>JPKZ01000269.1:28650-46778 GCA_000803305.1 Toxocara canis | reverse complement strand
AAAATGCAATGAATATAAACTGCCGTTATGCATAGCGTTTGTGGACTACGAGAAGGCTTTTGATAGTGTCGAAATCAATGCGGTGCTCCAAGCTTTAGTCGATCAAGGAATCAGTTCGGAATATGTTAGTCTGCTGAAGGAAGCAAACTCTGGCTGCAGCACGGAAATAACGTTATTTGACAGAGCAGTCAGGATACCTCTGAGAAGAGCAGTAAAGCAAGGTGACACCATTTCGGCAAAATTATTTACGGCCTGCTTGGAAATGATGATGAGGAAGATTAAATGGAAAGGCGGAATCATTATCGATGGAGAAAAATTAAATCACCTTAGATTCGCAGACGACATCGTGCTGTTTGCATCCAACAGCATCGAACTGACATAGATGATGCGAGAACTTGAGAATGAAAACAAGAAAGTTGGATTAACAATGAATCCACAGAAGACGAAATACATGCGCAGCAATTCGCAAAATGGTCCACAAGTAAAACTACGACAAGGGCTCATCGAGGAAGTGGATCATTTCACTATCTTGGCCAAGAAATAAATATGCGCCACGATATGAGTGGAGAGATTTCCAGAAGAAAACGAGCTGGTTGGGAGTGTTTCGCAGACATGAAAGAAGTTTTGATAGCCATGTCCACAAATAAAACTACGACAAGGGCTCATCGAGGAAGTGGATCATTTCACTATCTTGGCCAAGAAATAAATATGCGCCACGACATGAGTGGAGAGGTTTTTTTTCTAAAATGGGATTCACATTAGTATTGGCACTTCCAGGACTTGAGAAATTCTCATGACGGTCATTGATAACTTCTTGTGCAATTTGTTATGCATGAGGCGCCAACTACAGGGGCTTAGTTGTAGACTTTCGTTTTTTTTCTTTTCCAACCTTTCATCTTCCTCCTTCACCGCTGGCAAGGGTGCTTTCAGAAGCGTTCCCCCGTTTCATCCCTGCATTATTATCTCGTCTTGAGTTGGCTTTTCTTTCTTTATCGTTCAAGTTGGCTGAGCTGTGTTGCTTGCTACGATCAGGAGGTTTCATTATGCTAAAACTGCGGAAAACAAACAATATAGTTCAGGCATCCCAAGCAGTGAGAAGAGTTTTGAAGGTTATTGATTGGGTACCTCGCAACGAAGCAGCTTTGACACACTTCTTTATCGTAGTTGAGCAACAACAGTTTCAAGGAGTAACGTTGGTCAAGTTTTATAGTTCGGTTCTTGGAGCTGAACTCCCAAAATTTGAGAGTAAACAATGTTGATTAATGTTTACAGGCGATAATATGCGGGTACACATCGGATTTATGTGGCGCCTATCGCGCTAGTTTCGAAATTTTTTGCGGATCTTAGCTTCTGGACCAATTTGTGAAGGTTACTACTTATATCAAGATTTTAGCAGGCCACCATTTTTACGTAAGGCCGTAAATTGTGGGAGTAACCAGCAAACAATAGTTTTTAGTAAGCGGCAATTACTAAGAGGATCGAGAATTTTTGTCCGTCGTTTCGTTATGATGTTTTTTGGTCTTCCCGTTACCGTTCGCTACTCAAAATTCATCGACTTTGCAAGTGACCCCACTAAGTTGAAGAAAGAGAAAAGTTTGGTTGCATACATGTTATTGTTTTGGTGGTTCACTAAACGTCTTTAATAAGTGAGAATGATATATCAGCACTGATACGTCACATACCTTACCAGTATATCGACTCGCATTGGATAGAATGTTGGACGAGTAGGAAATTACGATCCCCATAAAAATTATCTTTCATTATTATCCGTTACATAGACCAAACTTTGAGTAGTCTAGAATGGAGTAGCCGTTTGATGAATTTCTTCATCAGCAGTCCGTGTTGAATGTTATCTAGTCGCTGCATCTCCAAGCGTCCTAAAATAGAGCCCCTGATTTTAATATAGCCTCTCACTAAGAATTCGTCGAAAACGATCAGCGGGAGCTTTGTTAAAGCGAATCAAGCGAATGTGCCGTTATTTCTTTTATCAGTTCATTTTTCTAAATCGTTCTTTAAACGGCACGTGTTGTCTGAATGTTTCTAAAAAGAAAAGAACACGGTTTCACATTAGTTAGTAAACTGAAGGAATTCCGCTGTTATGGAAGTTAAATGCCTTCTCTGTCTGGCGGTAGTGGGGGAGAGGTTGGGAGAGGTGCAATCTAAGCTGTGAACTATCTTTTATTTGACGGTTTACAGATCGTGAAATTTGACACTTAACGAACGCATTGTCAGTTTTCACCAGCTTGCCAAAATGAAGACGTCTAAGACATATTTCCTGAGAATTCTCAGACCCTCCCAGCGGAAAATTTCTTTATGTGACTGTGCCTATCAACCCTCTATTTTACTGCAGTATTCCTTGTGTTGTCTACGTAGAACGAGTAACGGCAAACGTCTACAATAACGGCCGTTTTTTTTTTCTCGAATAAGTGCGCGATTAAATAGATAATTAATCGCTCTATCTGCAGAAATATCAGTTCCATTCAGATACATTGTAAACTGTCAAATAAGAAGCCAGTTTGAAGCGGTAGTTGTGCACAGGTTTCAGAAGTTTTTCTTAAAGAACTGTGATGGATTCGATGCTTTTTGAAGCATTGCAGATAAACGGAGCTCCACAGGTGTTAATCAAAGCCAAAATTATCAAAGTAAAAACATGATTCTCGGCATTCCAATGATATACAAAATCCAGAAGGCAAGCATTCGACTTCAGGTTTTTTTTGCATCTCCAACTTATTCAGAATTGTGATGTTTTTAAGGGAGATATTTATAATACTCGCATTCATTCGGGAATAGTGTGCGCTTAACCCTTCGACAAAGAGTATTTTATTTTTAGTTTCGGTGCTTAACGAGGTCTTTATAGGCATGTGTGTTCTTAGAGCCTTCTCGCTTTCTTGAATCTTTGCATTTTTGACAACATGGCGAAGTCCCCATTATGGACTAATGTTTTTAGGTGGCTGTAGTGGGCGTTATGAAGCGACCGCAGTCTTCGAACGTGCTGTAGGGAAGCCGAAGTTGAAGTGTCCGCGGTGAGCAGACGTTATCTTTGGCGACAATCTTCGATTTTTCATCGACGTATCGCATGTACCGCATGAATCACTTTGCCCGACCAACCATCTACCACACAGCTCCGTTTTACTTTCGATTCGGTGCTGCACTTCGTATATTCATAAAGAGGTTGCTGTTGATCAGAGCGAGAAATGTGGATTGTGAAAAAAAAGGGTGACTACAGCCGAGTGGATTGCTGGAATAGTAACGCATTGAATAAAAATTTACGAAAAAAATTTTCATGGAGGTCCACTGATCTCGAGTTCGAGGATTTCGTCACCGTCCAGTCCCATTAATGGTTGTGCCAGGAGACGCTAAACATTTATTCGGACAGGTCCCGCACAGTATTCAAGAAATATCCCTTTACCAACTGATTTCCCAAGACCTAGAATCTCTTCAGGGTACTGGTCACGGCGCATCGTCCGAACCCCTGAAATCACATTTGTAAGAGCCCGTTCTTCCGATAACCATAATCAGTAGGTGCGTCCGCTGCGCACTGAACAATGATGTTCGCATTGGCGGGCATTATCTCGGCCATGTTCCTTCCTGACCAAGATTCGTAGCTTTTTCTACCGTGCTAGTGATTGTATGTACCCCTTTTATTCTTTCCTTTCCTTTTTCGACCCCTTTTATGTGTTTTGCTATCATGTTGAGAGGGCCATCCCTGCGCTCAACATATTGTGTGTCAAATAAAAATTTGTCTCTTGGCGCGCTCAGAATTAAGCCAATGTTTGTAACCGCTAAAAGTAGACCATGAATTTTTCGCTCTTTGTTAAGCCCAATCCATGTAGCAGCACATTTATTAAGTTTCTTAGCGCGCTAACGGTTGAATCCAAAAGCTTCCCTAATGTATTCAGTTCGTTCGAAATTCGTTTATTGTTAAGCAATACGCTAACATCAAAACATGCATACAAATGCAAACAAAATATTTCTTTTTCTCTTTTCACTAAAGTATGCTTGTAATCTTTCCTTTCGTTTGTATCGGCTGCAAAGGAACGTGCACGCTTTTTAATAGCGCAGCCCATCATGCACAACGCTTCTATATGATTAGGATTTTTAATGCATAAATTTTCTTGATTAATAGGCTTAAAATAGCTCGATTTTCTAAGGGAAGTGCAGTCATGGTATTTTGCCGGTTTTTTGGAGGGAAGTGCTAGTACGCCGTGCCACTTTTTCTCTGTACTTGTACCTAATACACTTAATTTTTCTTTTCGAAATTCGGAATAGCACTGTCCTTTACCAGTTTAAATTTTGAGCGTTACATGCGGACGTCGCTCAGAGGTTGACTGTTGGAATTGAAGTAGTTTTTTGAAAATGTGTGGCTGAACTGTACGTTGTAGATATTAAATGTTATCTGCAGAGTTAAGGGACTGTCTTACGTTCGCAAGCTGGTTTTTCTAATTGTTCCACTTATGTTTGAAGCGTTCGTTTCTTTCTTTCTCTCCTTAATTTATACTCCATCCTGCTTAATGGGAATGGACGAATGACAAATTCTTTGAAGAACGGCTTTTATTGGGGAACTTCTAGAAAATAAGCAGTTTTACTTCTGCAGATGTATGAAGAACGAACGAAAATAGACTGTTTGACAAGGTCTGGTCAGTGGCATTTATCTTTAGTCTTTATTTCTTAAGGGTATTTTTCTCTTTCTAGCGTTGTACAGCCGCTGACGTCCTGTCTTTTGGAAATAATCGATATTCAAGCTACGTAGCATCATGTCAAAAATAGTAGCCTACCACATCAGGTATGATAATTTTACGAAGTGATTCAGGGAGCTTACAAGTGTCCGAGGTGTGGCGTGCGTGAACTGATGGGTTGGACACGGCAAACGGTGTGGAAAATGTGAAAACGCGTCATGAAGCTGAATGTACAGCACTCAGCAACTGGAAACGCTCGATAAAGCGACAATTATTACCAACAACGCTTGAAAGGTGCAAGGGAGTCGGGTAAGGGAGCTCAGGATGGCGCAGAGAAGAAACGCTGCACAAGTCTTCTCCAAAAGCTGTTACGGCGATTGAATGTGTCTGTAAGCTTCTTCTTGGGTCAAGGGTTTGGAGGGTATTCGGCTGTGCTGAATCCGCGAGTCGTTTTTTTTTCAGGTTCTCAAGGAAGTGGATTGCTGGAATAGTAACGCATTGAATAAAAATTTACGAAAAAAATTTTCATGGAGGTCCACTGATCTCGAGTTCGAGGATTTCGTCACCGTCCAGTCCCATTAATGGTTGTGCCAGGAGACGCTAAACATTTATTCGGACAGGTCCCGCACAGTATTCAAGAAATATCCCTTTACCAACTGATTTCCCAAGACCTAGAATCTCTTCAGGGTACTGGTCACGGCGCATCGTCCGAACCCCTGAAATCACATTTGTAAGAGCCCGTTCTTCCGATAACCATAATCAGTAGGTGCGTCCGCTGCGCACTGAACAATGATGTTCGCATTGGCGGGCATTATCTCGGCCATGTTCCTTCCTGACCAAGATTCGTAGCTTTTTCTACCGTGCTAGTGATTGTATGTACCCCTTTTATTCTTTCCTTTCCTTTTTCGACCCCTTTTATGTGTTTTGCTATCATGTTGAGAGGGCCATCCCTGCGCTCAACATATTGTGTGTCAAATAAAAATTTGTCTCTTGGCGCGCTCAGAATTAAGCCAAAGTTTGTAACCGCTAAAAGTAGACCATGAATTTTTCGCTCTTTGTTAAGCCCAATCCATGTAGCAGCACATTTATTAAGTTTCTTAGCGCGCTAACGGTTGAATCCAAAAGCTTCCCTAATGTATTCAGTTCGTTCGAAATTCGTTTATTGTTAAGCAATACGCTAACATCAAAACATGCATACAAATGCAAACAAAATATTTCTTTTTCTCTTTTCACTAAAGTATGCTTGCAATCTTTCCTTTCGTTTGTATCGGCTGCAAAGGAACGTGCACGCTTTTTAATAGCGCAGCCCATCATGCACAACGCTTCTATATGATTAGGATTTTTAATGCATAAATTTTCTTGATTAATAGGCTTAAAATAGCTCGATTTTCTAAGGGAAGTGCAGTCATGGTATTTTGCCGGTTTTTTGGAGGGAAGTGCTAGTACGCCGTGCCACTTTTTCTCTGTACTTGTACCTAATACACTTAATTTTTCTTTTCGAAATTCGGAATAGCACTGTCCTTTACCAGTTTAAATTTTGAGCGTTACATGCGGACGTCGCTCAGAGGTTGACTGTTGGAATTGAAGTAGTTTTTTGAAAATGTGTGGCTGAACTGTACGTTGTAGATATTAAATGTTATCTGCAGAGTTAAGGGACTGTCTTACGTTCGCAAGCTGGTTTTTCTAATTGTTCCACTTATGTTTGAAGCGTTCGTTTCTTTCTTTCTCTCCTTAATTTATACTCCATCCTGCTTAATGGGAATGGACGAATGACAAATTCTTTGAAGAACGGCTTTTATTGGGGAACTTCTAGAAAATAAGCAGTTTTACTTCTGCAGATGTATGAAGAACGAACGAAAATAGACTGTTTGACAAGGTCTGGTCAGTGGCATTTATCTTTAGTTTTTATTTCTTAAGGGTATTTTTCTCTTTCTAGCGTTGTACAGCCGCTGACGTCCTGTCTTTTGGAAATAATCGATATTCAAGCTACGTAGCATCATGTCAAAAATAGTAGCCTACCACATCAGGTATGATAATTTTACGAAGTGATTCAGGGAGCTTACAAGTGTCCGAGGTGTGGCGTGCGTGAACTGATGGGTTGGACACGACAAACGGTGTGGAAAATGTGAAAACGCGTCATGAAGCTGAATGTACAGCACTCAGCAACTGGAAACGCTCGATAAAGCGACAATTATTACCAACAACGCTTGAAAGGTGCAAGGGAGTCGGGTAAGGGAGCTCAGGATGGCGCAGAGAAGAAACGCTGCACAAGTCTTCTCCAAAAGCTGTTACGGCGATTGAATGTGTCTGTAAGCTTCTTCTTGGGTCAAGAGTTTGGAGGGTATTCGGCTGTGCTGAATCCGCGAGTCGTTTTTTTTTTCAGGTTCTCAAGGAAGCCTTTTTTTTCTTTCCGAAGGGCGACTGAAAGAGATCGAGGAGATTATGGCAGATGTGAAAGCGTCGGTTGGGAGTCTTTCACTGTCGACATTTTCAGCGGAAGGTGTATCAGCGACTCGTTTATAGCGGCAACGATCCACTACGTTGGAGACGAACCTCTCAAAAATGCATTCCTGGGTTTGAGAAAATTAGAGGAAAACAGACATAGCGATTTGTAGAGAATTAAATGAGTCTACCTGAAAATCTTGAACGGTGCGGACGTCAACTAGTCGTCGATGCACAGAGCAGTAACTGGCTCAAGTGCAAACATGGTGTCACTTTTAAAGAGAAATACGAGGTGCTGCAAGCTTAGAACGGAAACACAGACTGCAAAGAGATAACAGCAGTAGTCAGCTCAAGTGACGAAGCTGCACTGGAAGGGATTCAAAACCTCGAAAATTTTTAGAAAAAACCCCTCACAATCTGACCGTCGGTGCGCTGTGTGCCATTAGCACATCAGTAGTCATTTCAGTGGTTAACGGCAATTTATTGGTCAAAAAATCATGATTCGAAAAACTAGATCAAAAATAGTAACTCGAAAAAAAATTCTGTAGTAGTTGGTGGGTCACAAATTTGGTCCGAAAATGGCGACTAGCAGGAGTTTTCGAAAAGTAGTGGAAGGAAGGGGGTCGGGCAGGTGGGAGGTGCAAAAGACAGTGGGATTCGCACAAGAAAGTTCTCGGCAAAATGCTCGAATGGATGAAGCGCGAATTACCTCGTTGGCAAAATTTATTCAACAGTGCAGCAACGGAAATTCTGACAAACCAACAAACATATTAACAGTTACTGTCCCATAAAATCTCAGCCAACTCTAAACATCTCTCGACTAAACCGTTTCGTTCCGAAAAAAAAAATGAAACTGTTACACGACGAATATTAAAGTTACGTTGTTTCGCAGTCATCCATGTTTGGTCGAGATCTAGAGGCTTGGTGGCTCTCGAACTCAGATGGCGATATCCAACAGCTAGGGGACGTTCAAGCGTTCATTGCAAAAGCAACGTTATCTTCAGTGGCGTCCATCTGCGAATTGGATGGGAACAAATATGAAAAAGCTGTATAAAAAAGCCGGTTGCTTATTCACGTTTTAATTCATCTACTCTCATTATACTGCCAGTCCCAGAAAATAAAAGCTCTTTAAATTGTCAAGTTATCATATAGACGTAACAGATAAACAAAAGGGAAGAGTGGGAAAATTAATAAAATGATATTAGGTCGCATAAAGCACACGATACATGACGTTGAACGATATCAAAACTCTAAATACTTAGCCAATCACACAAATACTGTTATTTCGGTTGCATTCAACGTACAAAGCATTCTGTTTTAGCCATCGAAAAAAATACTCGAGTCGAAAGGTTATGGGAACTCTTAGAAGAATTTAACAAGATTTGTGGCTGCTCACCGTAATGGAAAGTGGAGTTTTACCGCCGAAAGTTGACTGGAAAAAGTGACGATAGCCATCCGTATAGTTAAATGCAAAAGTGTGCACATAATTGGAAGTGGGTGACGAAATTGCGATGTTAAGTGATCCATTTTTGCACAGAATCGCTTCCAAAACTCTATAACCGATAAGTTTCATATGTGAAATCACCGCAGTTTTTAACGAATAATCAGACTTTTTCAGAGCATTAAAACGCCACAACGAAATAACGGCTACCGCCTTTCCCGTATTTAAATAACAAGGAAGAGAAAGTTCTAATCAAAACATAAAAACTTTTTCTAGTAGGCTTAAGGAGTTCATAAGTGCGTGTCAGCACGCATGCATCCATATGTCGCCAAAAGATGTTCGCTTGTATCACAACTGCAGAAAAAAACTACATGGAATTTACAGATAAGCCATATAAGTCAGAAATTAATGAACAAAAATCAACTTTCGCTGTGATGGGCCTCTGGATTTAGGATATGATTTCATCAAGCAAAACAGTCGCGCACGTCATCCCTCAATACATATACAAAAGCAACCTGGGAAACTGTACAGTATAAAGACGAGGCAAATTTTTGCCGAGGAAAAAGTGGACGTACCCAGCAAAGAACCGGTCTCCACGCTAAGTCGTATCAACTAACCGACTGTGGCTGAAGTGAACGGTTACAAGGTGCTGTGGACGTGCTGAATCTGTTTTGGCGGCGAATGCGAAATCGAAGGTCTGCTGGCCGATTTTCGACCAATCGTAGATGGCCTGCTCGATCACCTCACCGGCATTAAATCTTAGCAACGAATTACCATCAAAACGCGCTCCAGAATCTAAAAACGCATTTTTAAAAAACAAATTTACTCATCCATTACGCAATATGAGCAGAAAGCAGAAAGCAGGAAGCGCGAATAATGTTCTTCGTTTCATTAAATCGCACGCTGTTTTTAAGTGTACTCTTGCAAATCTCTTCATCTGTGTACGTGACCACTGTCTTGAGAGAAATTTTTCTGTTAATGGCGGAGGCTCTATTAGCTGAGAAGTTTAGAACGAAAAGCTGTTTCGTACAAAGAAACCTCAATGACTCATACGAATGGATATGATCGAATAATATTTTCATTCAATACGATGCTATACAAGAATCATTATGTACTTATACTTTTGCTCATTGTACCTATGATGGGTAACAATCTGTGCAACGAGAATCTGAAGCAACACATAAAATTCCTCTGAAAAATATTTTGAAAGAATTTGCTGCATATGCAGTTTAATGGAGATCTTGTAATATCATCGGTAAGAAAAGTTTAAAAAATTCATCTCCTTCCATTAACGTTACATTTTTGATTACGATACTAACAAGGCGAAAAATGCGAACAAAAGTTAGGATTTGTATGTAAATTTAATTGAAAATATCAGCCTTTTTCACAGTGCTCTCCATAGTAGGAGGTACGTGTGCAATCGCAAGTAGCCAACACAGCACTCGGGTCGGTGTTCGTCCACTTAAATGTGCAATGACCGTCGTTCATGCACGTTGGCTCGATCGTTTCGCAGCCAGTCGTACAACCCACACGTACGAAATCTGCAAACCTACTCTTTTTAGTACCTGTTAACAAACGCCACTCTTCTAAAACTGCCTCGTTAACGCTTCACTAACAAGACCTTCGATCAGTGAGCCGGTGATCGCCAGCTCGACTCAATCTCTCTTAGCGCCAAACGAAACATGATCAGTAATCGCTTAATCCCTGTGCAATTTTTTAGGAGGTGAAAGTGCATTGTTAGACCGCCGTAAGTGCGCGTACATATGTGTGTATATTTTTCCAACTACTGTGTGGTTTAAGCTCACGAACAAAAAGATATGTACTGACGAAATTTGACGGACACAATCTATTGTAACGACATTATTTGGGTTCAAAATAAGATTCAGGCATGATTCAACAACTTCTTGATCAGTCACGGCGCACGGGAAACATGTCGATTAGAGAGTTACCTAATGAAATGACTGTCCTCAAGATCAATTCTTGGGACTAAAACTGGGCTCATTTGATACAGAACGCTGTAGGCTACAGCTAGCATTAAAGATGAGTAAAATTGTGAAAGGGGCGGCAATAGCTCAGTGGTAGAGCCCCCGCTTCGCATGCGGGGAGACCTGGGTTCGATTGCCGGCTGATTCCCACCATACCACTGCCAGCCCAGCTAGCGGGTGGTATTAACAACTAGCTACAGCAGCCAAAGGGATGGCTGTTGCTCGGCTTGCGATTGCTTCAGTAACACCAAGACATCGCACTGATGGCCCGACCCGATCGGTGTGATTAAGGAACCACTGCATCGGAGTTTACGCAAAGGGGAACTGTTTGGTCGCAGATCAGGCAAGAAAGTTTGTCTGCAGCCCAACTTCCAAATTTGATTTTCAAAAACTCACAGAACGAATAGGACAGTTTCAATCAGCACTGTGAAAAACGCATAATGTGCAAGGACTTCGACAGTTTTCCCAATTTCTGTTGAATGAGAGTGATGGCTTGGTGACCACTTTTCGATGGGTTAATCATTGCAGAATTTTTTGGGAAAGAAGTTCAAGTGCAGTTTTGCACAGCGAGCTTAGGTACCAGGATACCGCTGCTGAGCAGATAATTCGCGAGAAGCGCAGAACGGCTTCCCGTTCCAACACATTCCTGAAAATTTTCAGAAAGTCCACATTTCTCATTGAAGAACTCACTCCCTGAACCGTGTTCAGTAAAGAACAAAGAATGCATCGCATTCCATCGGGGACGCCGACATGATCAGGCAAGAAAGTTTGTCTGCAGCCCAACTTCCAAATTTGATTTTCAAAAACTCACAGAACGAATAGGACAGTTTCAATCAGCACTGTGAAACACGCATAATGTGCAAGGGCTTCGACAGTTTTCCCAATTTCTCTTGAATGCGAGTGATGGCTTGGTGACCACTTTTCGATGGGTTAATCATTGCAGAATTTTTTGGGAAAGAAGTTCAAGTGCAGTTTTGCACAGCGAGCTTCGGTACCAGGATACCGCTGCTGAGCAGATAATTCGCGAGAAGCGCAGAACGGCTTCCCGTTCCAACACATTCCTGAAAATTTTCAGAAAGTCCACATTTCTCATTCAAGAACTCACTCCCTGAACCGTGTTCAGTAAAGAACAAAGAATGCATCGCATTCCATCGGGGACGCCGACATCCCGGTTGGTGGAAATGAGCTTAACGAATTGACCGTGAGCTACCTCTCCCATCAGCATCAAAATTCATCCATAAATAAGCAGACATTACCTCACCACAACGGGCTTTTGGGATGATAGGAAGCGCATACAACCAAGCAATTAACTGACCAAATTATTTGTTTTTCGTCAGTGATAAATTCCATTCTGAACAGTCCACATAATTTAAGCATGGGTAAAACATAGTGATCATAATGCGAAAGCGAGCGATTTAAAAAAACCGACGATATTGGTTAGGAGTGCAACATGGCCAGCGGTCGACGACGGAAATACAAAGCTCTTAGCGCAAAGCGGTAAGCTAGCGCCAATGCAAGGAAGTAAACTAGCGCTAGTGCAACGAGGTAGCCTAGCGCTAACGCAACGAAGCAAACTACCGCTACTGTAACGAAGTAAACTAGCAGTAGTGTAACGGAGTAAACTGGCGTTAGTGCAACCAGGTAAGCTAGCCCTATTGCAACGAGGTTAGCTAGAGATAATGCAACGAGGTAAGCTAGCGTCAATGCAACGAACTAAACTGGCGCTAATGCAACGAGCTAAGCTGGCGCTAGTGCAACGAGGAAACCTAGCACTTCTGCAGCGAGGTGAACGAGCGATTCTGCAAATAGTAAGCTAGCGCTAATGCAACGAAGCAAACTACCGCTACTGCAACGAAGTAAACTAGCGCTAGTGAAACGAGGTAAAGTAACATTAGTGCGACGAAGCAAAGGAGTACTAGTCCTATGAAGTAAGCTGGCAGAAGGGGGACGAAATAAAGTAGCGCTAGTGCTGCAAAATAAACCAAGCTATAATTGCTTGATATTGTGTTGGCCAGTATGTATGCGACACATTAATGCATGTTAAATTAAGAACACTGAGCCGTGGCTCGTAACGAGCATACCAAACAAACGTTGCTCTTGCGGCAGTTTTCAGTCGTTTTGGTTCCCAGAACGGCTCTGTAGTCTCACCGCTCGCCATTTATACGCTTTGCACGTATTCATGAGTATCTTCATCTTTCGTTCTTATACGCATAAATTCAGCGTCGTGTTTTACCCTTCCGTCCATCACGGTCGATGGATCCCAGGCACGTTTGGCACCTTGGTTCGCTTAGAAGAGTTATTGGTAGTTGGTTTTAGGATTAACATACAAAGTATCTTATGCACAAGCACAAATCTCCCCTTCCTTACTGTTGTTGTCCTTAAGCTGTCGTGTCCCCCCCCCCCCCCCCTTTACGCCCCTCCTTGTTTATGCAGCCTAGAGAGTTTTTTTAAGAAAACAGACCAATTTCGAGGAGGTTTACAAAAATCCGAAGTATTTGCTTCACAATGAGAGCGGATATAATGCCTTCTGCGTCGTCCATGCGTTCAATTCCAGTCTTTGCACAGTGCGAATGTACCGCATGAGTTGTTCAGCGATATTTTTTAAACACTGATTTCTTTTCTTGTACCCGGGCCTGCTTTTTACTCCACGCTGTGCCCCGGAATTATGCAAAGGGAGCAGGAAGGACCCGGGAATATTCATGTAAAATATGTTTCCCCTAACTAGGAATTACGGCGAGCAGTGGAGTTACGAACTCACCCTGTCTTTTAAGCCGGCTGGATTTTGCCAGTTGCGCGTTTGTTTTAACGTTATACAGCGATCACGGTTGTACCTTAGCGTGGTTTCAGTTTTTTTTAGTGAAAGAAAAATTTAACTTTTTTCTTTCATTCCTGCCGATCTTTTCAGGCAGCATGCTGCAATAAACTGTCGTATTATGGAAATTCCGCATGTGCTTATAGTGAACAGCTATGTTTGAATGAGAAAGCGCTTAAAGTCAATAAAAGTTGAATTGTTTCCCTGAGGTTCGTTCCCTGAGGTCCCTGAGGTTCCCTGATCTTCCTATTCCTTGCAGTATTTGATTCCAGAATAACGTATTTCGACTTGAATCCCACACAATCCTAAAAAGAAATATTTTAGGTCGGAATTGTTTTTGCATGCTGATCCAGGATTAAAGTAGCCACTAATTAGCCTTAAGGCACTATGTTTTTGTTATTAAGTTTTTAGCCGAAAACCGCTCGCTTTTCACTGTACACTTTTGCTGGAAGAAAAAAATGTTAAAGTATTCGTGGTGGTGTGTGTCTATATGGGATATGTTGTTTGTTGAAGGTTAGTGCGCTTAGTGTACAAAAAAAAAAGCGTTGTTGTAGAAGTAAGTGAGTTCTTTCCAAAAGAGGAGAGCAATAGCGTTTTCTGTTTGGGACACCGTAGCGAAATGACACCATGATCGATGTGCTTGGCGAGCCATTCCATTACACACAATTAAGCACTTCTTTGTGCCTCGCTACGCCCTTCGCCAATCCTACACTGCTGTCCTTAAAAACATTACAATTCTGACCATACCATCTTCTAGTTGCTTCATTTATGTGAAATTGGATTGTATACATTTCGGCTAAATTCGCCTTATATAAACTGCATGGTTGAAGTCTTATATCGCTCTGAACAAATTTGATACGTTCATTTAGTCTGTACATATTTCATTTCGTACAATCGAAAGTCGCCTGTCAATTCGCATAAAGAGAAATTAGTCGGCGATTGCTTGTCAGCTTCCCAATAATCTTCTTCTGCTACATTCTATGCATCGGACATTTCGTAGTTTTATAGCTTAATAAAAGTTAAAGGAAAGTGAGACGTGCAGTGGACAGCGTCCTTCGCGAAGAAGCAAGCGATCGTGGTTCGGGTGTAAGCAGGTCCTCGTACGTTTGGTCGCTCTATTGTTATTCGCATTTAATGACGTTATGGAATTCTAGAATTCTACATTTTTGATCTTGGATAGAAGTCGATGATCTTAATGCAAATAGTAGATACTAATGAAGCCATGGTTCGGGTGTAAGCAGATCCTCTTCACTCCAGGCCACAACTTTCTCTCCAACAACCATGGTCACAGTCTTTACTCGAATACACAAAGAATATGAGAATATCAGCAGCATCTTAGGGTGCTAAAAAATGAGCGGGAGCATATTTGAAAGAGTAAAGAAATGAGTAATAAAATCACTATTTAAGCTTCAGTGTAATAAGAGCTTTAAACTGATAATACAGGATGCCATGCTCTGTGGAGCTCCATATTGCTCACACGTGTTTAGCCGTTTCTCTGTGAATTATTTTGCGAATGCCTTCTATTTGAGCTTTAACAATTGATATTCTTATCGCATATAAGCTGAGTGACTTTTGGCGCTATTTTTTTTTCGTGTACCCTTAGCTTGTGTGGTTTTTATATCGCAGCCAAGAGCAGCAACGTTAAAAAGCTGTCAATGCATCGTCCTTAATGTGATCAGAACTATATTATGCATTCGCCGTTCTCTTTACTTCATTGCCTTTTGTAACGAAATCAAGTCTTCAAATGCTCAGTAAAAAACTTGTTTGCAGTTGCTGAATAAGCGGGAGTCTGCTCTGTGTTAGACTATACTTGTGTTGCCCTAACAAAGAATTTGCATAATGTGTTTTGGAAGTTTCTTGCAAAAAGCAGAGCAGTGATGGCTGCTGGCGGCGGCACTTTCAACGGAAATATATAAGCAGTATTTGTAATTGATTAGCTAACAAGGTGTTGTAGATATCACTTGAGCTTAAAAGTTAGATTTCAAAATATGGGCAAAAGAATGCTGCATTCTCACTCACCGTAAACGAAGCATATTGCGTATAAGTGCATGAAAACTGGCTGATTTGTGAATGCGTTCAAGGATTTATTATACAAACCGTTGTTTTCGAATCGTGAGTTTGTCAGCAGCATCAGCTGGTTTATCAGGCGAACGCTGGCTGCTACATTGAATCAAATTCGTTTGCTGCTGCGAAGCATACATAATCAGTCAGTACAGTTGATGACAATCAGTGGCCGTTGAATCACTTTCAGCTTTTCGTCCTTAAACTTTTCTTCTCCTTCGCGCTATTCTCCGCCATTCTCCTCCGTCATCGTGAACATGCTATATATTAGGAGTCAGCGTTAGCTGAAAACTAGGATCTCAATTGATTTATGCTTTGTGATTCCCTGTAGTGCAAATGCAGTATTGCTTTTTCACGGGAATCTGCACTTCTGGCGTGCAAAATCACTGGTGAAACCAAAAAGGAGGTCATGCTGATGCCAGCGTCCGATAAAATTAGAACGAATTCTTAAGGCCTAGAGTGCTATAATTTCAAAGGAAATTGTGGAAATGAGACAAAATTTTCGACGTTTGGCGCTTTCCTACGCACATCCAATTCGTTATTCAGAGAACTCCCTACCTCCACCCCTCTCCAAAAAAAATAAAGAATCTATTGTGCCCGCCACTGCTGCAAACTTCCTTTTAGCAGTTTTCAAATACGTGCTTCTTATTTCGTAAAAAATTAGTCTTCAGCGAAGTGCATATTATGTCTTGTTTTAAAAACTACTAAATGATGCAAATGAATAGTTAGCGATATTATTGTATCAAAATTCGCTGAGCATTTCCTTTTTGTTGGCATTCTTCTAGCTGGTTCAACTGAATTGCGACCTGTGACCGATCACTCAGCGAATTGGCTTCAAGTGAACCGTTCCGTTTATGAAATACAACCATCCTATAGGTGTTTCGATTCGTTTTGATACATTGTATTTTTAAGGATGTTTCCAGCCATTTTGAAACAATAAATTATCATTACATGTTCACAATGTCAGCTCGATGACGCGATTTATTAAAACATATATATGTCTCTGTGATCGTGGACTGAAATGAGCTTGCACCACCGCAGTGACGATAGCAACAGTTGTTGACTGGGTCGGCACCATGGTTAAACGAGTGAGTGAGTGAGTGAGTGAGTGAGATGTCGTATTCACAGTTTCGTTAGCGAGGAAATTTCTCCTATAACGTTTCACTCGTTTATTTCACCATGATTCCAACTCGTCATTACGTAAGGTTTTGTTTGCTTTCTAAACTCATAACGAGCCCAAAAGTAAGATTGTCGTGTTTGCCACTAGTAAAACGCGTACTGTATTCGTGTATTTGAAGCATCACCATGATTCGCGTCAACAGTGATTGAGCAACAAGACGGCATGAGTAGCATCATTCGAATGATGTTGCTTGTTGGAAACAGAAACCAATCGAACCATATTGCTTGGTGCGTTTCTTACCGCCCATAAGCGAATAGCATTTCTTTTGTTTTAACAAGCGCAACGGTGTTTGCACGTTTCGATCCGGACCTGTTCTAATGGGACTTATTGCAAAATTCATATGCTCCCTCAATCAGTAGTACGATCAATTCATACTATTCGCCAAGTCGATTTTAAATCTGCTTTACAATCGAAAACAAATACCCATGATCCGATTGCGTAAACAGACCTTATCAAATATATTAAAAAACACATATTAGGGCAGCAAGAAACTGAGGGAATGCAAGCAATGATGGCGTTAGTAAATGAACCGCATTGTATTATAGGAATATGAGTAGCATCTGAACGAAGTTAGCAACTATCATGCAGATGCAAAAGCATCTGCTAAATCGAAGGATATATAAATGATACCTCAGCCGGAGGCAATTCGTGAATCTTGAAACCGTCGTCCTTCATGGAGGCATGACAGAGCAAAATAGCCAACAACGAGCGAGATGTGCTGGCCGAACCAACTAAGCATATTTAAGGTGGGACGGAAGAAGAGAGGAGATCAAATGGCGCTTTAGAAAATGCCGAATACCACAAATGCTGCAGCGACAGCTTTGCTGTTTGAAATGATGGAATGAGCTTTTCTTTTTTTTTCTCTGTTCTTCATGGCAGGTTTTCTTGTCCATCTGTAACACAGCAGTAATTTTTAATAAGAGGTTTAGCAAAGAATTTTTCCCCTCCCAGTAACGAGTTTCAAATTAGAAAGTGACCCAATTGAAAGGTTGCACTCATCTTTTGTGTCTAATGAATTAAGTCGAGAAGTCACATCGACTTCTATCGGTTCACGAGATCTGCTGTTGTTTAATCAGTGTTTCTAAAATTGCCAACGATCACATCGGCTGTGTGCAACGGTGTTGTGCAGAAATAGAGGGATTTCATTGCATATATAGTGCTCCTGCTTTTTCAACTTTCGCTTGCTCGATGACGGCTCGCTCACCTCCACACCATTCTGGGATGCCGTATTTCAGCAATTCTGGTAATCCCTAGCCCAGGTTCCGTTTTGGTTCCAGCGAAAGGATTTTTAAGAGAAATTTGAGCGGAAACCTAAGAAACGCTCACCACGAAATGCAAAAAATGAGTTTTAGCCCTATCATTTGTATGGTGGATGCATGCTACGTATGGCTGCACATTTTGCAAAAGGATTAGGTTACAGTCTTCATAAACGATTGCATTTGTTTCTGTTAGACTGTGTGTCACATTCAAATTCACATTGCTTAAGCTGCTAAAGACTATTCACACT
This sequence comes from Toxocara canis, assembly GCA_000803305.1. Lineage (NCBI taxonomy): Eukaryota > Metazoa > Nematoda > Chromadorea > Rhabditida > Toxocaridae > Toxocara > Toxocara canis. Next base: position 28,674 of record JPKZ01000269.1, on the reverse strand, counting down.
AAGACGTGAAATTTAGCAGTCGTA
>JPKZ01000269.1:0-28553 GCA_000803305.1 Toxocara canis | reverse complement strand
GTCCTTCGCGAAGAAGCAAGCGATCGTGGTTCGGGTGTAAGCAGGTCCTCGTACGTTTGGTCGCTCTATTGTTATTCGCATTTAATGACGTTATGGAATTCTAGAATTCTACATTTTTGATCTTGGATAGAAGTCGATGATCTTAATGCAAATAGTAGATACTAATGAAGCCATGGTTCGGGTGTAAGCAGATCCTCTTCACTCCAGGCCACAACTTTCTCTCCAACAACCATGGTCACAGTCTTTACTCGAATACACAAAGAATATGAGAATATCAGCAGCATCTTAGGGTGCTAAAAAATGAGCGGGAGCATATTTGAAAGAGTAAAGAAATGAGTAATAAAATCACTATTTAAGCTTCAGTGTAATAAGAGCTTTAAACTGATAATACAGGATGCCATGCTCTGTGGAGCTCCATATTGCTCACACGTGTTTAGCCGTTTCTCTGTGAATTATTTTGCGAATGCCTTCTATTTGAGCTTTAACAATTGATATTCTTATCGCATATAAGCTGAGTGATTTTTGGCGCTATTTTTTTTTCGTGTACCCTTAGCTTGTGTGGTTTTTATATCGCAGCCAAGAGCAGCAACGTTAAAAAGCTGTCAATGCATCGTCCTTAATGTGATCAGAACTATATTATGCATTCGCCGTTCTCTTTACTTCATTGCCTTTTGTAACGAAATCAAGTCTTCAAATGCTCAGTAAAAAACTTGTTTGCAGTTGCTGAATAAGCGGGAGTCTGCTCTGTGTTAGACTATACTTGTGTTGCCCTAACAAAGAATTTGCATAATGTGTTTTGGAAGTTTCTTGCAAAAAGCAGAGCAGTGATGGCTGCTGGCGGCGGCACTTTCAACGGAAATATATAAGCAGTATTTGTAATTGATTAGCTAACAAGGTGTTGTAGATATCACTTGAGCTTAAAAGTTAGATTTCAAAATATGGGCAAAAGAATGCTGCATTCTCACTCACCGTAAACGAAGCATATTGCGTATAAGTGCATGAAAACTGGCTGATTTGTGAATGCGTTCAAGGATTTATTATACAAACCGTTGTTTTCGAATCGTGAGTTTGTCAGCAGCATCAGCTGGTTTATCAGGCGAACGCTGGCTGCTACATTGAATCAAATTCGTTTGCTGCTGCGAAGCATACATAATCAGTCAGTACAGTTGATGACAATCAGTGGCCGTTGAATCACTTTCAGCTTTTCGTCCTTAAACTTTTCTTCTCCTTCGCGCTATTCTCCGCCATTCTCCTCCGTCATCGTAGACATTTAAATAGGCTATATATTAGGAGTCAGCGTTAGCTGAAAACTATGATCTCAGTTGATTTATGCTTTGTGATTCCCTGTAGTGCAAATGCAGTATTGCTTTTTCACGGGAATCTGCACTTCTGGCGTGCAAAATCACTGGTGAAACCAAAAAGGAGGTCATGCTGATGCCAGCGTCCGATAAAATTAGAACGAATTCTTAAAGCCTAGAGTGCTATAATTTCAAAGGAAATTGTGGAAATGAGACAAAATTTTCGACGTTTGGCGCTTTCCTACGCACATCCAATTCGTTATTCAGAGAACTCCCTACCTCCACCCCTCTCCAAAAAAAATAAAGAATCTATTGTGCCCGCCACTGCTGCAAACTTCCTTTTAGCAGTTTTCAAATACGTGCTTCTTATTTCGTAAAAAATTAGTCTTCAGCGAAGTGCATATTATGTCTTGTTTTAAAAACTATTAAATGATGCAAATGAATAGTTAGCGATATTATTGTATCAAAATTCGCTGAGCATTTCCTTTTTGTTGGCATTCTTCTAGCTGGTTCAACTGAATTGCGACCTGTGACCGATCACTCAGCGAATTGGCTTCAAGTGAACCGTTCCGTTTATGAAATACAACCATCCTATAGGTGTTTCGATTCGTTTTGATACATTGTATTTTTAAGGATGTTTCCAGCCATTTTGAAACAATAAATTATCATTACATGTTCACAATGTCAGCTCGATGACGCGATTTATTAAAACATATATATGTCTCTGTGATCGTGGACTGAAATGAGCTTGCACCACCGCAGTGACGATAGCAACAGTTGTTGACTGGGTCGGCACCATGGTTAAACGAGTGAGTGAGTGAGTGAGTGAGTGAGATGTCGTATTCACAGTTTCGTTAGCGAGGAAATTTCTCCTATAACGTTTCACTCGTTTATTTCACCATGATTCCAACTCGTCATTACGTAAGGTTTTGTTTGCTTTCTAAACTCATAACGAGCCCAAAAGTAAGATTGTCGTGTTTGCCACTAGTAAAACGCGTACTGTATTCGTGTATTTGAAGCATCACCATGATTCGCGTCAACAGTGATTGAGCAACAAGACGGCATGAGTAGCATCATTCGAATGATGTTGCTTGTTGGAAACAGAAACCAATCGAACCATATTGCTTGGTGCGTTTCTTACCGCCCATAAGCGAATAGCATTTCATTTGTTTTAACAAGCGCAACGGTGTTTGCACGTTTCGATCCGGACCTGTTCTAATGGGACTTATTGCAAAATTCATATGCTCCCTCAATCAGTAGTACGATCAATTCATACTATTCGCCAAGTCGATTTTAAATCTGCTTTACAATCGAAAACAAATACCCATGATCCGATTGCGTAAACAGACCTTATCAAATATATTAAAAAACACATATTAGGGCAGCAAGAAACTGAGGGAATGCGAGCAATGATGGCGTTAGTAAATGAACCGCATTGTATTATAGGAATATGAGTAGCATCTGAACGAAGTTAGCAACTATCATGCAGATGCAAAAGCATCTGCTAAATCGAAGGATATATAAATGATACCTCAGCCGGAGGCAATTCGTGAATCTTGAAACCGTCGTCCTTCATGGAGGCATGACAGAGCAAAATAGCCAACAACGAGCGAGATGTGCTGGCCGAACCAACTAAGCATATTTAAGGTGGGACGGAAGAAGAGAGGAGATCAAATGGCGCTTTAGAAAATGCCGAATACCACAAATGCTGCAGCGACAGCTTTGCTGTTTGAAATGATGGAATGAGCTTTTCTTTTTTTTTCTCTGTTCTTCATGGCAGGTTTTCTTGTCCATCTGTAACACAGCAGTAATTTTTAATAAGAGGTTTAGCAAAGAATTTTTCCCCTCCCAGTAACGAGTTTCAAATTAGAAAGTGACCCTATTGAAAGGTTGCACTCATCTTTTGTGTCTAATGAATTAAGTCGAGAAGTCACATCGACTTCTATCGGTTCACGAGATCTGCTGTTGTTTAATCAGTGTTTCTAAAATTGCCAACGATCACATCGGCTGTGTGCAACGGTGTTGTGCAGAAATAGAGGGATTTCATTGCATATATAGTGCTCCTGCTTTTTCAACTTTCGCTTGTTCGATGACGGCTCGCTCACCTCCACACCATTCTGGGATGCCGTATTTCAGCAATTCTGGTAATCCCTAGCCCAGGTTCCGTTTTGGTTCCAGCGAAAGGATTTTTAAGAGAAATTTGAGCGGAAACCTAAGAAACGCTCACCACGAAATGCAAAAAATGAGTTTTAGCCCTATCATTTGTATGGTGGATGCATGCTACGTATGGCTGCACATTTTGCAAAAGGATTAGGTTACAGTCTTCATAAACGATTGCATTTGTTTCTGTTAGACTGTGTGTCACATTCAAATTCACATTGCTTAAGCTGCTAAAGACTATTCACACTAAGACGTGAAATTTAGCAGTCGTAGGTAACAACCTATGAAAAACAAACAACCTATGAAAAACAATTTTACATATGTTCTCTGGTTGATGCCCTCATGCAGAATTGCAATATCATTCACAACTCTTGCATTATCCTTTATAGCGCACAAGCTGTCAACCCATTGTTGATCCGTCGCTGGCAAGAAAGTTCGCAAAATATCGAAGAAGCAAACTGGAAAACTTCATATTTACTTACGACCGGAATCTGAATTTCTGGTACAGAAATAAGACAGTTTAAGGAAGTAGTTATGTGTGTGTGGGTGTGTGTAGCGTGTGTTTGTGGTTTTGGCGTGTGTGTTTGTGTGTGTTTTTGGTTAGGTGGGTAGGTGCGTGTGTTTGATAGCTGCAACTGTGAACCAGAAAAGCTACGCAGATTAAACCGCGGGCATAGTTTACTGCATGACTGATGCTACTAGTAAATTTGGTTGCATTACAAAGATTTCTGGTTAAGTTATGGCTCGCTAATGAGAAATGAACTGGCGGGAAAATATGTGAAGGAAATGCGTTGAGCCTCAACTTTTGGGATTGAAATTTATGCTTATACGCTGCAGAACTTTGCGAACCATAGCTTGCCTGAAAGCTCAGTCCGGAATCTGAATTTCTGGTACAGAAATAAGACAGTTTAAGGAAGCGTGTTCGAAAATTACTGGGGAAAGTTGGCGGCAATAGCAACAGCAGTTCCGATCTCTCGAGCAGTCGATCGATCGCCAGCAATCCAGAATTGAATTCGAGTTTGGTCGCGGAGGGAGCTCAAATATTTGTGTTTAACAAGTCGCTCGAACATTTATTGCGATATTTTAGGCTGGGTTAAAGAAAAGGAATATCGTGCTATTCCCCTTCCATGTTTTCCAGACTTTTCCAGTTTGCTTCAGAAAAAAAAATTTTTGACTACATACACACACATGCACATGCACGTGCGAATATACACACACACACACAGGGACATAAACACATACGAATATACACACGAACATGCACACGCACAAATATACACACACGCGAATATACACACGCACACATGCACACACACCGTAACAGGGACATACACACACACGAACATAGACGAAAGGATATACATACGAATTTAAACACGCACAAATATAATGGCTATACACACGCATAAATATACAGACGAACACACACACACGCACAGAGGGACACACACACAAACACGGATATACACACGAATATACACATGCATAAAATATACGCACACGCGAATATACACACACACATAAGTACACACACGGGGACATACACACGGATATACACACACGCGAATATACACACGCATACACACACGCACACGCACACACTCACACACACTCACACACGCACACACGCACATGCATGCATACAGGCACATGTAACAGGTACATACACACACACACACGAATATATATGAACGGACATACACACGAATATACATACGCAGAAATATACACACACGCGAATACACACACACACACACGCACACACGCACACACGCACACACACACACGCACATAAGTACACAGGCACAGGGACATACACAAACAGGGATATACACACACATGGATATACACACGAATATACATAGGCACAAATATATGCACATGCGAATATGCACACACACACGCACACGCACACACTCACACAGACACACACACACATAAATAAGTACACACACAGGGACATACACACGAACGGATATACACACGAATATACATATGCACGAATATGCACACACGCGAGTATACACACAAATGCACGCAAGTGCGATCACGCACGCAAGCATACGCACGCAGACACACGCCAACATACACATACAAACGTAACAAGGACATACACACGCACACACGAATATACACACACATGAATATAGACACGCACGAATATACAAACACGCGAGTATGCACACGCACGGAAACACACACACTCACTCACTATGTTCACACACACACGCGCACGCGCACTCACACACACACACAAACACATACACACACGCACACACACACAAAGAACACACAGAGGGACACACACACGCACGGATACACACACGCAATAATATATGCACACGCGAATATACGCACGCGCACACACACGCATACACACGGACACACAAGGACGCACGCATGCATGCACACACACACATAAGTGCACACACACAGGGGCACACACACACGCACGCACACACACACACACACACACAAACACACATAAGTGCACACACACAAGGGGCATACACACACACACGGATATACACACGTACGGATATACACACGCACGGATATATACACGCACGGATATACACACACACACGGAGGCATACATGCATATGAAGCACGCAAACACAGACATCACGAGCCCATAACGCACTTTCGCTTTGGTAGAATTCATGTTAGAAGTTAACAGATCGACCACATTTGTTTCGATCGAGCACATTCGGGAGAATTTTCACAGAGGATAATGAATGGCATTTCAGTGTCAGTATCATAGTCATGGTTACCAAAGTGCTGAAAATTCTTGAACGGAGATAGGAAAGTCAAGGTTATGAATTCGTCGTGGGCTTTGATGAGATCCAGAATCCGAAATGACTGCGAAGGTTGATAATTCATGGAGGTGGCTAACGAGAAAATTTGTGAAGAAATGTCCGCCTGAGATGTCGCGAAAAATATAATGCCTGGACGTTTTCATTGAAAATATGATTTCCAGTGTGGTCACGAAGTGGCTGGTAATGCGGAGTTTCGGTTAGAACGCAGAAAAGTTTAGGACAGCATGTAATCCACTTTTGTCACTTAAAATTTGGTATTATGGCGGATCGGTGAGTGCATTGCGTTTACAAGTTTCTAAAAAATGCAAGTACGGGACACTACTTTCTTCTATGACTCACCGGTGCGTTCATCTGAACGCGAATTTAACTGGTCTGAAGCATGCAAACAATAAATAAGCTTCTATGTTTAATATACCGCTACAAAAGTGCATTCCTATTTAACAGTAGACTTGACAAAGAATGTGGCAGACCGATAGATAAAGGGGGGGGGGGGGGGGGGGGCGTTACCTGAATAAGTGCTTATGTAAGGTACTATAAGATACTGCAAGATACCTGCTTTATGAATAAATACGTAGCATGTCTCGCGCTTCCCATTTGCTGGGACCTCTCATTCTGCGGGCATTTCCTTGTGTGAGCGGCACTCATCTTTCTCCCATCACTGGATTGCGAAATTAACGAAAAACCATCTTAGACATTTTGTCTTTGCCCACTTAACTGCCCACAAACAATCTTGCATATAAGAGACCATGACATTCACATATAATGTCAACCGAAATGGGCTGATAGATCGGCGGCTTTTATCAGTTCGTCGTCGTCTTATCAGCTGAGATTAATTTCGCAATTTTTTTTCAAATTCATAATTTCGCAAATTCATATTCTCACAAAATTTAGCAACGAAATCGTAATGAGTTTTAAAATATCCTCAAATTATTATTTGGTCTCAAAACGAAATAATATAGGAGAAAGAAAGGGGGGGGGGGGGGGGGGCGGTTCCTCCCACGGAATGGAAACGGCGGGATGCTTGGAAATTATGAAACTAAAAGTCCAGAGGAAACAGTAAATCTCGTTTTTTTTTTCTTAAACACTATGCGTCATTTCGCATTTTTCTTGCACGGTCCCGCTGGAAAATTTGCTCGCGCTATATGATGTTCTGGTTACTCTCCTGATTACTACCATGATCGCGGTGACATCATGGCAGTGAATCTAAGGCGTTTGTGATAAGTGGCAGAAGAACGTTGAGATTTCAGATTTCGCTTCTCTTCTTCCCACTCTTCAGACTTCTTTGGAGCTGCAGTGCTGTTGAAGCCCTCTTTCGGCATTTTGCCACTCTTCTGTGTTCTCTGTCACCGACAGAAGACCGTTCCCTCCTACAATACTGTATAAAATTGAGCAGTAGTGATTCTCGACATTCAACAAAGACAATGCACATCAGCGGATAGTAATGATGATGTCTGCAAGCGGTGACGAAAAAAGGAACGCTGATAGAAGATGCACGCTCGCACAAAGCGATGAACACAAACGTAAATGAGCTGTGATGGGTGCTGCGCTCTATCGCACAGAATGATGGATATATCATACGCTCGATGCGCCGAAGTTTTCCGTAATTGCGGCGCTCTTTTTGAACGCACTCTCACGTCCGTTGAGCGAATGGAGCGTTTGTGACGTACAATGTCTGTGAATCTGAATCCGTATTATCCTATGAATGTTATAGCTCGCCGATCTCTTTTTTTGTTGTACCGATTTGGCGGATTTTAGAACTCCATTCACCAGAAAGTCTTTTAACGATGCGAGCAGTTTGTGTTGGTTCGTTTAAGCGTTTGATTTGGGAATTAGTTTGGAAATAGCATATTGTGCTACTTTTTCAGATCACACATTTCTCCTCCCCTTTCTGTCCTTCGCTAGTTTTCGTAAATTTTTTGCAGCCGATCATTTTCCTCCGAATTTGGCGAACTAGTATTTTCGGATAAAATGTTGCAGGTCATTATTGATTATCTTAGATTTAATTTTTGCCGGCCGCGATTTCTGAGCGAAAAAAATCAAATTATCCGAAACACCGAATTGACATTCTGGACGGTTTTTCTCGAAGATTTTTCGAAATTTTCAATTCTACTCGGCGTTTTTTGACCTGTTGACTGGCCGTGGATCTCCACTTAGAAGTGGTGAAATTCGCAGACAACACAAATTTTTCGATTTCTGAGCAACGATGAAAGGGAATGGGAGGAGGGGGGGGGGAGGAAGGAACAGAGAGAGAATACTTGTACCACGGCAACATGATCGACTGAGATTTAGGTGCACAAACGATGTGAGGGGGGGGGGGGGGGGGAGGAAGGAACAGAGAGAGAATACTTGTACCACGGCAACATGATCGACTGAGATTTAGGTGCACAAACGATGTGATAGGGAAGCAGTGGCTGATGCGAGCGAGGCTGGAATCAAACGGATGAAATTCTGTCCGCTGAATGCGTAATCGAGCCAATGAAGTGTCGTCTCCTTCAGTTAAACATCAGCAGTACGCGCTGCACAAAACTGCTCGTTTAGGTGCAAGTGCAACGTCGAGAGGCATTTCAAGAGATTGAACACACAATAGCGCATGTAGTGGGTTAAAAAGATTAACGATGAATAGAGACGAGTGGAAAAACTATTTTTGTTACAACTTATTTTCGCTATTCTATAGCTTATCTTGCTCTCTTCTGCTAAGTGTTATAAGTGTACTTCTCAGATCCCCAACCATACGTTGTTCGCGTAAAAATGTTTTCCGATAATACCCTGTTTAGGACGCATTGCATGAAGCTTTATTGGGTGGCATTAATTAATTGAGGAAAGTCAATCCGTTTGCACACGACATCCACGTTGCAAGAACGTACCCTCTCGACGACGTGCCGCCGTCATTTCGTCGTACTCGATTATCGAGCATAGCTAACGCATATTGCTCGCTTACTGTAGTGGGTGTGGCTGTTGTGATGATGTGGGCGTGGCAACCAAACGCCGCACATCCGAGCGCGCTGCTATGCGCACATACGAGTATGCGACGAGCGAGCGATGTGTGGAGTGGTCAGCGGTGAGATTTTTGTTGCAGTTTGTTATTTCTGATCTCTCGTTGATGCGCTCGATTCATTTTGCAAAGATAGTGAATGCTTTGCATTTTTGTGGCCAATGTACCGCGCATTATCTGCACCAAAAAAATCGCGTCGCACAATAATAGTTGATGCTGAACGTGTCTGTTGGCTGTCTTGTAAATCTGCATGAACATCACGCGTATATTGGTCGTTTGAGGACGCGTGTCGGTCCGTGTCTGTTGCGGCAGCGGTTGCTCGAGTTATTGTCGCAACCGGCAAAGCACAAGACCTGATGATTGCTCTTTCGACCGGTGCGTGTATTTAACGAAAAGTTTCAGGCCTTTTCTGTGGGAAAGGCGCTTAATTATTTCGTTAAATGATGGTCAGATTATCTTTTTTTTCAAATCAGTTTCTTCGGCGCTGTCCCATTCGTGATACTACTCGAGAGTATGCCTCTTTTTTGTTCGACATTTATGCATAAGTTAACAATGTTGTGGAATTTTAATACATCTTTGCGTGGCTGGATTTTTAAACATCTGTTAGATGAATTATATGTCTGTTTATTTTATGTCTTGTAGCCTTTCGTGACACAAATGTTATGGAGACTGCGGTGGTAGTGTTTGGGATCTAAATTCGAAAAGCTGCAAGACCGAGTTCCGTTACAGCAAAGAGTACCAGCTGTAGCAACCCAGTAACAATAATGAAGCATGAGAGAGCAATACTATTACTGAGGGATGACTGTACGTTGAGAAAAATAGCGCACTGACTGATTTAACTCATAATTGGGGGCCGTAATTCGAGTTGGGGCAAATTGCTGAAAGGGTATTAGTTGTTGGCCGGTTTAGGTCTTCTGCATATGTAGACACAGCATTTAATATCGCTAAAAAGCTCGGAGTGTGGAACGGTATGACCATGCGATCGGAATGGATTTGTATTAATGGATAGCTGTATATGAACAATTCTGAATTCTCTTGAGTGTAGTGCAGGTGAACAAATTTGATAGTGCGATCATTTTGTAAACGCTGAGGTCACTATAACCGTCTCGCGTTAAAACGCATAACATCTCCAACTTTTTCTTATGTGAACTTCCCACAGTTGTTTGTGCTCCTTTTTTTGCGATTCTTTAACATATCGATTCGTATTAGCATTGTTAACTGAACTCGGGCAATATCTGCTGTAATGGTCGCATCGGAATCACTATACGCCGATGTGATTTCGACTCAGCGATGTGCTTGCAAAGCATCAATTTGAGTATTCGATAGTTTTACGTTTTGTTTACATTATTCATAGTTTCCTGTGCTCTTTGAACGAACGTTTAAATGATGGACTTAATTCTTAAACGTGAAGTTTTATTTGCGCGTTCCAAACTGACTTGATTCAGGCACATGCATTTCAATATGAAATCAGTCGGCGTCATTTCAAAACCAAAAATAAATCGTCGAAGCAGTGTCGCATTCACTGTATTTCGATTATGAATGAAAAGGGTCATTGCGTTTATCGATGGTTAAGCGATGCGGCTAATGGGCATGCTGGAGGGCCAACCGTTGACGGGGGAGGGTCGTTTGCGCTGGCTACTATATGCTGTATGTGCGAGATCAGAGCAGTAGCAGAGGCTGAGCAGTTCTGTGCAGTGCGTAGGTTATTGCATCGTTTGTCGATGATGCGCGCACGGCGGCCAGAGGTCATTGTTGTGCAGTGCTATCGGCGTGTCGGTTTTCGGATGTTGGTTGGGGCCTATCGGCGTGCTCGATTAGGTGCGCGTTGCGTCTGCTTGGCCTCTAATCATTTCTCATTGACGATGAGATTTCGATTCCAGTTATATCTATCTCTTTGTTGAACCATTCGCCTTGTTGTGCGCGCATTGAAGTACTCTGCTCAGCACGCGGTTTTTTTTTCCTTATATGTAGAGGGAAGGTTCGGTCACGTCGAAATTCAGAAAATGAGAGGTCTATATGAAATTTTCATGCAAATAATAATATCATGGAGGCTAGTTATGTGCTTTCGTTTTGGGCACGTTTTCTGTCTCTGAGCGAAAGAAGTCGATAGAGTGTAACGAAGTCGGTACCGTGATTCATCAAACTACATACCTGAAACGCCCATGAAGCTGTTCGGTTCGCGGCGTTTTTCTACTGCGTAGGAACCACCTGTAGCATCGTTTGATAAATTAGCTATACTTTTAGTGGAGTGGGAGAGGGTGGTATCTTTTTTTGGAAACGGGCATAATTTTGCATACTCGAACGTCATGGGTTGTGCACAATTGACTGCGAAGTATTTTTAACTGAGTGTCAGTAGCGATAATTTATTGCGTGCTGAGCTATAGATCTCCAGAATTCTTTGATTCATTAAAACAGCAGTTAATTCCTATTGCTGCGTAAAATGCATCATTCTTTCTCGAAATTACTCCAAAACAGTAACGTTAGCTGATCGCGGTACTGCAAAATTAAGCGTGTACGGCCTCAGAATACCTTCAGATTCTTTAGGTGCATATGTTTCAGTTTCAACATCCAGTTTGCCTTTTGCAAAATCTCGTCTGCGTAAAAGCGATCCGAAACGGCTCGTTGATCTTTTAGCGTGGTCAGTTTTCTGCAGAATTTTACGTTTGAAATTGTAGCGTTTATTTTCCGATTCAACTATACGGTCATCAGATTGTCTCGAACAGGTCATCATGGCAGAAATTTGAAGAAAGCATTTGCTTATGGGATATGCGTTTCCCTCGAGACGACCTCATTTATGAATTTTTTAGTGGTACCAGCTGCATATTAAAGTTGGGCGGTGAACAACTCGGAGAACTGTTTTTACGTTGTTTCATATTAGTGACCGCTGGCTGAGCTTATGACGACTAGTGCACAATAGCGCTTTCGTGGAGCGCATAATAGAGCATTCCACTTGTTTGTGATCTCAAGCTTGTTAAATCTGAAATGCCATTTTTGACTTTTGACGGTATAGTACAACTGAAGGCTGAAATTGACGATGCTCATTGACGAGGTCTGTGAAGATTTAATCTTACTAAGATTTCATGCGTGAGGCTTTCGAATCAGTTGGTTGCATGAATTTCTTTTTTGAATATTATCCACGTATTTTGGTTATTTCGTGGTTGTGAACGTGCACGTGATACACAGTCGTTTGCATCTGATATACTCTGGCAGTGAAAACCGAACCAGGAATTTTGCACTGGAGCTGTGGTGTGAGAACGGTGTTCGCCCGTTTTTTTTCACCAAAATTCGTGATTCCTCCTGCTGCTCTACGCTTGCGACACTTACATAGTGTTAAGCATTTTTTGATTTTTTTATTTTTATCATATAAATAATATTCATTATTTTACATCACTTTTATTCATACCGATTTTCTGTTATTCATCTTTTGCACCACTTTCGCATCACACTTGTTTCCATTCTGCATAGAGTTATCATTTAAACTCGCTACATAGCTGCCTTTTCGCTGTGTAGTTGCATAGGTTGCTTCTAAGCTCGCATTATACGTATGGAGCGTCCGTCTCAAAGCAGGTTTGACCCTTCATATGTGAAGGGCATTGCAAAGCTCGATCTATGCAGTATTCTTTGTGTATGAATTGTAAGCCGTTTGGCATCCGTGAATTGTTGTGAAATGGAGCCTTCCTTAACATTCATGCACCCAACTTCTCGTGGACTGGTGTTTTGCTCACTCTGTATTTTCATGTTGCATGCATGAGGCAGAAAGTTTTTTTTTTTAAATTCACTCTTGCGAGTGTGTATTATGACGATCTAGTATGCAAACGTACATGTGCGTGTGATAAGTTCATTCGAGTTGCTTCGATTTGCGAACTAGCAAAGCGAATTGGATAAAATTTGATGGACTCTAAGAAGACCTCCACGGAGATTTTTGTTAATGTTCATGTCTAGGTTAGTTCTGGCATGGAGAAAATATTATTACTTGAGGGATACAGCACAAGAGTAAATTTGAAAAACGTCGTGAAAAGAAATAAAATGGAAGAAAAATAGCCGAGAAAATGGATCTAGTTGGGAGTTGTGTTCGCCAAGAAATCCCAAGTTTGGAGGAGAGGTAGTATCGTCTTTAACTGAGAATACTCGATGGGGAGTGAAAGGTTTTGAGGAAATGAGCTTGGAAATTTGCGAAAGTCGGCGCCAAGCATGAGGGCGGTTTTGGTCTCCTGAAGAAATCGTTTGGCCACCACTTTCGGAAGTGCGTCTGGTGCGATTGTTTGGTCACCGTTCAGACAGAGATCGAGGTCCACAGTTGCCCTAGATCCCTTTCTCAGTTGCTTCTTGAAAGGAACGAATCAGATGGTTTTTGGCGGAGGGCTGCGAGAGCCATTATTTATGCGATCCGCTTTAGCATATTCCACCTTCCTTTCATTATCTACAAACAATCTTCCGAAAATGGTGATTGAATACAATTGCAGTGGTCATGTCGGGTCGTGAAGACACTGACGAATTTTTGCTTCATGAGACGCTTTTGCAGTTATGTGCTCAGCTATAATACCTTAGACGGTATGTTCGGTCTTTGTAGGTTTCTTTTGATAATCACTAGCACATATTAGGCGAACTCTTCACCGTTCGATTGGCTAGAGCAGTGTTCTTTAATCATGTTTTGAGGGTTGTTTCTGTTACTGAAGATGGAATAGAAGTCTTATCAGAGAGCATCGTTTATTCCGCATCCTAATCATGAAGAAGGCATTATGAAGCTTCAGCATGCAGTCAGAAAGACTATCTTATATGTTGAAAGATGGGAGCGCGAGGAAGTCCTCGTATTGCAAAAAGAAAAACAGCGTACTTCGTCGGACATGCACCGTTTTTTGGGGATAATAAAACCTCCGAACCGCTACCCAATCCTTGTTTTTCCTCCTGTCCTATTCTGGAGTACAATCTGTCTTTAAAGACGTAACCATCATACGGGGATTTCAATGCGGCGATAGTGCAGAACGGGTTAAAGCCTTTCGTTAATTGTCATTCGAAAGATAAAACTTTTACAGGCGCCTCCTTCCTCTGTATGAGCCAATTTCGGATATACCGCTGTTGAACGTACTGAAATTTATGGCGATTTCCTATATAAGCGCTCTTGAAAACATGCTTTTCTAAAACTTCCCGAAAGCTGTACCCCCTGCGATTCACATTTTAAGAGTTTAGCGGATTACGGTTCTCGAGTAATGATGGCAACGGTGTTTGAATTAACGGTTATCATCATCATCTCTTCAACTGTGAGACTAGGCATACTCGTCGGCCGTTGGTATCATAATGTTTTCGTGATGCTGTTTGATGTGGCAGTGTGAACATCTTGATGGTGCTGTCTTTTTTTTCTGTGTGCTTTTTTTTCATTCTGTTGCTCGCACTCGTGCGCTGTGATTAGATTTTAGCACCTTTCCGTCACCTTTTATCAAATGCAACAGTGAAGAGCTACAGTCACGGCATTAGATCTACGAAAGTAGCAGTGCTTGAGCAGTTGTTTTCGAGGGTTTTGCTGGTTTTGTTATGATCACCAGCGAGACAGGTTGGGAGGGATGGGAAGGATAGGATTACTTTCCTCTTATGCAAATTTGTCACTGGGATCTCTCTGTGGACACTGCTTATTTACTCAGCAAACAGTGCTTGTCAAGATATTGTCAGCGCTTAGCAGTGAAAAAACGATTGGAATGTGGCACATACATATAATTTGTTGTTGTTGTTGGTCACCGCAGAAACGAGTAGGCAAACTGCATAACTGTTGTTTGTGTCCGATGCAGGTGCTCGCTCATACGGTGTTGTTCATTGGCCGAAGGTTTTTCGAGTGTTATGTACGAGCGTCTATACGGAATACCTAGTTGGCTGGCTGCTTTCTGCCCCTAACTGGGCACATTTACATTGTCGTTTGGCAGAACGACAGGGGCGAGTGCAAAGGAAGGAAGAGAAGGGTTGTGCGAGATGATGCGACCCAGCCGCTACCGCACATCCACTTATGGGCGCATCAGTTGTGTCCGGTTAAGTGCCCTCTGTCGACCGGCAAACGGCCAGCCAGACTCGTAGCGTTGGCTTCGCTTGTCGGTCCCTCTAAACGAGCGTCTATACGGAATACCTAGTTGGCTGGCTGCTTTCTGCCCCTAACTGGGCACATTTACATTGTCGTTTGGCAGAACGACAGGGGCGAGTGCAAAGGAAGGAAGAGAAGGGTTGTGCGAGATGATGCGACCCAGCCGCTACCGCACATCCACTTATGGGCGCATCAGTTGTGTCCGGTTAAGTGCCCTCTGTCGACCGGCAAACGGCCAGCCAGACTCGTAGCGTTGGCTTCGCTTGTCGGTCCCTCTAAACGAGCGTCTATACGGAATACCTAGTTGGCTGGCTGCTTTCTGCCCCTAACTGGGCACATTTACATTGTCGTTTGGCAGAACGACAGGGGCGAGTGCAAAGGAAGGAAGAGAAGGGTTGTGCGAGATGATGCGACCCAGCCGCTACCGCACATCCACTTATGGGCGCATCAGTTGTGTCCGGTTAAGTGCCCTCTGTCGACCGGCAAACGGCCAGCCAGACTCGTAGCGTTGGCTTCGCTTGTCGGTCCCTCTAAAACTGAACACGCCATTATATCTAGCGCTTGGTTGCGTGTGACTCGCGTTTCTAGCATGTGTCGCGATGGATGGGGCAGATTGCGCTGTGCCTCATATCCCGTTTTACTTGTCGATCTCATTTACGTGTGCTCGTTGCGTTTTGTTCCCTACTGCAGTACGTTGTTCCTTTGATAGTAACTACTGTGGACTCATGTTTCAATTACACTGAGCGCTAAAAACTGCAACTTTTTAAAGCCGGGAATCGTGAAGATATGCGCCAATCAGGAGGGTGGTCGTGTTCTCTAGGTATCGCATACTGACAGTGGGTTCACCACTGGATCTAAACATGCTCGAAGGGGTGGTGCAGTATGAAGAATACCATCTCGTCGGCGATGCATGCTGCAGTACGGTCGTCATGAACATGACGGTTGACGGGATGGAGCAGGAATTGGGGAGCCGCTTATATTGACCGCTTCGGGTTTGAGCTAGCTTAGCTTTAGGTACTGAAGAAAGATGAATGCAAAAAAATTAGCACAAGTTTCCGCCACTGTGTAAGGTACGGGACAGCCATATCAGCATCTTATACATATGCGATTTCTAACTAACGTTAGCACGAGAGAATAAAACGTAGAACAGAAAAAACTTGCTGATGTAAAGCACATCACAATCGATCGTACCAAATAGGAAGCTCGAGACCCATCATTCACCCTGCCTTTTGCAGTTCTTGATGCAATAAGTGTAACGTCATGGTTGCTACATATGCTGTTCAGCAGCGCTTTCAAAGGCAAATAAATGTTGTTTTGACGACCCGCCTTGATGTATAAGGTGTATTATCGAGATTTTAATGCAGAGATTTCTCATCCTCAGGCAGTCTACGTTTCGAAGAAGAGGGAAATAGCTGTATTACACCTTCATGCGAACAGCAGTCAGTGAGGCATGTGAAAAGTTTTTGGGAAATAAAAGCTGGAGAACTGCTCAGGAACAAACCTTTTGAGTTCTGTTTAAAGATATCCTCGTAAAATTTGCTTCGTGAGAGGTCGAGGGTCTCATGGATGGACCATACTTTAGCAGCTTTTGAAGCCTGTGAAATAGTGTGTTTATCCTTTGAAACATTTTTTTTAAATTCGGAAGGCTAATTACTAGTTGTCTGTCGCTGGCGTGCTGTTCTAGGGTGTGACCAGAGTTGTGGGCTGGGAGTGTGCACTTGTCCAATTGTAAGTGCTGTACTGAGTCGTTGCGCAATTTTTTTCCAAAATTCCTGAGGATGTATGAGCAGAAAACAGCATGAGAGGGAGGGAATTTTTAATGTTTCAGTGAAGAATTTTCTGCTTAACAGGAATGTGCAAACATGTTCTGGACCACTGAGTTGGTATACCGTGCGATGCTATCAAAAACTGTTGGATTGATTTGAGCTCGGTTGTGGTCGTTTTAATTTTTCACCTCTTTCATTGATTAGGTTTACAGCTGTTTTTGGATTCAGGCGACGGGCATTTTTTTGACGATATGGATTTAGGCGAGCACAGTAGCGGATGAGAAAGCACCGAAAAGACCCGAGTCGCCGGTCGCGCATTTTTTTTATCATTATACCTTACATATCAGCGGTGTTCTCAATCGCAATTTCATGCGATGCGGCTGGGAAGGGCGAGAATAGGAAAACACGTTCGTATGCTTTGTATTGATGGAGGAGGTGTAATGACTTTGCGCGTGCCTGTTTTCCATGACTGGTTGAGCCAAAGGGCGGATTAGATCGTCGGTCTTGCGATAGTCCGCATGAGTGCTGGAATTGGGAGAGTACTGCGCTCTCGTCTGGGTTGACGAATCGCGCGAGGAGCGGTTAATTAACAGTCGAAGGGGTTGTTTTGGTGTGCACCGGCTTGCGCCTGTTATTTCAGCTTGAGCGACTTTGTTTTCTCGATTCGTGCTCGCTTTCAGATTAGCCCTTCTTGCAGAAGGACCTTCAACGGGACCAGATATTACACCATGTTTTCTGTATTTGTGTTTTAATTGCGCCACGAGAATATCTTATTTGCATCTCGCATTTTTATTCAAGAAGTCGTCCTGAGTGGAAGTAAGTGCATCTCACCTGTCTGGCGCCGAATTTCTTTTTTTCTGTAGAAATACGGAGTGGTCGAAGTGGCATACAAACAAAGCCCAAACTGTATTGTGTAATGAAGCAGTGAAGAAATAATAATGGTTGTTTGTGCGCCACTTCATTATATAACTTCCTGTGTGCCCGTCTCGGGGTGAACATTATCGACGCGAATGCCCTTGCGCTTTCCCTTCGGGCTTATCCGAAGTGTATTTGCGCAAGGACATGAAAATTACGAGACCAGTGTAAGAGTGTCACTGATAAAGAAAAATCGTCCGTCTCACTTCCGTTAGCATCGATTACATTTGGGTGGGATAGTTATTCACTTGCAGAAAGCGCATACAAACGTCGAGAGTTGAGGAGCGCCGTCGCGGCTCACTGGCAAGTGCGATTGACTGAGAATAGAAGAGAAGAGAGAGACGACCCGTCAGCAACAACGTTCAGTTCGCTGGTTCATTACTCCGGTGTACCATCCGTGCGCTAATCATGTCCGACTTGGAAACTAAGCCCGCCGCAACTGCCACAACCACCGAGGAGGTACGAGTAGCGCCTTTTTTGAGACGGTATGATGGGCTTGTTATGTTGTTTGTTCGGTGAACCATATTTTCTTGCTTAGTGTGTTGCCTTCAGTTTTTTGAAAGAAATTTTGTTAGGACGATTTTTGCATTTGAAAACGTTCCCGTTGAATCTCCGTTCAGAAAAGGGTCGTTGGATACATATGGTTTACTTATTGAAAATTTCGCTCAGTTCTTTACTAAGCTGTGATGATGATTTGCACAACACAGTTAGCGGAATCATACTATTGTAATGTTCAGAAGATGGGCGCTGTGTGTCAGAGGAGGGCCGTAATAATATTCTGCATGTGGATAGCGGCGCTTCATTATTGTCGGCAGCGGCATGCTGCGGTAGCTGATTTCGCGGTCTAGTGTATAACTTGATAACATTCGGATTTGATGTCGTATCGAAAATGATAGAATAAATTGCAAACTGCTGTATTGACGGTTGTTTAGACGGCGGCGAAAGCCCCTTCGACAATGGCCGAGAACGCAAAGGCAGCAGCGGTGAACGACGCAGACATTCCAGCAGCAGATGCCGACGTCAGAGAAGGCGACGCTCAGGAGCCAGCAGAAGTAGACTCTAATCCCGAAGAAAAGCCCGAGCCGCCCAAAGATCCAAAACAAGACCCAGTCGGCTGGGTTAGCTCGTTGTTCCCGGCCGCCGTACATAAGGCACATTAGTTATTTCATATTTTTAAATCGCCTTCTACTTTGATCCACACAATTTCAATTTTAGGCCCTCGCAGTTTGCTGTTGCCGGCCCGAAAAGCCTCATTTAGTTGTGAGGACGTCAGAATTACCCATAGTTTTGTGACGGAACTGTAAAGCCACATCGGAATCCCAGTTTGCGAATTTTCCCAAATTCCGTTTTTTACTTATTGCCCCATTTTCCCGTTTTTTTCGATTGAATGTGGTGTCTATTATTGAGTCCTTTTGATTTGCAGATGAAGCAGTGCGTTTTGAAAGTCTGTCGTCACGTCTGATTATGCAGTATTCTATGAATAACAAGCTTTGCGCAGTCCACCATATAGGTTTTGTTGACGTGCGTTTTGGTTTAGTCGCTAGCTTCCTGGAGCTCTTTAGTTGTCATGTCTTAAATCTCTTCTGACCATTGTACGGTGTTCCTGGTGTTTTCGGGATTCGAGTTTTGGTCACTGATTGAGTTGCGACTTTTCATACTTGTAATGCAGCTGAATTTCGATATTCCTACATAAATTGGTTTGTAGGACTATTCATAATATGATATATGCGACTGATAATGGATTTAGGTGAAATCGCATTTGGTCATTTCAGAATTGAGCTTGGTTTCGCTTCACTGTTAGAGTAGCTGGTTGCAGGTAAACTATCAGGTACTGGACTGGGCACAGCAATTGGCCGTGGAAGATGCGGGGAAGCGGCAGACGTTACCGGGCAAGAACGATGCGGTAACGAAGAGTCAGTTCATTGGCTTCCTGCGAGACGGCGCGCTGCTGGCGAAGTTGGCCAACCGTCTGCAACCAGGTGCCATCGAGACGGTGCACGAGGGTGAGGACGCCAAGGACAAGACTAAACAGACTTCGAACGTCAACGCGTTCATTGCATTCGCCAAAGATAAAGCCGGACTCGCCGAAGATCAGGTAAGGGTCACTTTCAAAAGCTGAGATCACTGGTTGCTCGTACTTTCTTCAGATTGTATCCTTTTGCGTGTTGAGAGCTTGATAGGCAGAGGTTCACTACTGTGCATGAATAGCTAGCGATGAGCTCGACGAAATCTTAAATGCTTTTCCGTTGACAATATTTCAAAATTACAGTACGTTGAGTGGTCCATCAAAAGCAGTTGTTCGCCGCTTAGTATCGAATTCGATCGACGTTTAGGTGATTGTGACAAATACAGGTTATCCTTTTACCGCCTGTGTGATAGTATGCTGCAAATATCTGTAAAAACTAGAGAGCGCATTACGCTTTCTTTTTTGTTTCTGCAATATAAGCGAACTTGTTGTGCCATATGCATAAGAGGTTCATTGTCGTACCAGATTGCGATATGCTATATAGGTTACGAAAAGTGCAAATAGTTTTGGCAGACGTGACATTAGTGGTTATTGTGCTGCATTTATTCGGATTTCCTTGTGTGTGTTGTGACGGACTCACTACCGAACGGGGAATACAGTGGCAGTGAATGGAACCGATAAATTCTAAAGCGAAAAATATGATTTCGCGTGTTGTTTGCCACCATCAACGTTGATGTTCGATTACTTGTTCGGTTGTGGCGAATATATGAGTCATTCGTTTTTTTTTTGGACGCGTTCCTCCCCCTTTTTTTTGCGATGTTTTTGCGCAATGGACGGTTGGCGCCATTCGCACTGATCGATGAGTCATCGCGAGGCGCGTTCTTCAAGTACATTTTGGCATTGCGGAAATGCCTTTTTGCACACTTGACGCTCAAGCTCATACTGAGTGATGTTTCGTAACATGCGCCTAATCAGCACGCGTATCTGCCACTTAGTATTCACTCTTTTTTTTTGCGAATGAACTTACTGCATGGTAACCAGTGGTTCAGTAGCTGGCCGTGAGTAATTTCGAGCAGGAAATTGCTATGCAGGTTTTACGTCATTTTAAACTCCAGTTTCGTACAATAATGCTTTTTAAAAGAAGCGGCCGCGTATTTCATCGAACGCCGATTGCTATGTAGAACGGTAACGTTTCGTAGCATTTATGTCTGTTGCTGCATTTCGCCCGCAGTCTGTTTGCAGTGTCGAGTGATGAAACGTTGTACGACATCCATCATCTTCAAAAAAAAACGCCATTAGTCACTCGACTATTTTGACAACAGTCGTTCACGTTAGCACTCATTTGTCATACGCTCAGCCAGCGAATAACCGAGCGTGCGCCCTTTCGTCGGCCGTTACGCCAAATTCGCATTAATTTTTTTGAAAGGGACTGGAATGGTTCAATGTCAATTCCGCATCTTTACGTTCCGTTATTGGAAGGATCGGAGAGTGTAGATGAAATAGCAGTTGCAGTTATCACGCTTTATTACTGTAAAGCGTTACCTACTTGGTAGGTAATCTTTGTAAGTTTCAGCTCTCAAATGGCAAACTTATAAAACAAGATGGGCACAGAAAACGGTGTCTTGCTGCGCATGTTTTCTGTAATTTTTCCCGGTCGTATGTCATAAGATCGGAATGAACGCTAAAAAGAATCCTCCCATTTCCATTGATAGATACTTCATTATTTTTTCGCCTTTGCGCAAAGCATGGCCGGATGCTTATTTGCTTTTGTTGTGCCGTTGACTTTTTCATTGGACCCTTCGAATTGTATTTTACTTATTTGCTTCATTACGAAACGTTCGGGAGTAATTGTTTCCTCACGAAAAGTATGGAAGCATTTATTTTCTCATGAAAGGTACAGTGTCATTTCATGGGGTTTAGTTGGTGGCGTTCCATAATTGTCGAATTCGTTCGGTCGGCTAACTGTTTATCGTCTTAACGTTCATTATATTTCGCAAATAAAGGGAGTGTACAACTGTTTTGGAGTTGTTGTAATGTCACCGAGGATCTCTTCGACTTCTCGATCCTTGTAGATGGCTTAACTTATCGACCTCGCGGGTGCCTTTTTTTGATTTGTTTGTAGCGCTTTGAGAACAACTGCTTTTTTTTAATTTATAAGGGAACATTTCGTTTTGTTTATAAAGAGTCTTTTCTTTTGCGGTTTCGAGGTTATCCAGCAATTTCTGGTGCTATAGTTTGTTTGTTTGCTTTGTTTCGTCGAAACACAAGTGCGGAGGCAGGCGGCTTGTTTAGTTTTGCTTTCTCTAGATAGCCTCTTTGTAAATTTGTTTGCTGTTTGGCGCCAAGTGTGCGCACGTCATTTCTTTGTTGTTGTTTTTTTTCTCTACGGGCACTTCTCGAACATGTGACAGGTACGCAGGAAGTGCCTTTTTTAACTCGTCGAGTGCGGCTCACAGGCAGCTGTGTGGACTGGCGTTGTCAACCGTTTTTTCAGAGTCATTCTTGAAAATGGGAACAAAGAAGAGAAGGTCACTTATGTTCTCGTGGGTTATTGGAGGGTATGAAATGTTTCGTTTTCGGTGCTGAGTAAGGATTGCTTTTTGAAGTTTTTCGTACCGGGATATAAACAGTTACCTGCAAGGTGTCGGTATTTGTGATGATGCCGTTTTTGAAGTATTATGTTACAGGTTTTTACGTTGGAAGATCTACAATGCAAAGGCAAGGCTGGCTATCACTCCGTATTCAATACCCTTATGCAGTTGGGTATGAAGGCCCAAGAGAAATTCGAACAAAAGGTTTATTTGCTTTCTTTGCTTTCCTTAATTCACCTACGTTCATTTCAGCCACCACTTGTTGTTTTTGGTGACTGAAGTACGGGTCACTTCATTTTGATTGCTTTGCGCAGTTGGTAAAAAATGACTATGTGCAGTTTGTCCATACGTGTAAGGACTGAGTGCGAAAGAGTGCAAATGGCGTACTAGCGACCTGGTTCAAATAATATTGGGCCAGTTATCATGATCGTTTTGTGCATATTTGCTTGGTGTATGCGTTTGCGGCGATAATAGAAGTATTTTATCTTTAAGGGTATCGACACAGATCAACTGGTGCAGGTAGCTTCACAGGCTGTGCAGACTAGTCTCATTCAGACCATTCTCAACTTCTTCAGACGGGCCCGGCCCGCTCAGGTTTGCATCTTTCATCATCGGTTGTCTTCTGCGCTTTTTAATATGTTTTAGCTTATCGTTATCTACTGCGGGAGCTGATAATTTTGAGGGGAGCACTTATTATTGATTGTGATCATTATATTGTAACGACTGTTAGGTCTTGGCAGCGCCTCCAGATTTTTATTTCGTTACAGAGGGCCAGCTTACAAGAATGCGTGGTCATTGCATGTGTTTTAATTAATCTTGTTTACTCTTTTGCAGTCCCCAAAGCAGCTCGCGAAGGAAGCAGAGGAGAAAGAAAGAGCAGAGAAAGTCACACCGGCGGAGAAGGTATGATATGCCTGCATTTACTG
This sequence comes from Toxocara canis, assembly GCA_000803305.1. Taxonomy (NCBI): domain Eukaryota; kingdom Metazoa; phylum Nematoda; class Chromadorea; order Rhabditida; family Toxocaridae; genus Toxocara; species Toxocara canis. The sequence goes on along the minus strand of JPKZ01000269.1, from coordinate 5,056 downwards.
TGGTCTTAGTACCAACCAATTAAGAGAACAGTGGCAAAAATAAGTGATTCGTTTGCGTACCACCTGTGCCAATCTTTTTTAGCTGCATCGTTATTTTTAGATGTGATTTAACACCAAACTTTGTATGGCTGTATGTGCGCATGCGTAAACGTCATTGCGTTCCACTTTGGTAAATATTTGTTTGCATATACCGTGTTACATCAAATGGGGTTCGCAGGAGCGCAGATTTTCGCAGGCTATCAAAAGTGACCACGTTTTTCATGGGTTTTGAACGAGGAAGGTAGCTTTACTTTACAAATGAATTGCAGGTTGTTGAGGAGAAGGCAGCGGCGGTGGAAGGAGGATGTAAGAAGGTAGAGACGACAGCAGGAGCGGATACGGTTCCGGTTGCGGCGCATTGACAGTTCTCTACCTTTTCTGTGTTTCTGTTTTTGGCCAAATCTTCGCTCTGCCCGCTGCACCTTCAGCGGCTTTTTTGTCAGTTTATTTTTTGGCTCGTTTTTCATATTGTTATTATGCCTTAAATGTGGAAAGTGTAAGTGAATGCGCTTTAAGGTCGTTCGATGCAGGCGTGACACATTTACAAGGTGGCACATGTTTGTGCTTATTGTTGCATTCTGAATGGAACGTTTAGTAAGTCGCCGTATTCGATTACGTTTTTTTTCTCGCTTTTTTATTGTTTGCTTATCACCATCTGTAAAATATCATGTGGGCTTGCTTTTTTTGGTTGTTTGGTAGTGTTGCGCGCTTTTCTCTGTTTCAACGTTTTGTCTCCTCCCATCGAAGCACTTAACTTTTCAGTAAGCACATTTTTGTTTTCTTTCCAGTCATGAACTGTTGGAAATGTGTAGTTCAAGCATTACGGAGATTGTAATAGATTATTTAGACAAGGCGGATCACTGTTAAAATATTTCTATTCCAGCTTTTTGTCCTCATAAAAACGAAATATAAATATCAACTCGTGGATCCATTTTCATCATTATTTTGGAACGTCAATTTTTTTGCAAAGTACCATCTTTTCGGAAATGGGAACGAGTTTTGTTTCCCGTCCCCCCACCCTCCCACCAAGCGATCATTATTTTTTCAAATGTGGGGACTCGAATGTTTCGGCGTGCAGTCATGATGGCACGTGCTCTTTCGAATATGGTTTTGTTGGGATGCGTTGCAATTGACGGGTCGATGTGAGTGCATGAAACGTCTACCAAAGCGGCGAGCACTCAGTCGGCTCGGCAGCGGCGAGCTATTCTCAAAGTGCACGCAACGCCATCTAACATCGTAAAATTGAACCTCATTGGGCCTGTCTGTATGTCTTTCCATCTGTCCGTCTCATCGATCGTCGGCGGATGGATGTGGTGTAGTGGTTTGTCTCTCGAGACAGTGTTTCTCCTTCAGTTGACTTCTAGTCCACAAATTACGACATGCATGCGCAATAACTATCCGAGGGACCATTCACCGCGTTTCATGCGACGTCAGTTTCGTCATATTTCGTCGGAGCTTATTAGTTTGACGTCAGCTCTAGGTCGAACAATAATTTTGCAAAATCACTAGACTAAAAGTAGTCTCAAACGTTTGGGTTTTCATTTGGCTAGTTTTGCTAGTGGGGGTGACTTATGGGAGTTTTATTGCTGGGGAAGGGCTTACCGGTGCATGCAGAGGTTTATGTTTGCATGGTGTGCGAAAAGGACAGGATGTGCGATGTGGTATGGAGCGATCAGTTTATCGCAGAATAAAAATGTCTAACTTATAGCTTCATTTTAGGTCTTCGAAAACAGCCTCATCGTCAGTGCATAGGAACACATCATTTGTTCATAGACGTGTTTGCGCCATTATGATACACTTTTGTTGAAAACGTTTGGCGTCACCGGTGGACTGTTGTTGTCAGAAAGTTGCATCTGGATTACGGATGGCCATTCTTTTACCTCCCGATCTCTCCAACTAATGAGAGCGTTGTGCAATCATGGTGATGTTCCCTCTAATTTAGGCCAAGGTGTAGGTTAAGCTCTCGTTGAGCAATGTTTTTTGCGATGTTGATATCGCTATGAGCATATTGGCTCACAAATGGGATTAGAGCTGTAAACGTGAGCGAGTGAGATGATGGCTGCATAATGGAGCGATGCTTGGTGGCGCTATGTACGTTTGACGGGCATGCAAATGAGCTAACTGCCAAGAAGATGGATCGTATATGCTAGCTTATTCATTTGAGGGAAATAGAATGTACAATTCCTTGCGACCTTTGATTTGGGGTACGATTTGCGGCGGCAATGCGTTTCGTTCAAAGTAGTCCGATCTGTCATTCTTGTCAAAATTCCACCACTCCGAGCGTCCAGTGAATTATATGGCGGACAGACTTTCCGACGGAGGAAAGAGAATGCCACATTCTTCGCAATAGTGGGACAGAAAACTTGCAGTCAGGTTTTAAATCTTTGACCTTTATGAGAGGGCTTCGGAGTATGCATTTTTAGCTGTACGTTTTGACCGCGCTTGAGAGGTAATGGGGTCGTGCCGGAAGTATGATGCTGAGTGTTGATATCCGAAACGAGGAGGTGCTTAAATGGTTTTGTTTTTTTGGCCGTATTGTCTTAACCCGAATTACGGGTCGGGGTCGCTGCGTGAATAGTCTTAAATTTGCATCAGGAGCGAGCACTGCCCCAGCTGTTGCGCTAATATCCATACGAATTTGGTGATTTGCGTTTGCGCCGATCGCAGCTGCAAATTGAATTGTTCTTTGCGAATAATGGATACGCGTGTAGGCTTCGTGAGGGGCATTTGGTCCGTCCCTCGTATACCACAGTTTCGATGTGTATTGCTTTTAATTGTCTATTCGCAGCGTGAGAGGCGTCCAATCTCGGTGGTAAACGCCAGTGAGCGTTCTGCCAATGTGCACTTAGCTGATGGAGGACGCTGCGAAATTTGTAAGGGAAGGCTAACGGCGGCGTACGCTGAAGGGCGTATGCGGGAGGTTCTGTTTGCGTTTTATATTTATGGAGTTTTCATTTTGACGTTGAAGGGGGGGGAGGGGGGTCAGGTGAAGACTCAAATAGTGACTGACGTCTTACTAATGTTCAGAAGGTGTCTTTTATTTGTGGTGACTACTAATATGATAACAGATCATCAATGTTCAGCGGCGTGTTGATTGTCTGCTGTCCTTTGCTTTCCATTTGGAAAGTGTGGAGGTTCAATCTTGTACTATCCGAACACCATTCAAGGCTGTTTTCAGTGAGTAACAGGCGAGTTTTGCAGGTCATTGTGTCCTCTGCTGCAAAACGGCGTTATATTGTTCAACGTGCTACACTTTTTTGCGCTCCTGTCGTGTGAGCAGCGCAGTCTGCGCCACGACGTTTTTATCTCCCGGCCGCAACATGACGTCGGCATCCGTCTGCTGTTTGCGACATAACGACTTCATCATGCCTCGGCACCCATCTCGTTTTTTTGCCTTTTTCCATTCCCAGCACGGATCCATTCGTAGTTTACTAGCTAAACCGTGTGTGTTTTCTGACTGTATTTGTTGTTGCACGTTTAGCGAATCACACAATATTGGCTTTAGCTCGCTAGTGCTGCCTATGATAGCAGCATCCTTACAGTTTCCTGCATGACCACTTAGCGAGGTTGCTGCACAACTTGCGCTCATCATGTCACAAGTTTTATGCTTTTAGCTGCATATCTCGAATTTGGTCAACCAACTTTGGGGCACTGGATGCGTTTGCTGGTAACCGGAGATGATTCAATGAAAATAGTGAGCGTTTTATGCGCCCATAGCGGAGCGTTTCCTCATCCAGTTCCGATTATCCCATGTGCTATCCGTTTGTTACGTATTTTTGCGTATGTGTACGCGTTGTTTTTTCACCAGCTTATCATTGGTGTTGTGAAACAGCATTTTTGCGATTGCCTCCAGACATATCCATTAACGGTGGCTCCATCTGATGAGCATCCAATATTTTATTCCTTTATTAACGCTCCTTCCCGAATATTTTTTGATCCGCTTGCCTTGGCTGCGCGCTTCGCTTATGAGACTACTCCTATGGATAGAAGGAGCGGGGTTGGGCAAGGGTTTGGGAGAAATGGGTTCAGAATTGGAATATGCCCAGAATTTAGGGAGCCGGCCGTATGTGTCTTCTCAGTTGGATGAGTAGTTCAGAATTGTATGTGTTTCATTTCAGGGCGTGTGTTACCGCAACGATTGTTCCTCATTCCAAATAGCCGAAGTTGATCTTTTTTTGTTTTACTTATCCATTTTGACTTGCATTTTGATTATATGTGTTGCCTTGTGCGCTCCTCTCACGTTGACGTTGTTGTGTGGTTGTATCTCTCGCTTATACATATATACACGTGTTATAGATGCATCGTTCTATTTCGCTTTCCCGCTGATTGTTCTCAGTGTTTTCGTTTCCATTTGAAAGCGCTCATATTATCCCGTCCGATTACTGTTTGTTGTTTTCCGCATTTGTCGCATCCGTTCCCATCTTCGTCCTCTTCTCATAAACTGATAGCAAATTTCTGAAGAAAATAAAGTTTCGCTGCCTTGTTTCTCTGTTAATGCACCCTTTAATCCTGCCAGTATTTAGCGAATTAGTAAACCGGTAGTGTGAGGGTTTTGATTAGATGCACTAGCAGATCGTCTAGACAGATACGTCACACGTCGGGTGATTGAACTATGCTTCAATTTGCCACAGAAGCGGTTATTTTGTTTGAGTTTTCCTTGCGTGGACATATTCTTTGATGTGTTCAGCCTTTAGCGGAGATGTGCGAATTACTAGAAGTGAAAGCACTCCGTGCCGAAGTTTTATCTGCGTTTTTGCAAAGATTCTCCGTTTTTGTGCCAAGTTATTTCTTGAATGTTGGCGCCTTCACGTTTTCATTGCTTTAAGTGACTTTGCACATCAAACGCGTTGAGTGGGACGGCTTTTGCTGCAAAGTAAATTTTAGAATTCCGGTGGTTTGTAGGTGTGAGTTGAAAATTTAGTTGGAGTAACGATGTTGTTGAACGTTTGCGAGTACAGCGCATGCGTATATATATACGCATATATTTGTATGCATGCGTGATGTGCATATTATATAT
>JPKZ01000267.1:50536-71719 GCA_000803305.1 Toxocara canis | reverse complement strand
ACCGGGGAAGGAACAATGGCGGTTGAATATATCGCGTAACAAGCGCTAAACTTCTATTTTTGTTTAGCGAACTCAGATCAGTTTTCCTGCACGATGAGTAAGAGATCACGGATACTTTTACTGACACAATGGGCCATAAACAATGCCACTTTACTAACGTGGGCAACAATGGCTTCAGCATAAAATGATAATGGTACAATAAGCGGAACGCTTGATTGAGAGGTGAACATAGGTAGGCTGAAGACAGAATGAGAGGTGAACACAGGTAGGCTGAAGACACAATCAACAGATTATGAGCTAACAGATGATCGGAGGATATGTTCATAATCTCTTATCATCAGCTGCGCCATCCCCACGATTTCGTCTTCTTTCACTGAGGATGAAGAATACCGCACCTGCAAATTGCCGGACGCGTATGCTATTGTACAAATGATAATGGTACAATAAGCTTAACGCTTGAATGAGAGGTGAACACAGGTAGGCTGAAGACACAATCAACAGATTATGAGCTAACAGATGATCGGAGGATATGTTCATAATCTCTTATCATCAGCTGCGCCATCCCCACGATTTCGTCTTCTTTCACTGAGGATGAAGAATACCGCACCTGCAAATTGCCGGACGCGTATGCTATTGTACAAATGATAATGGTACAATAAGCTTAACGCTTGAATGAGAGGTGAACACAGGTAGGCTGAAGACACAATCAACAGATTATGAGCTAACAGATGATCGGAGGATATGTTCATAATCTCTTATCATCAGCTGCGCCATCCCCACGATTTCGTCTTCTTTCACTGAGGATGAAGAATACCGCACCTGCAAATTGCCGGACGCGTATGCTATTGTCGAACAAACAGCATTTGCAGTCTTTTGGATCGCCCTAACATTATGACGGAATATCGTTCAACGCTCACGAAAAGATCTAAGAAAACTATAGTGGACAAAAATAACGCCGGTGAAGCAGTTTAGGAGTGAAAAAACCGAATGACTTTCTTTGCAGAAGATGGTGGTTCGGGGATATTCGCTTCCAAGCAAGGGGAAATCGCGTATTACCCTAAGTCGATTGTGGCTGTGCAAAGACGATTCCGCGATTGTTTCATGACGTTCACAGCGGCAGCAGCTTTACGTTTCTCAAGCTTGTTGAAGAGGTAACCATAATCCGTGATGAAGACTACGCTTACCAAATTTCGTACCTCTAGCTGTACTGGAACCGACTACACACAGACATCACCACCATAATGAGCTTTATGAGTTGCACGTTTGCCTTCGCCGGAATAACGCAATTTCGAGGGGAATTGCAGGGAATTTTTGCAGTATGGTGATGCTTGGCAAATAAATGTGGAATTTCCCCGAATAAATTTCAATTTCCTGCAAACTTCGAACAGAGGTTCTTCGTCTTGGGAATGACGTACTGCTGGCCGAGAAATAATGGCGACATAATTGTTCGTCCTCTTTCCCCTCACATCGCTGTGCTCTTTTAAATATACCAAATATGCTATGGAAGCTATTTAGATCCTTTAAGCAATTCCACTACCAAAAATGTTCCTCACGAGCACCTAGTCCTGGCAGCATTTCTTTTCATCATCGGAGTTATCATTTTCAAGTGAAACGACTTGATCTGCGACGACCATGACCGTTAGTACTTGTGATACGGTCGTGATTCGACGCAGACAATAACTAAACAGAATAGAACATAAAACAACCGCAAAAATGTAGCATGTTTACGGCGGAACCGCTATCATTGCGGCACGAGTTGCGTGGAAAACTTGACCATTTATTTTAGTAGATATCAATTTCATTAGTGCGCGACGTCGCGCTTGTCCTGACAAGTCTCACAACCGTTTAGATTGCAGTTATTATCTGATAACCGCATCCTAAAGGCTTCATGGCGTTCGGCTCAGCCGACCTCACAGGGCAGCCTCATACCATTCAGCCGCGTGATAGCAGCTTGCATAATGAGTGGATAAGTAATACTGTGTTATTATTGCATCACGTCAGCTGTAGGCGACTGTGTAAATTTGCAAATTACTATGTATCAGCCACAAGAGGAGATAGATGGTCGGCACTTAATCCACTTGCTGAGTATTCAGTTGTCGCATACGTGACCCTTCCCCGCACTGCCGCTGTAGTCTCTTCGCCCGGATTCATTCTTCATTACTGCTCACTGACTCCTGGCAGCGTTGTTATAGCAAGTCGAAGAATGCTGGGGATTTGTAGCAAATTTATGCTCGTGAAATTTTTGCCTAGTAATCTCAGATTCATAAGCAAATTCTGCTGCTGTCTGGTGGGACGGAAGGCTGTGGAGGAGAGAATATTTTACAGAAAACAACCTCACCAAATTGCAGATTCCTTCACGCTAATGCCTGCTCGTACGTCTCCCATTCGATATCATTGTCTCTGTTTGCTGAATTCTAATACTTCTTCTACAGTGCACTGCGCTTCTCTGCGACGGAACAGCGTTCATTAGGCCTGAACAAATCGACGCACTCTCATTGAGGGATTGGTCTGAACTGATCACTTCAGAGACGTTTTCTTTGGGAACACCGCTCGTTTCAGAAGTCATACATTTGCCACTCGTCTGTGTAGCTGAATTTATCGTACAGTTACCTACGAAACATTGTTCCTTCTTCGACGTTTCTTCAGACTGTATGGTGCATTTTTAGACCACAGTTTTTCCCGCAACCCAGCATCCCATTCGGATGATTAACATGCCAGCGGTGGATCAAAAAGGTCGAAAATCAGCCGGGTTGATGAAGTTTTCGTCGTTCGTGGCTTCGCTGTTTAGAAAAACAAACGTTCGCTATACGGACCAAAATTCGATATACTGCATCGTTCAATCCAATTCGCTTACGTGTTCCTATACAGTGACGGCCGTACGGAGGAACGCATTGTTGCAGACTACCCAGCATACAACACACTCCTAAATTCCAAAGTAACCAAATGAATACAGGTGTGTGGCGTCACCGAAGTAGAGCGCAAGATGTTAATAGCAATACACATAACCCTTGACACTATTTTACGTCTTCTTAATACAATGAAACTACGCATAAGAAGAGTGCACAGAGGCTTTCAAATGCAACAGTTTGTGTGCAATATTGTTCGTATGTTTTGGTTATCAATTTTCACCACGTCCAACCTTTCAAAGTAGCGTTATTTCAATAAATTTTAATCAAGTTGTGATTGAATTCAAAATCTTAACAGATCTCGTCTGTCCAACTAAGCGGGTCCCAAGGCAATAGTTATCGTATGGTAAAAAGAAGAATTCTGCTTTCAGAGGAGGCATTTATTAAAAACGTAATAGCAAAATTCAGCGAACGAGTGTGCAATTTTCAGCAATGGAAATCGTTAGGAGAGAAGAATGGCACAGCAGTCCTAAATAACTTTGTAAATATTTTCATGTTTTCGACATCCGATTGAAAACGGTTTGTAATTTTTTTTTTTCAAACAGGCTTTGGTTCTTCTATAAACGTGCACAATAACTGTGTCGTAGTCTTCAGATAAAAGCATTTCGGAAATCGATATAGAGCAATGATTGATTGCACCTCTGAGGAAATATTTCTATCGATTGCATCGCGAACAACGAAAAAACACCGCTATGTCACCATTAAAGTTCTATATGAGATATGCGTAAGAAGAAAAACTTTTAGTATATTCCATCTATAGAAACGAAAACGGTAATTTCAACAAAAACAAAATATAGCGAACGCATAAATTCATCTATCTGAGTAGGGCAAAAATTTTTCTTGAATATCAATTGGGAAGCATAGCGCAGATGAGATATGAACTGAATACAAGCGGATGGCCATTAGATAGACCACTGTATGAGATCATATTTCTCTCGAAAGCTCACTTCCATCGGCTTAGCATAATGTTTTTTTTTGCCTTCGGTAATCTGCTGTCCCAAGTGCTCTTCCCTTCATAAATTCTTCCAACATTTTCTCAGTCAGTATTTTTACGATTTCTGGGGCCCGGTAATTGCGCTGGCGTTCAAGTTCGCCAAAACACTTCAGAAGTTCACAGCGAAGCCAATGACATCTTCAGCTGCTTTATTTCGTTCTTTTTATATCACCACTTTTTGTGAAAAAAAAACAACGAAGTCCGCCTACCCTCTTCCACTCTAATGCCTAAATGAAAGCATATAAGGTTGTATGGTTTTTAACATTTACAAGCAAAGACAGTGGTGATGACAGATAGAAATTTTCAGAATTTACTTCGGAACGACAATCTCACGTGCCACCGGGCTGCCCAGTATATCGCCAAAAGTGGTTTTTGCGGAGTAACGGAGTGAAAAATATTAAGAAGGCTGGAGATCAAATTAATATAAAATTGTTTCGTGGTAGCCAATGGATCACGGCAAGCCATTCGTGGTAGGCAATGGATCGGAGCAATTTCCAAGCATCATATGTGACTCTTGTGACAAGTTATTGAAAAATATTGAAGCAGTGATTTGCGGGAGCAACTTTAATGAAATATTCTTGAGCCATCATGCGGCAACAAGATCCGAGAATCATACTCGTCTGCAGCAACACTAGGTCATGATTAAAATATGCGTTGAATATACATTCCATGAGATATGTTCAACTGCCTCAATCGTGATCACTCACTGACTTTATTCCGATCAATTTGGAGTGCGTGAAAATCGGTAGCAGAATTACCAATTGTAAGTAGCTTATCAGATAAATGGTGAAAGCTTACATTCGCCTGAAACATTTCAGAAACATCGTTTGTAAAGTTCAAGAATAGACATGGTGCTAGGCCACTTCTCTAGAGAATATTGCTGACCATTTAATTGCTGATCGAAAAGAGTTTCCTACCTTCACCTTGAACGAGCCGTTTACAAGAAGATTCTATCCATTTCAGTAAAGACCCAGATACCTTTAAGGATTTTAATCTATACAAGGTTTCTGTGTGACGTATAATATCAAAAGCCTTTGCCCATTCAGCGTATACGATGACAGCTTGAATTTTCTAAAATAATTTAGTACTGCGGCCACATAAAGATAAAATCTTTCGAGATAGTGCAGATGGGCTGCGCAAAAAGTCAATGTACAAGGTTAGTGATTGAATAGGGCACAATTGCGAACAACACAAAACGAAAATCCCGCAATGATGGAGATTCATGAGGCCAAAAACGTTAGGTGGGACTGATGAGGTTTTATTACTCAGATGGATTTCATCACAGACTCAGTAAATAATTTCTGCCTCATTTGAGTGGTGGATTGTTTTTAGAGGAGTATGCCAAAAAACCTACCGCCTTATGAACGTGGAGGGGAAGCTCATGCATATATTGTGTTTAGCTGAAATCTCTACGGCCTCTTCCAACAAACATAAATTTGAATTGAATTACGGCTAGCGAAATTCCGACTTTTCTCCTTTTCCAAACATTCTATGAGCCACTCGTTTGGTATTCGCCGAAGCATATTGTGAAACGCAGAAGGAAATTTGAAGCTTTCTACACGAGAATTCGATTTGATCTTTGCGAACAGACATAGCGATAATCTTGAAATTTGATTTGTTTGTAAACAAGAAACAGAGAAAGTACACAATAATTTATTTATAAGAAATCGTTTGCTTTTTTAGTGGCTGCACATCTTCGAGTTAACGAACACAAAATTAGTTCACCATAAATTATTTTCGATCAAACGTTGACGCGTAAGTTGCTGTTATACAAAGTCTGTGTCACAAATAACGAAATGGAACATTGGACAAATTTTTTAAAAAAAACGATTTCACGTAATGCAATACGACCAAATTGCATGGAACGCAAATCAAGAATGTAAGGCGATTAGGAACGCTCTAATTGGCTACAGTAAAGTCGAACTGGTAATCATCAAGCTATTGTCCCATATGTCTTTCGACGCTTCATTGAACAACTGTTGCGCCTTTTTACGAAATCTGACTCAAACAGTTGGGATGAAAAAAAAAAAAAGAAAACAAAGCAATTAATAGGATTGCGATCGGATTATGTGACTTTTGTTGGCATTGTTTAGATAATTTGACAGTTCGTTCGGGAAACATCAGAAATTAGACTAAGCATATGCCAGAGATGTTTTTTTTTTAAGTTTTACAATGCCGTTTTGTATGAGATGTATGATAGCCACATTTGTCGCCCTCACTATATTACCCAGGTCGACATTACATTTAAGCTTTCAAAAATTTGGTTAACATCTTCTAGTTGTTACATCGATTGCGTACCATTGTTCATTCCGCTTATTTACATGGAACATAAGGGTCGAGTCAGGGACAAAATCACACGCTTAGCAAAGCCTGGTCCCTGCTATCACCGTTTTGCTTGCTCATCTTTTCCAGGCGTTCTCCAGTTAACATCGTTAATTTTCGCCTGTAAAATGTCGTCTGAAAATTCGGCTGGACTATCGATGTCACTTACCGCGTAACAGTTGGAGCAAGCCCAGCCATTCCAGCGGATTCCAGTCAAGTTAGAAAATAGTTTATGACTGGCTGAAATTAGAGGAACAGAAGCGGTTTTTTGTTTTATGGGACTGTGTAGGCTCTCTGGGGTAAAGTAACTAAGACAGCGAAACCCAATGACTTTCAGTTTTTCAAATGGGAGGCTGAAAGGAGGAGTATTTATTGAAGGGAGCTTCTGTTATCAAGGGGTACCTATTAAAGATAATATTATAAGGCATAATACATGAACATCGCCCTCTTAGTTAACCAGCCTAGCTCCACCGAAAATGACTCACCATGTTCATAGATTTAACACCGGTGCTGTCAAGTACTGCGATGAGTAACGATAAAAGGAACAGGGGAAAGGGGATGAGCGGTCAGCCAGCACCCACTGTTATGCTACCGAACAACCAGGTCGTCGATCCAATGTACCAATAAGAGTATGCTGCACGTAAATTGAACATCTTATATACAGCTATCGCATTGCCGGTTTGAGTAAGTTTTGAAGTGACCGGTATATATGGCATATATATTTAAAACCGTTACGTAAAAAATATTTGGGTGTCAAAACAATAATCACGTATCAGGAAATGTGTAGGGAAACTGGTATTGCGATATCTCATTTACAAATATATTTTTTTCCGAGCCACTACCAAGGCGATCATAACTCAATGCTCGTTTTGTTTAAATAAATTTCTGGTTGAGAATCAATCAGTAAAATTCGTAAGAGCGCTTCCATATTAACGCGCAAAATCTACACATAGATCACAGAGTTAGTAGTAGAAATAAACGAATTCGACGTTATCGATTGCACAATGCTTATGAGCAGATCAATATGACCAGCATTTTTGATCAGGATGAGCGTTAATTAATTATGAAACTGATCAACTAAGTATACAAAGTTGACTAAACTACTGATCGCACAAGCCTGCTTTCTTGTTTGTTTTTTTTTACTGGATCGAAATTTTCACGGCCGTCCTCCACGTTGCCGTATCAGTCCGGAGCATTGAATGACGCATACAGTATCCTGCAACTTGTCTAGATATGTACGATGGTGTTCAATAGTGAGGATTTTACATACGGATGCTCGGCTGCTTTAGAAAACTTGAGGCATGTGCCAACAGATGGGTGATTAGTCGCCATTCGCATGAGAGTAACAAGAACACATATGAACTGAATTACATATTTGCAACTGCACCGTTTTAGCATAGATGTTTATTTATGTGCGAGGCTTGAACCACATTTTGAGCAGTCGTAGTATGTTCCATGTAAAACGAATCGTTATCGCTATAAGCAACCGCTTCATTGGAAGGCGCACCGTAAGCGTGTAGTGGCTAAATCGTTCCATCCATTTACCTCTTTCAACAAGCTAGTGGGATGTGCTTACGTGCTGGAATACCTAGAGCTCTTGCTCTTGGCTAGCAATCTGTTATTGCAACGGAAAAGTGCAACATACACATTCCCGACAGTTCACTACAAACAACCGCCTTTAACTGACTGAAATTTAGAAGATATCTCATTGCAATGGGAAAGACCATGCATCGAACCATGCATCGCTATAGAACCATGCACCATGATTCTATAGCGCCTAATAATAAACATAAAATTTGAACAAAAACGACCATTCCAAGACGAGCTTCGAGAACACATAAAATGTGAGTTAGGATTAGAAGGTGAATATTTTAGCAATAAACCTTTTAAATACATGGTTGTGCGAAAAAATGTTTCGATTTTCGGAAATCTTTGGTTGCAAGGGAAAAGAAGTATCATCCGTAAAGTTAATTATTTCATTTGCAATAAGAAATGGTGGACGAAAAGCTCAAGTGTCTTCATACGCTGCCTTCCACTATGATTGCTCAATGGTAACGGCAACCAAGGTAATCATTCGCTCATACAACAGCAGAAGGCCAAAATCTAACGCGTTATCTGAGCCATTAGCAAATTTTTCTATGCCAAAGCACTTGCAAATTAAAGCGGTTTTTAGAGGGTAAATTTCGCTTTTTGAGGAAAGTAAAAAATTAACCGCAATAATCTCGGAGAAGAGGTAGTCGGCAAGCAATGTTTCGCAACGATCAATCGTCATTGAATGGCACTCTGGCTGAAAGTTTGCTCCGATAAAACGGGTTAAGCAGATGACTGGGAAATCACGCCATGCCGTAGGTTCAACACACCACCTGTTGGTCGGGCTTATAACAACCATTTCGAGAGCCGTTTATTTTGTCGAGCGTCGGTTCGGTAAAAAATGCTATGCATGTATTCCACTTGTTTTCCATGCAGCAACCTTTGCCGCCCTTCTCGTGCTCTTTCTCAGCAATGCCGTTTGGCACTCGAGCATTTCATAAAAGTCTAATAACCAAACATTGCTCAACCTCGAATCTTCGCGAGCACTCAGTGGTTATACTTCCCTCAACGAACCGTTACTAATTCCACCGTTCTAAAAGATCTCTTTTGCATGACTGTGTTGTAAAAGTTTTCCTGTTCCAGTGCGTAGCAAAAGTTCACCGTTGTTAAAAATTGCTTTGTTGCACCAATATAGGTCCAGCTAACGTTTCGTTTATATAGACTGTATACCAAAAAAAGAAAAATCTTAGTGCTAACCCCTTCGGCAGTACATGTGCATGTGATGCACGGCGTTATCCGTTTCGTTTTCCCAAGATTAATGACACGATGATCGACAACACAAAACTCTGCAAACGTATTTTCAATATATTGCGTTTACAAACAAAGTTATACAGGTTCACTAAGCATTTACTGTTGGCTGCACAGCAAGTGTCCAGCGACAAATTCTGCGAATCCTATGTTCGAACGACTTTACCGTTTTACCGTTTGTAAGACTATATGCGCTGACCCTTTGGGCTTCGAGTAAACAGTGTCTACTATTTGAGAAACACTTCTAGAGAGGGTTCTTTTGTTAGGGAGTGAAAGAATTTTGTTCTCAGTTCACGTCATTTGAGGTGCACATTAGACTTTTTTCAATTGAATGAAGTAGGTTTTCTCACGTGACCGCTAGGAATAACTGCTTACGCCGATCAAGCCATTCGTATAAGTCCATATCTGGTAGTTCGGAGCATTTCACCGGCGCATTGCTGAAAACGAATATAAGTAAGACCCTTCATCCGATGATCCCTTCTTCTCAAAAATTAGTGGAGAACCGCATCGGCGAAAGTGATGCAACATGAGCGTTCGTATAATTTTTCGTATGTATCACTTACGAAAAAAGAATAACTACTGGAGTATCAACAAACCCAACGGTTCATTGGACATGCAAATTTTCGTGCATATCTCTAGGCTGAACTTTATGATTTGTCAACAAACAATGTGATAAGCAAGAATCTACTCATCAAAAGGTTGTCAAAAGAACAATGGTCAAATCAACCAAGTTCCACATGTTCAACATGAAAAATTTGGGGCTGTTGTGGTGGAAAACATGAACTTGCATACGCGGCGTTTTGTCAAATATAATGATCGTTTGGATCTCTAAATCTTTACAGTGGAAGTTATGGTGCAGTACTACCTACTACTAGGGTGATGAGCATGGATAGGACTATATAGAGAATCAAAAAAAAAACGAAAACAAAATTAAATATCAAAATAAACAAACGTAAGATCGTCGGGCATGAGGAACGCATTCGGCTGTATTCGCCTCGCATATTGACTATTTTGACAAATCAACTTGCTCAAAGTTGTCTTGCGAATCTCAGCCAACTGCCCTAAAACGAACCGAACATACGCTGAGTTCTCAGATGCGATTTTTTGGTCACCTAAATAAACTTTCATCTCCTCACATGTAACAAATTTGCCATGCTGTGACTCAACGAAAAATTATTTCATCATCTTCAGAGCACCCGTCCAGAAACATTCAGCATTTAGTGCATTACCTCAATAGTAATTTGCTGTCGTAGATTCGAACTGAATGCGCTTGTGATTATGCGATGGATGTAGGCTCTCGTTCTAATGAAGTTTTTGAAAAAGGTAATCGGCAAGCGTAAGGTTGCGAATCAGTAAATGCAGATAGACGTCAACGGTCATTTTAGTGATATTTTTCAAACAAGAGCATTGCGAAATCTTATCGGATAACAATTTATGAAGAAAATATCGTAATGTATTACACTTTTTAAAGGTAATTTGCGAATGTGTAAAAGACAAAGTCGGGGACATATCCACCAATGTTTAAGCACCAGAAACTAACAATGCAAGGGTCTCCAAGAAAATCAAAATTCAATGTGAATTTATAGACAAAAAAAACCAAACTGAGTTCCAAAAGCAAACCCTAGCAGAAATACAAGAAACTTGGCTCTTACGCAAAAGCATTATGACGAATAAAGCAGCCATTATCAGTTCTCCTTATGAATTCGTGTAAAGTCAACAAAAATTATTGCACGGGTTATACCACAAATAATAATTACACCGTAATTATATCATTTTAAAAAATTATACCACAAATAATCCGCGCAATAATTGCGCAATACAATTAATGCATAAAATTGCTCTAATTAGAATGAACTTTTAAAAGCGAGGCAACTGAAGTATGCTTATCGATACGAACACACAAATGGTTCAAAGATGATAACATGCATTGCATTCGGTTAATGCAATTCCTCATTACAATCCTGATAACGCAGTCCGCTGAATATGCAAAGCCAAGCTTCCACAGAATGAGCTTTTCAACTCATTCTAGTACACACAATTCCTGCCTTTTACCTTATGTATTATACGAATAAACCAACTTAACAAAGGTGAAGTTATGTCTCTGCTATTCAATGTATTTGCAGGAAGAGTGAAAGCGAGATTTTCTTTTCGACCCTAATTTATTTCTCTTTCTTTCTAGTCGAACAAGTTTTATGGGCCACAAATGACTTATTTGCATGTCAGATGGGAATGAACATTAAGTAATTTCCCTGATCGTGTGTTCGGCACATCTTCAACGTCGCATGCGTGCAAAAGAATTGGGATGGCACGTCGTTAGAGGAAATGCCGAAAAACTAAAGCAGTACGCAGGAGAGATACGTACCCCGTTTAGGCCAAGGACGAACTACGTACTGCAAGTCAAACAATATAAAATATTTCAGCATGAGTACACTAATCTACGAGAAATCAATGGGGTCGCATGAACATAAGATGAGCAAGCAGTAACCTGGAGTGAATTTGGTGGCTGGATTGTCGTTCTCGTAATAGAAGCGATCACATCTTTTTAGTCGTTGGAATTGTTCAGCGATTATGCATGCGGCCATAGGGCCGACCAACGCACCTGAAAGACTTTCTCGCTTTTGTGATAAAATTATAACTGCTGGACTGTTGACAATGCCATCGAACAAATACGAAGAGCGTAGGAAAGTGAATTTTTGTACAACGAGATTACATGCGATCAGAGGATCATAATTCAATAAGATGGGATATGAAGACATAAAAAGCGGTGTAGGGAACGACCAAAAGAGAACGAAACGTAAAAACGATGCAAAAGCAAAAAAAAAAAAGACCTTTGTGCGAAGAGAAAATTTGGCACCGTAATAATCCCCATATGCTATTGCACTTCTTTCTTATTCATGACAGCTCTTATTTTTTGGCGTTTCCACAGTTATCGCACTTTCTCCTGTTATATTTAATCCTTTCCTATTTGTTTCGCATCTTTCGCGTATCCTTTGTCATTCTCTAACATGTCCGTATGCGTGTTTCACTGCGTGTGGCAAGCCATCCAACATGGGTGCTCAAACTTTCTTTAAAATTCTTTGTAGGAATTGGGAAGCTGGATGAGACGGATTGAAGGTTGTGAGAAAGAATTACCATTTCAGCCCCCGTTCATCAAAGTGCTTACTGTAGATCGCTCACCAATCGTTTCTGAAAAGAGTATGCGCTTAATTAAAATTGATACCTTTCAGAGGTCTCTCAGACATCAACCCAGGAAAGAGGTCTATATCGTCGACATGCCCATAAACACTTTTCATTGCAGCAATTACAGAATCATCCATTGTATCACGTAAATCGTCGAAGTTATGTGCTCGGCGCATTCCGCACATTTCACTGCAAATAAAAGATAGAATTCATAATTGCAAATTTTTGTTCACATATGCACCATACGGACCGACCGCATTACACATGCGTTGCTTGCAGGTCATATGTAGCGTACAGGCTTGGACGCACATAAATGTCTCATCTCATCTTTGCGTTCCACTTGGTTTGTGGCACTTCTTCAAACAATTAAATGCTGAGAGAGAAAAGAAGCATCTTTGACTTTTCGATATCATTTTACAGTAATAAGCAGCTCACTAAACTCGGGCATTCGCTCACATACGAAAATTAGATTTTCAAAATTATAAACACTTATAACCAAATTTGAAGATGTTGAGCTATGCACCAACCGGTAAGCATTATAGGGCTGAACACCATGATCTCTGGCTCGTTGGATATTCAATGCAGGTAAGTCGAGACCCGTAAGCGGACCACCGGGTCTTTGGAAAAGGTGATTACGTATAGCGTTTGAGATATGTCGATCGAATGCCATGCTATAAATTAATTTTCATTATCCCATTCAGCATCTTTGTATACTTCTCTCACAATGGATGACTACAGGAAAGAAGAGAAGAAAAGACCAGGAGGTTTTCTAAATTTAAAAATGCCAAAACATTAGTTGGGACTTTACGGTTTCGAGAAAAAATGAAATGCAGAAGAAATTTATTTTTACATTGAATTTATCAAAACGAAAATAGTTCGATTCGGAATCTTAATAAAATACCTTTCAGCGCCTAGAAGTCCCATCAAAACCGATTCGATATGTCCTGTTGCGGGAAGATAATAGAACGACTCATTATTGAACATTGACTGCAAACAATGAATGATTGGTGAAAGAAGAAAGTAAGGTACCGCGGAACAGGCTCTCAAAAACAGCTAAATCAGAACGTCTACTTTTCCGTAGCTCTTCCAGTGCATCACGAAAGAATGCTTGAAGTGAGTATCTTCTGCGTCGAAATTACGAAATTTTGAGTCGTTCAGCAGTCAGTAAGAAATCGGAACGTTTACAGTACTCTCAGCAATCATATCTTTACAAGATCAGCCAAACCGATATTTTCGATGGGCTGTTCAGTCAAGTTTAACGTCTCATTTTTACTCTATACAAAAGATCAAGAGATAATTGATTAGTTGTTATTAGGATGGCACAAACCTTAAGATCAATAGAGTCTCCAGCCTCTTCAAATTTGTCATTCATGCGCGGGAACTGGTTTCTGATGAGTGTATGCCCGAATCTGAATGCTGCTGTGGCCATTTCCTGCGTCATTGTTGCATCACAGTGATCGTCATATCCTGGTTGGGACGTAAACTTTATTTTCAAAAAAAAAAACCAACCATTCAAAATGACCATTTAAATAACTTTCTAATGAATCTCTTCAAAACACTTTCAACTTTTAAGTAGTGTACACTGAAACAGGCAATACTTTAAATTTTGCTACACTTAAAATAATGCGGACATTTAGTTGTTTAAAAGTGATTCTCTACCATTGTACATTTGCAGTGTCAGTTTCACTTTTTCACTTTCTCCTGTGAAAACAAGAACATCTTTTATGCACAGAATCAAAAAGGCAACCGCAAACACCAAATTGAAGCAAAATCTACCAGTATAGTATCCGGTTTTGCGTGGTATCAAATCATATCTAGCAGCGGTTTCGCAGCCGAGAACCACTGGCAACCATTCGTTGAAGACAATGTGTTGCACTTTGGCCCCAATTATTCGTCGAGTTTCCTTCAAACATCATCTCCATGGCATTAAGATGTTAGCAAAGTGCATACACTTACAACAAATTCACGACAGGAAGTGAAATAAAATAAAACGCTATCATCATTTATCTCAGTTGTGTTGAACAAAAAAATGAAAAATAATAGCTCAAGCTACGCTTAGAGAGAACAGCACGCCATATTTACAACAATCCATTGTTATTCAAAATTCCAATCTATAACTCACTGACGGCTGGTCTCAACTGTTGCAGTAAGGCCGTACAGCAAATTTCCTAAGTGAGCGGAAATGTTTCGCTTGATCAAGTGATGAACGTATGAGATTATTTCTGTATCAGCCTCCTTGTCGAGTGTTGATGCAAATTAGTGCATTGAATAATGG
Organism: Toxocara canis; assembly: GCA_000803305.1. Taxonomy (NCBI): domain Eukaryota; kingdom Metazoa; phylum Nematoda; class Chromadorea; order Rhabditida; family Toxocaridae; genus Toxocara; species Toxocara canis. The sequence goes on along the minus strand of JPKZ01000267.1, from coordinate 57,204 downwards.
CCAATTTATGGGTCACTCTAACAAACTGCTTAACTCATAAAACCTTATAGTGTACAACGCATGAAGTTTGGCAAACTGATATCCTTTCGTCTATTCATTTGCACTTCCTCCTTCAAGACAAGAATCAAGAAAGCAAAGCACAAAAACATACCAAATAAATAGTTTCATCAGGCCAGAAATTATTGATACGATTGAGAATTGTAGCGATTCGGTTATGTTCACGGAGGAACACCGTGTGCATAACTGTTAGACCCGGTTGTTCATTACTTCGCTCATCACCAGCGTTAAAGCAAGGATATTTCGGTCGAGATCTGAATGTCATATCTCAGTTTCGAGATCCGCAAAAGGTCTTAGTTACCTCCACTCAATCCTAGTTATGCCTCTGTTAATTTAAAAAATAAAAACTAAAATTCGTATCAGACAAATTCTTCATCAGCGATCAAGTCGAATCGAAAACGTAGAGTGCGCTTAATAAAGGCGAGACGGAAAGAAATGTAGCTTATGCAGAAGAGTGCACGACACTTAGCTCACACGGGATATACCCTAATTAGCTCGATTATTTGGTCCATTTGCAAGTCAAGGCTTTAGAACGAAATATTCGTACAAGAAAAAAATGAGCAGCACAACGAGGAAGTTGCGGCGCGTGCGCTAATGACAACGCGGCATGGCAGCGGTCACAAATACCTTTCACAGGCAAAAAACTGCTACCACCTTTTCAAAATGCGCACTTCAAAACACTTTACAGCAATGCGGACATCTCAGTAGCTACTACCGTTAACGGGCAAATAATTGAATTAAGATATGGGGAAACTGACGTGATCTGTTTTTTTTTTTCTGAGCATATAAGCTCAAATGCTTCTGAGCATATATCTGCATTTGTTTTTTTTCTGAGCATATAAGCTCAAATTCGAATTCGAAATGGATAAACAGCTATTGTTTGACTCGGCCGATTTCGATATCTCCCAGTATTGGCTAAACGTTGAAAGCAAGTCAATCATTATTTCTTCTTTACCTACAATCCCTTTCTTGACCTCCTTGAGGAAGGGCCTCCTTGTTGAATCCAAGATCCGTGAAATTAAGTCGTCCTTGGCTGAACAGTCGTAAAGAGTTCGCTTCGCATTCAGTTGATCCATAAATGAATGATGCGTCGATATAGGATGTGAGCTGATCAAGCTATAACAAAACAAATAAATTGCGATAACATATTTCTGGGCAGTGCATTATGCCTACTCATTGGTTTTATTATCATAAGCAGAAATTTTATGCGCAGCTGAAGGTTTGCATAGCAGTTATGAATCGCCATTGAAGCCGCATCACTAATACTAGGTAACGACCTGATTCAGCAGTCAGAGGATGTCATGAGCAACGAAATAAGACTGCAGCAAATTAGGCCGGTTCTGTTCAGGTTAGAATGAATCCCCCCCCCCGGAAGAATACTTAGCTCTGGCTTTCTCCTATTGAAAAATCTGGTCCAGAACCAGATCTTCAAAGGGTGGTCTCGGTCGCCGCACACAAATTAGGAAAGCAATGCTCGGGCATCAAGAAATTTTCAGAGACTTCAATCTGAAAATTTTCAAGGAAGCCGAGAGCGTTTTTCACATATAGGAGGAAAGAGCGCGTCAACCGGAGTTTGAGCAAGAAAAAAATGGGTCAGCTTGGCCGTTCTATTATTTTTTTACGCAGGAATACACAGATTTACATCTTTCCATGGTAAAAGCAAATACAGCAAAGTCAATGATCTCATTAGCTTAGAAGAATGACATTGCCGATATTTTGAGCCTAGAATGACATTAACCTTCTACAATAAAAGCGATATGAGCTTCTATCGTTAAACACGCTATAAAACTTGAGTGAAAAGAGTGCGCTCTGGCTAGTAGTTTTGCGTTAAATGAGTGCATATTTCAACAAAACTCAATACATACTGTTTAAAATTTACCGTTTGAATTGAGTTCATAAACTTGAATTAAAGACGAACATCTAGAGCGGCTAGTGGAGGTAGTGGATTATTCAGAGCAGTTATTAGATAACCTAGAAGTGGCCGGTAAAGAGATACGAGTAAGCTTTTCAAATATAATCCACCTGATTTCTGTATCCAAGAGTAAGTTGCCCAAGAAGAGATCTTGCAAATGAAAGGCATCTTGGTTCGCCGTTGCTGTGTGTATGTGGAAAATGCGGATCACCTTTCTCGATAGGAATCGGGAAACAATGAACGGAAAGCGTTCGTGGAGAATCACACCTGCTACAGTTCAGAATCGTGTTACCTGGGCCTAAAATTTTAAAGCATCCTTTCTCTATAAACATCCTGACTTATAAAGTTCACAACAAGGCTCGCACGATTCGCAACAATCCAGAAGGCAGGAGTAAAAGCGCCATTATGATAGTTGCTTTTTCGCCAACCACCAAAACAAGAGAATCATGCTTTCCTCCAAAGACTGTTCATGCCAACTATAATTGCAAATTCTTTGCACAGCAATGCCATATTTAACAAGGTAAGTTTCGGTTCCACTGACCACAAAAGCGACAATCAACGGAGTGATCAGGACTAGAAAGTGCTAAGGAATACTCACCGACTGTGAAGTGCCCCTAAATCATTACCTCACTGGGTTTGGTACTAAACAGTTTCACGCTATTAGGTCTGCTGCTGTCAAGTAAGAAAAGAAAGTTTTTTTAGGAGTCTTACCCTTAACAACGACTATTAATTCTGAGTGTCATTTTGAGCGTCAAGACGAGTTTCTTAAGAACGAGTGTGAATTTTTTTTTAATCCTCTTTAACAGCGAATAATTTTGATGCAGTAATGTCTGTGACTGATGTGCCAGTTCTTAACAAGCCTTGCACCATTTCCATTCGTTAACGCGATGTTGCCTTATGGCATTCAGTATTGCAATTTGCCGCTCCCATCAGCTTACGGAAAAAAAACAGCCTTAAAAAGTCTTCTAGCAGGAAGCATATGCGATTTCTTCGTTTTGATAATTACCCTCTAAAAGGTCTACCAATTAGTAACTAACCTCGAGAAACTGGCGAATGAGCAAAATCGTGGTCAATTACTTGTCCCATTTGCATGAGCATGTGTGTGTATTTTACATGAAATGCAGGCGCCTCCTCATGTATTGCATTTGAGACTACACGTGCAGACGGCAATTTGCGACCATTCGTTGCCAACGTTCGTGGACTGTCGAACCCTAGCAGAAAAAGAAAAACAAAATCAATCGCTGACATACTTGTTCTAAGTTAAACCTTTCGCCACTCATTCCCCAGCTCGCTGACACCACTCGTTACGTCTGTCTCAAAAACAGCAAAACAAATATTGCAAATTAACCAACTTTAAGAAAAGCTTCATAAATTCAGAAAAAATTTCACGATGGAGCAACTTTTTTTCAAAGCGAAGTCTAATAAGAATTCCCATCACACTCCATCGGAAACTATGATCAGTACTGAAGTTAGCTGTTGATAAGATTTATGCAAAATACATTCTTTCAAACGGGAGAAGAAACGTAAGAATCGTTTATACCGGCGACCTGCAAAATACTTATTGATGGACCTCTCTATACTTCGGGAGTGAATGAAGGGCTCATGAGATAAAAAATAAGTAAGCCTTAAGAAAGCCTTTTATTATACAAAAAGAGCCCTAAGCAAGTTTCGGAGTTGCATCATGGTTTTTTTTCGGTACGTCAGCCAATTGTTACACTGAGAAGTATATAAGTAAAACACACGTGAAATTTTGTATGTATACACGTGAATTTTGTACGTTTATAAGCATAACACACGTGAAAAAAAAATCAGCCACTCACACTGAGAATTACATGAGTATAACACACGCGAAAAATGAAAAAAAAAAACACTGAACAACCGACCGTCATCATAAACAGGGTCGAGTAGACGACGCATCGCTGCAAAAGCGTTTCCATAGTGCGGGAATTTCAGATTGTTACACCACCCGGAGAAGGTGCGGTATTTGGTGGTATGATCGCAGGGTAACGGTTGCGGTAGGCACTCCTCCTTGCTCGGGCTTTCGAGAAAATCGCTGATATTGCCAACGAAACGTGACACATCCACTTCTGGCAGCAGACGCTGCAGCGTTGCTATGTCAAGCTCAGCAGGAAGACGTTCGTCATTCTCAAGACCCTCACTGAATACTTCATGCGCTCATCAGATCGTCCCATAAATAAAAGCAATAAATGTTTTTATAAGCTGCCCGAACAGCTCTTAATTGTCACGCTTGCTTTCGAGTAGCATTTTACAGATACATGCTGTGATTGAACTACAAAGGTGTAAAAGCCGACATCTTGATAGCTAAGTACCCATTGTTGGGCACAGGGGGATTTCCGAAGGTTTCGAACTTTTACAAGTAGGTTATCTCGGTTCGAAGTTATTTGCTCTGCCCACGGTAGTCCTCTGGCGAAAACTGTCACATCATAATAAATAAATTTTCCGTTCCATATTCGCTTTTCAAATTTCCTAGTGAGAAAATTTTCCCAAATAACTGTTTGCTTTCGCTTACTTAGTGGCAGTTTTGTGCCATTTTGTCACGTCCGTGCCGGCACAACGGAATGTCAGAAATAAATATTCCATTTTCTTACAGTATCTGCTGCTTTGAAGAACATATTGTTCTTAAAGATAATAGTGATAAGTAATTTGGATAAAATTTTCTTCACCTAATATTGTCGTCCGTAATGATATTTATTTAATCTCATGGCATGCAAACGTCAAGATTTCGTGAAATTTCATCATGTAAAAACAATTTTTCCTACCATAAAAAGCTTGCTGAAGTCAGCATTCGGTTCGGATAATAAATCATTTAGTCCCTTTTCGTTCCGCTTCGTTTCTCTTTCTTTCAGGAGCGGAGCGGAACGACATCAAAAGTTCAAAAGGTGAGAACAGATCAAAACGGAATCTATTTTCTGGCGAAAAGAGAAGGTTGAGGGGGATGCACTGCGAAAATGGCAACGGAATGAAGTATCTAGCCGCCCGACTTCATGTCTTTTCGTTCTGCCATTAGCAACTTTATGGGCTTTTGTAGTTGCGTATCCTGGATTCAGATGCCAACCTTTATTCTGGCACTGGCCGAATATAATATTCTAACTAAATAGACTACTTTATTGTTCTGATTGCAAATCACCCTTTCCTAATCCTAGGAAAGCATTCTATGACTACATCAATCGAAATAACGGAAAAAGACAATCATATTGACGTTTTCCAAGTTTCTCCTGCCCAAATATATCCTTAAAGCTAAAACTAAAAATGCTCTCGGATGAACCTAAGCTATTGTTCACTTCATATTTTCGTTGGAAATGAATTCTTTGCTTTCAAGAGAAGAACGTCACCGAAATCCAGCAATGCAATTAATGAAAATATGACTTTCGGAAATGAATTAAATCAGAGCTGAACCGGTAAATTTTTAAATATTCACTTCATCTGAAATATATTCATGTACTAGGTGCGAACAGAATGACATAAAAACGGACCCACGGAGAAGAACTTTTGTGGTCTCGCGAAGGACAGCCGCCTGATGAGAAAGACGCAAAGATTCCCGCTTTGGTGCCATTAAACTTGAATGTGTAAAGATTGCTGAATTCTTATTTCTGCTTGCATCGCCGCCTCCTGTGGAACATTTTTATGTCGTCAGCTTTTCAAATTCACGCCACAACAGATTTCTGATGTATATTGGCAAACAAAAAGCAGAGGAAGAGGTAGAGGGACGCCGATGAAGAGAAGGAGGTCGAGACGGTCAGCATTACGGCAGTAACTCCTCTTTGTGTTTGGCCAACAAGAAATCTGTTAGTGTTGTATTGAGTCAGTGTTTTAGTTTTTTCCTCAAAATTTCGAATTCTCTCCACGACTCTTCTCGCTAAGGGCCGTTCGGACGGATATCACCCATCGGCACTCCCGTATATCTGCCTGACTATTGAAGAAGGAGATTGGAAAGAATTACATGCCAAGCTTAACACTGTAAGAACTGCAAGAGTACGCAGACCGTAAAAGGACCAAACAGACAAAAGAGTAATAAGGACAGCATCAACAATTCCGTTTTCCGCTATAAACGAATCACAGCGACGTTTGTTGAAAATGCTGCGGTCGGATTTGTTTAAGAACTGCAATCAAATTGAATCAAAATTACAAGAGAAAACTTTCTCTTTTAATACTGCGCTTTGGCGAGGAGAAATCCTTCTGTTCGTTACTTAACTGAAGACATATTGTGAAGTTGTGAGCTTCCCATTTCTATTGCGCTATTATTTTTCACAGAAGGAAAGAAGTGCAACAAAGGGAGAAATTCAGACTTTTCTGAAAGAAGTGGTGAAAAACAGACAACAAGGAATGCAACCTTGTCTACTGATTCTTGCTGCTTCGGCGTCATTGAGTCGCTTTGCATGTTCAGCGCCGAGACGTATCGCTTTTTCCAGAGTAGCCTTTGTGATCGGTAATTTCAGCCGCGGTTCTTGATCAATCCACTGCGAAAAATCGACCTGATCGATTATCGTCGAATTACATTCCATTGGGCAATTGCTGCAAAAAATCGGTACTTAACTGTACAAACCCGAAGGAAATTCCAGGACAATATCAACTGCACGAGAATTCCGACGGCATTTCAGTTGAGGTAAGACGATCGCAACAACGCATAAAAGCTCCTATGCGTACCTATAGAGCGCCTATGCGTTGTTGTGAGGGGTGC
>JPKZ01000267.1:0-49934 GCA_000803305.1 Toxocara canis | reverse complement strand
TTGGGGTAGAATAATTCGTCTGATTATCTTGATCTACCGGCATCAGTTCGACTCATTCTGGCATAAGGCACTTACTTCTTGCTCATCAATAAGATCTTGTTCGTGCTGTGTACTTTATCTCACAGCTATTTTGCGGCTGTTTTATGCTACAATTATTCGTTTACACTCGGGTTAGCGACACTTACATGAGAGCAGCGAATGAAAGTAAAATCGCTATACTCCTAATAATCTTGTGAAGTCAATAGCATAATCTTTTGAACCTTGCCAAATTCAAGTTCAACTTTATAGTGCCCTAAAATTGAATTTCTTTCATGGGGTTCGACGAAAGGAATGTATCGTTCCACTTGTTCCAAGCAATACTATAATGTTTTATGAGACTGTATTTGAAGCAAAGGCTCATCATCGAATTGAAAATGTAGCGTTTCGTTCAGTGAACCAGAAAAGAAAAAATTTAAGATGTTTCCCATGCTGGTGCCGTGTCCTCTCGCATACCCATAAAGATTCATCACTGCTAAACAGTAGTGTTGCGATTTCTAAATTCTTAACTGAAGCGGTATCCGTTCTTCTGAAGCACGCATCTTTCAAGAAAGTTATCACCAATACCTCAAAAATTTCACAGCTATATAAAACAAAATTTCCAAAACGCCGATAGCTGCAAAACTATGAAAAAACATGAGGATACTGTAAACGGAAACAGGAAGAAAACACTCGGTTTTCGACGAGAATCTATTCATAAAAAAGGGGAACAAATCAGGGAACGAACTACTATACCGACTGATCGATTGCCTCAAGCGGAAAGTAAAGAGCACCCGAAATTATCTGCCAAAGCGAAGACGTTTTGTTGAATTTTTCTGATACCATCCGCGTTATCGCAAATAACTCGTGCCAGTGATGTGCGTCGAATTTCGTTCAGTTGTTCGATTGTAAATGCTGACGGTACAAAGAAGTTTTCGTACCAGAATCGGTCACCACGACGAGTCTGAAAAGAAATTTAATTCATGGATATCACACAGTTTAACGTTAAGTAAAGATCCCACTCGACGTAGTTGTTTCCCTCTTTCTTCAGCACCGTCTATATGACATAGGAAAAACATAACACGGTGCCTTTTCTCAGTGTAACTCCTCCTTAAAAACACAACATGTATGATATGCAAAAAAAAACAATCGGTACAGGTGGGATAAATAGTCTCTACTCCTCAAAATAACCTCTGTTTTTCGAATATCTCGTCAATCTAGAAGATAATAAATGATTCAGTGCCTCATTGGAATGCTCAAACAAAAGGCGCATAGAAGGAATTGAGATAAGGCTGATCGTTGTATAAAATCTTTAGTCCAAACCGATTGGTCGCCTTACGAACAGCATTTGAAGTATTGTTGAGTTCAGCAGATTTTACCAAAGAAACTTCGTCGGTGGCAACATATCGTGTTTCATTGAAAAAGGTGTGCCTACAACACGATCACCTCTCATGAACAAGAAAAACTGAAAAAAAAAACGCATAGGCTTTTCGGTCGACAAAACACAATATCCGGAAAAAAAACCATTGCAGCGAATGATAGGCAAAACCTTTTGAAATTGTCTCCCAATAATGCATGCGAAAGTTGGTCCAACAAGTGCTCCTCTTTGTGGTTTTTCAGCGAGCCCTAGCACGAATAAATCGACGTCATCGATATCAGCATATATTTGTGAGAGGCGACTGACGTCGAACGAATTGAGCACCTTAAACATCATTTGCCTTCAAAATCTCATCTTCATTTATGAGGCATGCCAATAGGGAATTACTGCCTCGTCGACAAGCAACGATGATTTCAAGCCGCATTTGGCGATTTATTAAGTGAATTTGAATAATTTAAAAAGAAAAAAAAACCGAAACTCTCCTTGTGTGCAAGAAGCGAAAGTTTCTGAGCCATAGGCTTTAAGAAACTGCATCAATTCAGAATTCCTCAAAATCAATCAATAATTTCAAAATAGAACACTGATAGAACTAGTTTCTATCAGAAGAATACAGTTCAATCCCGATAAACAAAACTTTAATTAATCCGAAGTATGGCCAAGGAAAAAGCAATAATCTATTCCTCCAGCATTAGTGATCATATTTGATCAAACTTTCGAAAGAAGTTTGTCATACAATATCGTCCAGATCAGAGAAATTGCTTGGTCGTCTTAGACCACAACTGCTCCTGATTGCCGTATATCCAGGAATGCCATGGTCGCGACCCATTTGAATGACCATTGCCGCTAAATCGAGGCTGTAACTTCCAGCGCCATGAAGGAACTCATCTCTGAACTGTTTGTTCATATGCAGACCCGGCTTGCGGATTGATTCATTCAGAAGAAATCTGAAACCCGAATGCTACTGCAATCCTATTGTCTGCTATACGGTTAAACTTGATGATTTACGCTAAGGCCCAAGGGGAAAGAGTTTGCCCTCATAAGTTAACCTCATCTCTCTCATTTTTCGACCTTCCCTCCTTCCTGACTTCCAAATGGCTTATGAGTCGAATTCCCCGTACCTTGCCTTATGATATTGATGGAACCTACCTTCTTCACGCCGTAAGCAATCCGTTTTCTTAGAACTCTACCATATTCGCGTGTAGCCATTACCCTAGAAACTAGCTCGATTTCATCTTAATCCTTTTCCTTCAAAAAAAAGAAGCAGCTTGGTGCCCAATGCTCACACGCATAAGGAGATATATTTGAGTGAAGTAGCAGTTCCTCTTTTAGTAGGCAAAAAAACGGCATCAAATCCTCTGGTGCTACCTCACTCATAGTTTCTGTCTCTGCCTTCCAGCTAACAACATGATTGTTTACTAACTAGCTGGAAAAAAAGCCCGCCAGGTAATACCGTTATGCAGTATGCAATTGTTTAGAAAGTCGAGCGCAGAATATGAAGTAAGAACCTAAGAAGAGAATCAATGTGGCCTTTGCCTTGAAGGATCGATGGGTCGTAGAAGAACGCTCCGAGAGGTTTCTGGAGCACTTTTTCGCCGTTCTCACCATAAAGCGTGAGACGTTCAGGAAAGAGCGAAAAAAAGAACAGTCCAACTACGGAAGCGAATTCATTAAGCACAGTACTGTCGATTTTCTGAAAAGATAAATTTATGACAAAAAGTTATGAGAAATTATGACAAAATAAAACAAAATAATCGGGACCAAAAGCAAATGAGAAAGTACGCTGAGGGAAAGGAAGGGAAGTGAGTTAGTTAAAGCGACACGCGGTTTGACAACGTTCCTATCTAGCCAGTTTTCTGAAAGCTTGGAAATGATAAAGATTCATTCTTCTGCGTCTCATTCGGTCCAGTAAATAGCTTGAATGGTTGGAAGTTGTACATAGGTTTCCTATTCGATTTAAAGAGCCATGCCTCCGAGTCGGTCGAATTGAATTGAAAATAAGCAGTGATTTCACAACTGTGGCTTCAGTTGTTCAACTGCTGAAAATACCGAATAGATAAGAGGACACGCATATATATATATATATATATATATATATTAGAGACATGGTTAGAATTTTTGTGTTTCCGTATGCGCACAGATACAACTTCAACGTAATACGCCTTGCAAAATTGCAAATAATGAGAAAATAGAGAACACGCAGGTGTTAGTTTGCAGATATTGAAGACCTACTGCAATTTGAATCGAACTGAAGTTGTATTCTGAGCGAAAATATGACGAGCGTCACTCAGTTTGCGATAGTTTCACGCTACATGAAGATGGCATGAACAAGAAAAAATTTGAGCGGCGATGAATGCGCTTCAAAAAAAGTCTTATGTCCTACTAGTATACCATACGAGGGTACACTACCTTCCGATACACTAGTAGACCAAAAATTTGAGCATCTCTAATTCTCGCATCGAGAGTTTCGGATTGCTTTCTTAGACTAGAATTTCGTGTGTATACCAAAAAAGATGGCAGGTGCTTCAGAATATGTGTTTGTTAAAAATGCTGGTGGCACCGGTAATCAGTTGCAGTTTATTGAAAATTCGTTGAGCACTGAAGCTTTAATTATTTTCGTGCTAAATAAGTGCAACTTCGCAATAAAAATAATGAAGAAAAATAATGAAATTTCTCTCCTCATCAGATATAATCAAAACTTTACATCGCCCACCGTCTCCCTCCGCCTCCATCGCCCTCATCATCCCCATCGAACGCTTCATTTCACAAACCAATGATTTCGGGCTTCCGTGAGGAAGATTAACTGCTTATTAAAACTCACGGTGAGTTCTGTTAACCGATGAAAGGTAGTGGTTTAATTAAACAAATTAAAAGTGATTAAGCAAAAACTCTTTGTAAAATCGGTCACGCTTGTAATGTCCATTTGGCCTGACCGTTCAAAAAGCATGATTAGCTACCATATAAGAAAGTGAAAACTAAAGTAGTTTCGGAAATTGAGCTCGTCCAAATCTGTGGACGGAAATAGCTAGAAGAATATCGAGGCCCAACAAGAAGGAAGCAGGACAGGTCGGAAAAATTGCAGTGCTAACACCCTATGAACAGTGGGAGTCCGATACAAATATTTTTGAACCACTTAGCAGCTTGGATTAGATTAAACAAGTGTAAGCGCTCGTACGCTAGAAAGCATGAAAGACTGAATCAAAGAAAGTTCAATAGACCGCCTATTGAAAGGATGCTATGCTAGCGAAATGGCCTTGATTGATGCCACAAAAATCGCGTTAGAAACTATTTCTCCAGCGTGTTCATGAGTTGAAAATTTCTCGTTTATTTTAAATTCAGTAGCTTAAGAAGTATATTCAGCATAGCCGTCGAACATATACGCACTGTGCCGATAGATGTAGTGCATTTAACAGCCCGAAACCATCATCGGACAAAGGAATGATTTAGTAAATAACAATGAGTGGAATAACGGAAAAAATCAACTTGAATTATTCACTCATACGCTACAGAAATTTCAAAATTCGGACGAGAGGTGACAAACCAGATCGTAGTCACTATCGTAGGCATAAGTCTGCAGACTGAGCCCAAACTGTCTCAAGCTGTCTTTGCCAACAATCAGTGGAAGGAATTCGTTGTATGTAATATGTTGAATCTGAGCGATTACGATGCGACGTGCCTCTTGGTAAAGCCTTTCGTCGTCCCAGTGTGGGTTTATGTTCTTAAAATAAGATGCTTAGAAGATTGTTGTTGAACGGCGAAGAACAACTGAGCAAGACTAGAGCCAAGCTTGATAAATGGTAGAAGGAATAAAAAATTTTTGTTATCTACGCCTAATGCCATGACATGAGAATGTAAGCATTTATGCCACAATTTGATGCCAGCTATAGAACAGGTGTTTCCCTCCATATTTTCAGCTTCATCGAACTTGATTTTATCGATGTTTTCGTGCGAATTGATTTTTTTTTCCACTACGATCTCGATTTCCTAACATCGCTATACATGATCCGCCTCGTGTCCGTGAGGTTTTTTCAAATTATGTTGTCCATTGTATTTCTTAAGCGTAGAATTGCAAATGGATTTTCACTTTTTTTTTTTGAAATCACGTTACTTTTGGTTTGCTTTAACATTTTAAACGCGCATGGCATCCCACTTCTCGTTTGTGCTTAACTATCTATCTTTTTCAAATTGTTCTTCTCTCTTTCAGGACCATTATTCTCAATCATAGAAATCGCAGTTTTTGCTGACGAAAAAGTTGAAAGCAATTTTGAGCGAACCTTTAGTTTATTTGCAACTAAATTGTGTTGTCTCATCCAAATGGTATGCATAGCGGCATTTGTTGGTAGGAGGTTGGTATATTCGGCGCCAGCCAAGAAACACGACTGAGATCGTGAAGAACTGAGACATACACTATCCTCTCCATCGGGCAAAAGATTACTTGTTCTGTGCGAGTGAGACTTTGATGCCAGGCGACCTGAAATCATTATTGATAGTCAAAATACTATTGCTTTAAGAAAGCACTCGATAGCTTTAGTTTTTTTTTTTTTTTAAGACAGGATTGGTTATGTGCCTAGCGCTTTGTTTTTTCAAGTTGCTTGTGCTCATTTTGGTTTTGTAAGTTTGGCTTTTTCGTAATTGTTTTCGGAACTTGAGACTTCCTGCTTCATGTAGCACAAGCACGAACAGCAATTCCATCATAGCCCTCTGGGGTTGTATCGCCGGGATAGCCTTGGCATAGGCAACCATCAAACGGCACTAACTATTTCAGAATGCATACGGATTTCTATAAGAATCTAACCCCCGAGACACTCATTACCGTTGCCGACATAAAAGCCTGCTCTCAAAAATCAGTAGGGAAGAGAAACTCCAAAATGTGACAATAGACGAGCACATAAAACTGCATAGCATAAAGCTTGCCATTTTTAAAAGCTCGCAGCTTGTGTGCCCTCTCGATAGTGCTTCCGTATACCTGACTTGCGTCGAGATAGGAAGTGGCCTGATTGGCCTGCTCTCTATGCCCTAAAGCGCAGTTTTCGCGAGGCGCAATCGCAGATCGCGCGTATGAAATGCAGCGTGTTGATTCTGAAACAAAGGATTTCTTCACACAGTGCTACTCCACTGTACAACGCAAGAAGAAATTATCATTTCGATTCCGGTCGTATTACATTACAATTTTCGGTGAATCGCATAAGACGGAAAAGTCCTCCGTACAACTTGTACTGTATCAAAATGATCTTATCAGCATCACAGGCCGTTTTTCGCCTCTTCTAACGAACAACTGCGTTGTGACACCGAGACCGCAGATGAATCACATTGTGCGCCCAAACAAGCAACTTTGGAGGCTCAATGGCATGGTGGCGTATTTACTCCGTTAAGAAAAGTAGAAATGTGTGCTTAAGGTCCGGGGACCGGCATTATATGCGCTTGGATAACTCATCTATCAAAACTGCTCAGAAACAGTTCAGAAAAAAACGAAAATTCAAATTTTATCCAATTCAGCTGCTCGGACAAATTTTCTACGATAGATCCACTTTTTCATGACCTAACCGGTTTTGTGAAAAACATGTGAATTTCTTAATCTCTATAGGGGATGCAAGTTTGCTCGATGTCGATGAACCACTCGGAAACTGAGAATGGAAGGTGGACATACAATGTAGATTGTGTTTATCAAATTGCATAACTGATTTCAGTGGTTACTGATCTGAAATCGTCGCTCGGATGGGCAGATGGACAGCCAGAGACACAAAACACATATATACCCACATATAAAGACCAAACACATACACACCCACAGAAACGACCTCGCCATAATACGCCTTGGAATCTTCGACCTTGCCAAGACGTATGATTAATGGGCAAATGTTTAAGAGGACAATATTATTCATTAGTCGTAGATAGCGAAACAAAGACAGCAGTAGACTTTTACAATTTTGAAAGCGCGACGACACATTGAAATTTGGGGATGAGAAGCTTCCGAAGGAATAAATAAGTTGCGAAAAATCCACTCAAAAAATTGATAGAGTGAAAAATGATCGCTATACTGTGGCTCAGATTCACCTTAAGTATCCATCACATTCGCAATATGGAGAGCAGAAAGAAGGGAACGAAACATTCAATAACGCCTGCGAAAAATACTGGATTCGCAAGAGTTCAGCGTTTTGACTTCCACCCGGAAAGCTGAAGATCGCCGGTTCCAGGCCCTTTTGCGAACAGTGCTTTCATTTGCAACTGCAGATAGTAGAAAAAGCAGAATGATTACTTGACAAAGTAGGGTCGTGTTCGTCCACCTTAATCGAATAACACTCCGGATGGTATTTTTCGGGATCGCAGCATGGGAATGGCCGTGATTGCTCACCTTAACGACGACAATGTTAATAAAATGCGTTCATTGCTCGACGACATGTTTTTCAGTGAAGCATTAAAATAACGATAGCGCTCGAAAAACACACAGTGTTTGGTAGCCCATCCATTGAGACCTCACTAAAGCATTTTTGGAGTAAACGGGGAACCGCGTCAGAGGTACGACCGTTAATCGAACTCCACTTTGCAGGTGCGTCTGCCTCAGATCGACCAGTTGCACAAACACCGAACAAGTAATTAAAGTCCCATAATGAAGCATCCTTGAAACAATTTTAGCTGTCTCGTCGGTTCAGTGTAGAAATTTCGGGATGAATAGGCAGACCAACCGGCCAAACAAAAAGGTGGATGTTTGTGCATGCACACTGAAAGATATAGCGTAACTGCAACGCGCTTTGCAGCAGAAGTAAATATGCAAAGGAGCGCCAGAAAGGGCTCCCAGTTGAGCATTTTTCATATTCGCAGTGTTGTAGTAGTTTTCTACGTGAACCTTTTATCTCCAACACGAAAAAGTGGGCAGTATTTTAAATGAATTCATTTTTTAGGAACCGATATGCAGTTCAGAAATGATATATCCTCGATTCTAAAGTGTTTCATAGTTCTCCGCGTAAAAAATTGAGACGTAAATTCAGCGAACTTTCACTTCCATTAAATTTTAATTATTTCAGCTCGTTGTCCTGATCTGTGGCATAAGATTACAGCAGACGGAATTGAGTGTTATCCTTTGTCAACATCAACGCCCATTCGTAGAAGAAAAATATAAACACCGTTTTGCTATTATTCGCACAATGGATGGACTTTATCCGATTTCTATCAATTAGACGTTGCTCTTCAGTGCAACTTTCAATAAGCGAAACGTTAATTAAGCGATTTAACAGAAAAGGAAAGTCCACTTTCTGTTCCGTCCAGCTCAATCGGTTAACGGATGGGACTAATGGGCGGATGTCGAGCGCACTCGATGATACAATTTTAGCCAATAACATTAACCCTCACTGCGACGTCACCATCTAAACGTGTCATATTGAAGTGACAGTGGGTCATACGCTGAACTGTTTTGTTTGTGCTCATTCATGCAGACGTTGCGGCATTATATACAAAAAACGCACGACCTAATGGATCGTATATATAAATTCAAGCTCGAAAAAAAAGATGTCGCACATATTTCCTGTTTGGCGATCAAAGTCAGGCTGAAGAAAAGAACTTTTTTACCGCTCCCGGTAAAGTGACACTTGAAAAGTTTATTTGTTAGAGCAATAAAATGTGTAAGCAGTTAAATTCACTTGGCCAGTCACTCGATTTCGAAAGTTTCGAGAAAATCGAAACCAGCCTTAAAATACACATATTTAATGCTCTTTTGAGAAAACAATGTTTTTGAGCAAAATCGAACCAAAATGGCACACTCTGAGGGGGGACCAGTTTGCCTGTTATTCCGCCGAACTTATTGTTTGGTTATTGAATTCCCTACGGCTGTTTGTGCAGCCGAGTTGGTCGTTTATGATAAAAATATTTGTAGAGTTAAACTAAAGTCCGCTAGAGGTTTTTCAAAAGCTCTTCAACACTTCGTAATTTTGTAATGCCTCGCTTATCGATCGTCACAGCGATTTCTCTAGATTTGCTCCGGCCAAGGTATGAAACAACCAAAGTCGATTAATGAAATCCTCACTGCTAAGAATATTACCCGCACGTTTCGCTCCATTGCTATTAGGTGGAGTGCTAGCGTGGAGTCGATTACGCTAAAGAGAGCTAAAATTTGAGAGCTAAAAGAGTATAAAACGTGTGAATTACTTCTGCGATCTCACCTATGAACTGAATAAAATGGAAATTGGGAACTGGCGTCCCCACAGTAGATTTGGCTCGTTTCCCTCAGCCCACACCTTAATCTACTGTCTCCTCACGGTGAAACGGTCCAACAAGTAAAGCTTTTAGCTCTCAAAAAATTGAGCCGAGGTATTTAAATGAAAGAAGTTCAACCCCCTCGGTTGTAGTCGTTATTTGCAGTTTGTTTTCGAAGTTGCAGCTAGTTCCTAAACTGTTCTGTCCTCGTTCCAAAACATGCCCAAATAATAAATCCGGACGAAAGAGAAAAAACGGGAAAGAAGAATTAAAACATTCATATGCGCTGTTTTTTTCGCAATTAAACGTACTTTGAACAGCCAAAAAATTTATTAGAGGCAAATAAAACGCACTCACAAGGACGCATTTTCTAGACGCCTTCAGTGCGAGAGAAAAATTCGTTTTCAAATGGCTGTCGAGATTTGATAATGTTTGCTGATATCAAATTAAACAACCTTTTAACAGTTCGAATGCAGATCAGCAACATCGATAATTCGCATAGATTTTCGAGCACAAAGTCGACTTTCGTTTTTTTACGTCATCACTGTTCGAATAAGTTGATAATCTTGGTTGATTTCAACTGCTACAAGTTGTCAGTAACGATTATACTATTTCGAAATTTCAATGCCGATTAGATACCGTAGAATGCTGAGCCAGAAAGAATGCAATCACTGAGCACATTACCTTTGAATACTCGATTATTACCGATTTGTGCGATATCCTCATAGACAAACATAGCCCATTGTGCGACCATCATGACACAAACGTTGTGGGCCTCGGTTGGTTCGGTGATCAGTTGTACAGAAACTCGTCTCGCACTGGGTAATGGTGCGCCGATTGTAGAAGCACGTGGAGTACTCACTTCTGCAACCATATTTTTAATAATGCCATATTCACGCATCGTATATACTTCATTTCCCAGCTTACCGAAAGGTTGATCATCGATGGACTCTACTCCAAGAATATCTTTAACTTTTTCATTTGTAACGAAAGAAATATCTACTTTTAGGGCTCGGATATTTATACCTATGGCTAACGTTTCATGAAACAGCCTCGTTTAGTGAAGCTCGGACTCAATGATAACCAATGAATTATCATGAGTATGAGCCGGGCTTTTTCACCCGCCACCATATTTATGCTTGCCCTGAATATTTCAGAAGCAATTCCCATTTCCGCTGATTCACCGACTTCGGAAAAGTGCATCCAGATAAACGGTGAGCGATCGAAACAGGTTAGTAATAATCTAGTGGTTTGAATAGGAGTCTGTAACTGTCAAGAAGTTTTCAGTGCGTCGTTTAAGATAAGGACTTTAGCAATCCCGATGTACTAGCGCAAACTTAGGCTAGTTAACATGAATTCTTTTTTTGGCAATCATTAGAGCTAGTGTTCTGAGTCTGTGAACGTCTTCTTCGTGTTCATAAACGGACGGAGATCCCACTTACCATCCGCATAGTCAGGTTTGAGAAATCGCTGCATTGGTTCATACACGGCCCCTCTGAGAGGGTGATTAACGTTATTGCAGTGTCCTGACACACTCCTATATTTGCTTGCTGCACACTCCACAATCGAATTCACTGGACAAATTGCATTACGCTAAAGAGAGCTAAAATTTGAGAGCTAAAAGAGTATAAAACGTGTGAATTACTTCTGCGATCTCACCTATGAACTGAATAAAATGGAAATTGGGAACTGGCGTCCCCACAGTAGATTTGGCTCGTTTCCCTCAGCCCACACCTTAATCTACTGTCTCCTCACGGTGAAACGGTCCAACAAGTAAAGCTTTTAGCTCTCAAAAAATTGAGCCGAGGTATTTAAATGAAAGAAGTTCAACCCCCTCGGTAGTAGTCGTTATTTGCAGTTTGTTTTCGAAGTTGCAGCTAGTTCCTAAACTGTTCTGTCCTCGTTCCAAAACATGCCCAAATAATAAATCCGGACGAAAGAGAAAAAACGGGAAAGAAGAATTAAAACATTCATATGCGCTGTTTTTTTCGCAATTAAACGTACTTTGAACAGCCAAAAAATTTATTAGAGGCAAATAAAACGCACTCACAAGGACGCATTTTCTAGACGCCTTCAGTGCGAGAGAAAAATTCGTTTTCAAATGGCTGTCGAGATTTGATAATGTTTGCTGATATCAAATTAAACAACCTTTTAACAGTTCGAATGCAGATCAGCAACATCGATAATTCGCATAGATTTTCGAGCACAAAGTCGACTTTCGTTTTTTTACGTCATCACTGTTCGAATAAGTTGATAATCTTGGTTGATTTCAACTGCTACAAGTTGTCAGTAACGATTATACTATTTCGAAATTTCAATGCCGATTAGATACCGTAGAATGCTGAGCCAGAAAGAATGCAATCACTGAGCACATTACCTTTGAATACTCGATTATTACCGATTTGTGCGATATCCTCATAGACAAACATAGCCCATTGTGCGACCATCATGACACAAACGTTGTGGGCCTCGGTTGGTTCGGTGATCAGTTGTACAGAAACTCGTCTCGCACTGGGTAATGGTGCGCCGATTGTAGAAGCACGTGGAGTACTCACTTCTGCAACCATATTTTTAATAATGCCATATTCACGCATCGTATATACTTCATTTCCCAGCTTACCGAAAGGTTGATCATCGATGGACTCTACTCCAAGAATATCTTTAACTTTTTCATTTGTAACGAAAGAAATATCTACTTTTAGGGCTCGGATATTTATACCTATGGCTAACGTTTCATGAAACAGCCTCGTTTAGTGAAGCTCGGACTCAATGATAACCAATGAATTATCATGAGTATGAGCCGGGCTTTTTCACCCGCCACCATATTTATGCTTGCCCTGAATATTTCAGAAGCAATTCCCATTTCCGCTGATTCACCGACTTCGGAAAAGTGCATCCAGATAAACGGTGAGCGATCGAAACAGGTTAGTAATAATCTAGTGGTTTGAATAGGAGTCTGTAACTGTCAAGAAGTTTTCAGTGCGTCGTTTAAGATAAGGACTTTAGCAATCCCGATGTACTAGCGCAAACTTAGGCTAGTTAACATGAATTCTTTTTTTGGCAATCATTAGAGCTAGTGTTCTGAGTCTGTGAACGTCTTCTTCGTGTTCATAAACGGACGGAGATCCCACTTACCATCCGCATAGTCAGGTTTGAGAAATCGCTGCATTGGTTCATACACGGCCCCTCTGAGAGGGTGATTAACGTTATTGCAGTGTCCTGACACACTCCTATATTTGCTTGCTGCACACTCCACAATCGAATTCACTGGACAAATTGCATTCAGCGCTGTCCCATCAATCCCCATTGCTGGCAGTCCGAATACAACTTGATCTGGAGTAAGACCTAGCCTGAAATATTCTCATTTAGTTAGTACAAACTGATAACCACATCGGATTTGTTGTAAAACAAAACCGCTGCAAATAAATGAGTAGTTTAGGTAAATTACTATATGTAACAAGTGAGAGGATGCAAATAATTGTGGTAATTCGCTTTGCACTGGCTTGCGTACAACTCAAGCAAGACGCCACGGCGTTTCTAAAAATTGAATTTGAGCGATCTTGCTTGACTCGAGCCCGTCATATAGTGTATAATTCCGATTCTAATGAGCACTTCGTTTCGGCCCAATGAGGAGAAAATATATCTTTCATGAAATATACTTTCAACCATAAACGTTACCTGGAACTCCGAAATAGTTGAAAGGGAGTGTCTGGATAACCGCTAACAAATCCCTTCGATCAGATTCCCATGTTCTTTCCGTTATTTCATAGTTCCCAAAGAAGATCCAGTTCGACCTTCTGAACAATGGAAATTTTTCAGCGCTCAAGAAAACATTTCCCAGAATTGTTTCGAGTTGCAATGTGTTGGCCTAAAAATTCATGAAGGAAGAACAGAGGTGGGATCGCCTAACCGATGAAGGTGTTGCGTGATTGCGACGGACATAAGGGCCGAGTATGAAAGATCCTTAGCGTATCGATCAATGCGATGCATGTTCGACCAGTTGATTTCGGTTGATGACGAGTCGCGATCTGCAACTGTTAAGTTCGCTAGAATCTTTCAAATAACATCAAATATAGCCATATTTTGCAGGAGTGATTTGGAACACAAATTTGTAGAAATGCTGACCAAGATATAGAGACATCAAGATAGCAGCCTAGGTTTGGAGAACTTTCCAGATTTACAAATCCTCTCTGCGAATGTGAAAAAACGTTTTTTTTTGGATCAATCAAAATTTTAAAGCTAAGAAAAGCAGAGCGAATAAAAACGATCATTTCGTCATATTCTTGATAAATAATATTTAAGCATTCAATTTCAACAAGCCAAGTAACCCGCAGAAATTTATGGATTATGCTTGCAAACTGCAAACTAGAATCTTTCAATCTGGCAAAATTAAGTCAATTTAGCAAAATTAAGTCAATTTAGCAAAATTAAGTCAATTTAGCAAAATTAAGTCAATTTAGCAAAATTAAGCCCAAAATTAAGTCCAAACTGCAAAATTGTTTATAAACGGAGTTACGTGCAACAAGCGTGCAAATGGGGAAATAAATAATCTTCTCTGTATCTTTGTATTGTTTTTGTATCACCTTTGTACCATTGCAAAATTAGTCCTTCCCTATCGACTAAAAAACAGATTCGATTCGATTTTAAAGCTTTTCAAAGACATTTGGAAAGTTAAACATTTCGGAGCAGCGCACATCTTAAACCCGAGGTGAAGGCCAAAAAATAATAGGGAAAATTTTCACGTCAACTTTAATGGTGCTGGCCACGAGCTGCCTTCATGGTTCAGAAACAAATGAAAATCACTTTCCAGAAAGAGATGGAATTCATGATCTGTTTCACAAGTTCTTCAAGTCTGTCCGTAAATATCCTTTTAAGATCTGAGATAGGGGAAAAAACATTGTCCAAATCCGCATAGAAACCTCATTCAGAAAAGTTCGTTTCCGAACGGATAATATGTGGTTTTTTTCTCGGCTCGTATAATTATGCATGCCTACGTATACGAGTCAGAAAAATGCGGTCAAATGATGGTTTGAGCTGATCACCTGAACTGATGAAGATAATTTTTTCGGTTTCGTTGAACATCTTATCAAC
This sequence comes from Toxocara canis, assembly GCA_000803305.1. Classification (NCBI taxonomy): domain Eukaryota; kingdom Metazoa; phylum Nematoda; class Chromadorea; order Rhabditida; family Toxocaridae; genus Toxocara; species Toxocara canis. Next base: position 35,266 of record JPKZ01000267.1, on the reverse strand, counting down.
ATCCGCTTTGGCTTGAATCGCTGCGCTAATCAAATTATTTTGCGAGACAATTTTGTTAAACAGTTTTGCGTTCTGGGCATCCACTCGTGAGAGAATCTTCGTCGATAGTAAATCACCACTATCATCATCTGAATTAAAGGCATTAGTGATTTTGCTGCCAAATTTGTGATGGCCATCGAAATATTTGTCGGAGCCATTGATGTTGTTTTTGTCGAATCAGCACCGATAGGATCTTCGATGGTCTACGCATTTTATTGAATTATAAGTATAACTTTCTGCTAAATTTCTAAACGAGGACGCAGCAAGACACTTGTTGTGTCAAACTTGGAAATGAGTGCACTTCTTCTAACAGAAGGCATGAACTGTCGAATGATGAATGAGAGCTCGGAAGGTCGGCAGAATCATTTCCATATTTTTGTAAACGCTCGAATCTCTTTCACTCACTGTCATTCCACTTTGAACGCACACTTTGTACAAGTCTCGTCACTGTTTCTCGATCTCTGTATCCCCTCAGATTTAGTCCTAATTGGACGGGACGCTCTTTATAAATTCTAGCAAAATTAAGTCCATCTTCGACTTCACACGCCGCCACCCTTTCAGAAAGTACATTTTAGTTGCGCGGTGCAGGTACAGCTTGATAAATTTTAAGAATAGCCTTACCAATCGCATTAGTAGAAACACCAAATGCGAGAGGGCCTCTAGAACAGGGCGTGAAACTCGTTCCACATGGAATGTTACTTCTGCGTTGACGTGCATGTATGTCCGTTTCTGATAAGCATAATGTACCCAAAAACAGCGTTAGCGGCCAGGATTGCCATAACGCTCTCATAGTTGTTATGAGTTGTGATCTCGCTCCAGCAGATATTTCTGCAGAAAAATGTCGCCATTAGTTCATTAATTCATGAAAGCAAATGATAGGCGCACACACACAATTACAACGATTGCGCGCGAAACACACAACATACTGTGCTAACACTTTATTCTACAAAACATCGACCATAAGGACATCTGAGCCGAGTGCCTATTCAAACAAGAGCGTACTCATGCAAAACTGTTTGGCTTTCGCTAACGAGTAATTCACAATAGAAAATTTTCATTGCGTAAATGTTCCATGTCAATATCGTCCTTTGCAGCTAATGACGGATCATCGTTCTTTATAAAATTCCGCTTCATAATACGTCGTAACACGCGCGGTTATAACGTTACATCGGCGTCGGAATAGCCGAGTAAGCACTTATGAACGTAGTGAATCACGCGCGTTCATTATAGCATATTCAATCATCACCGCGACTTATGCAATTGCTAGACAATTGTGGTGAATTTAGTTGCTGTCTTCATTAAGCAAAACAAGTGGGAAGGCGCGGCATAGATCTACTCGTATATGCGCTTTGCCGGTTTCATTTATTAAAACAGGACAGGTTTATTACCCGAATAAAATGCACTTGTTTATTGTATCCCTAATATGTAGTAGTTGTAAGCAAAACATGCATTCGTATTTTAATTGAACCGACTGCTCGTGCGCATTTTTTCCTAAACATCCGTTTTCTGCGACCCGACCGATTCAAAACGGGCGTCAAGTTTTTGCCCCATTTATCACATATAAATCTTCCATGGGTTGATGAATTAATTGCATCAAAATTGAGCACCAGGAGAAGCCATCCTATTCTTCAGAACGTATTTATTAAATTTCATAAGTTAAACGTTTGTGGTTCTCGAATTGAAACAATCGGTCACAGATATGCACACACGGCACATGCGTACAAAAACGATGCCACCGTCCATAATGCACCTTGCAAATAAAAAGTTTCAAGACCGTTTAATGAGTTTGAAGGTACGCATAACAGGGTCTTGTGTCAATCAAAGAGATTAGTCAAGGGCTTTAAGGGGGAAGTCGGCAAATTAGATAATCATTGGGAAAGGGACTGGCTTTAAGGGGGAGGTCAGCCCACTAAGCCTATAAAAGAGGGCAGCAGGAGGCTAAGAAAGAGTCGCCTTTCAGAAGTTATGAGGCAACGTGGGATTTTTGTTGTGACTTAATTTATCATTAGAATTATGTTGGTTTAAGTTTTTTCCATATACGTCATTGGCCTTTATTTGCTATTTGAAATACTATAGTTTCGCTTTCTGATTACGCAGACATCTCTTTCGAGCTTTCATAGTGTTTGTCGATTGTCGCTTGTTTCGTATGAGAAAATTTTCCTTTGATTCCTACTTACATTTATGTAGCAGAATATTGAACTACTTCTTTCGAAGAAGCTTTTCGGTTGATAGAATTTGACTTGTTATGCTGTGCTATGACAAATAAAAGAGTTTGCTTGTTTACGATCATAACCTATTGATGTGCTATTCGTACGAGTTTTGCGATTATAAGATATTGTTGTGTTATTCCACAGTGTTGAAGTGTTGTTTATGTTTTATTCGTTCGCAATCTGATTGTGGCTACGTTGTTCGTTGCGCTTTAAACACTAATAAAATGCAAGAGGTTTAATTACTCAAGTTTGAGGATTGGGTAAGGATGAACGTCTCGAAGAAGCGAGACTGAAGCAATTGTTCGAATAAGGAGGAGTGATGCAAGAAATCGTCGATTCAAGCGTAGCAGCAATGATTGACGAGAAACGAGCAAGGCAGTCAAGTCTCACGACTTTCAGTATTTATTGGTTACCGGGTGAGAGGAATTTCCCAAAGGCCGTTAATATATTTGTTCAATCAGAATATTCTAAATGAACGGCCAATCATATAATAATGCGCATCCCCTCACCTCAGCCCTCCCTCCCCTTCTGTGGTTACTGGACGGTGAGCCACAGAGGATGAGAAAAAAGCTTACGAGATGCCTTGTAAGTCGCTCACCTCGTAGTACTGATGTTTGGCTCTCATGTATGTATACTTCATCCACATTGTCTTCTTCGCGCGTGGGTCATGCCAAATGGAAAGGAGTATAGATAGGTTACTAATATATCGACACAACTTCCACTCCTGCACAACAAAGTCGCTACGAATGCGGCGGTAGCTTTGGTACGGACACCGGCTTAAGTGTCTCCCTCCCAAACCAGGTTGTCGCCATCGTGCTCACTCACCACCCGCACGCTGATTGTTCTAGCAACCCCTCCTCCTCCTTCCCCAACTCTGTTCTTCGACTCCTCGTTAGTGTCCAACCGCTGCATTAGCAGCATAGCACTCATTAGGTGCTAACTCCGATGTGTACGGAGGTAATCAGACAACTCCTTACGCACTACTCGAACTTCTAAAGCAGTCGCTCCATTTCCCAGCACTGCGATACTGTGCTTTGTTATGGAGAGCATTCAGCGGCAACCTTCATTGACATTTTGGCAGAAAAAAGTTTGTGCTACGTTATGGCAAGATATTTCGATATATTTTGATAAGACACGCTGTCTTCACATATAACTCTGCAACACATCATTATACACACTCACAGCTTTTTGGATTCCGCTCAAATGCGTATAACTATGCGCCATGATTTCAATATATGGCATAGATAGTAACATCAAATGCGATGATGTACGATCGCAGAATGGATCGACAGACACCCTGGATGGATACACGTCCTGAATACAGAAGCAATTTAGATGGAAATGAGAACGCGAAACAGTGCGATTCGCGAAGTGGGAAGACATTCAGAATAGTGAGTCAGCGATAAAGCTCTGCCTCTCATCCGCTCAAGTGGGATACGTTTTCCGATGTCTTCATACGTCAAATGCGAATGTAAAATGGACAGAAATGTGGCATCAGCTCCACTTTAACGCTAGAAATTTACAGTGAATTCAACCCTTGAAAAAAAGAGGGAGAGGGGAGGGAAGAGTTCAGTGTCTCTTAACCACAAATATACATTTCTCCGATAGCTTTAAATCTCGCCCTGGTGGCCGCTATTGAGCACTCGCACAAGTTGTGAGGGAGAATGACTTCTCTTCTTATAATTTAATGAGCTTTATATAACGTTTAATATGCAGATTCCTCGTAAATCATGATGCTACGTGTGTTAGATATGCATATCAAAATACGATGTGTTAGGCAGAATTTAAGGCACAAATACTAATATTTACAAATGCCTATGTCTGTGGCGCACACCCCTACGTTAGTGCTCACGTGTCTCAAGTGCTTAAGGTGCTATGACATCACAGGTCATCTTCAAGAAGGTCTTATGATAAAGTATCCCTCAGTATATCTTCGAAAAACCTTACGTCCTTAGTGAAACCTCACCTCATGGTCATGCCAAATGGAAAGGAGTATAGATAGGTTACTAATATATCGACACAACTTCCACTCCTGCACAACAAAGTCGCTACGAATGCGGCGGTAGCTTTGGTACGGACACCGGCTTAAGTGTCTCCCTCCCAAACCAGGTTGTCGCCATCGTGCTCACTCACCACCCGCACGCTGATTGTTCTAGCAACCCCTCCTCCTCCTTCCCCAACTCTGTTCTTCGACTCCTCGTTAGTGTCCAACCGCTGCATTAGCAGCATAGCACTCATTAGGTGCTAACTCCGATGTGTACGGAGGTAATCAGACAACTCCTTACGCACTACTCGAACTTCTAAAGCAGTCGCTCCATTTCCCAGCACTGCGATACTGTGCTTTGTTATGGAGAGCATTCAGCGGCAACCTTCATTGACATTTTGGCAGAAAAAAGTTTGTGCTACGTTATGGCAAGATATTTCGATATATTTTGACAAGACACGCTGTCTTCACATATAACTCTGCAACATATCATTATACACACTCAGAGGTTTTTGGATTCCGCTCAAATGCGTATAACTATGCGCCATGATTTCAATATATGGCATAGATAGTAACATCAAATGCGATGATGTACGATCGCAGAATGGATCGACAGACACCCTGGATGGATACACGTCCTGAATACAGAAGCAATTTAGATGGAAATGAGAACGCGAAACAGTGCGATTCGCGAAGTGGGAAGACATTCAGAATAGTGAGTCAGCGATAAAGCTCTGCCTCTCATCCGCTCAAGTGGAATACGTTTTCCGATGTCTTCATACGTCAAATGCGAATGTAAAATGGACAGAAATGTGGCATCATCTCTACTTTAACGCTAGAAATTTACAGTGAATTCAACCCTTGAAAAAAAGAGGGAGAGGGGAGGGAAGAGTTCAGTGTCTCTTAACCACAAATATACATTTCTCCGATAGCTTTAAATCTCGCCCTGGTGGCCGCTATTGAGCACTCGCACAAGTTGTGAGGGAGAATGACTTCTCTTCTTATAATTTAATGAGCTTTATATAACGTTTAATATGCAGATTCCTCGTAAATCATGATGCTACGTGTGTTAGATATGCATATCAAAATACGATGTGTTAGGCAGAATTTAAGGCACAAATACTAATATTTACAAATGCCTATGTCTGTGGCGCACACCCCTACGTTAGTGCTCACGTGTCTCAAGTGCTTAAGGTGCTATGACATCACAGGTCATCTTCAAGAAGGTCTTATGATAAAGTATCCCTCAGTATATCTTCGAAAAACCTTACGTCCTTAGTGAAACCTCACCTCATGTAATTTTACTAGAACGAGAACGTCCGTCAAAACCAACAACTATCCTACCCCATTAGTATACATCGAAGCTGTATACAAAACAAATCTGAAAGTATCATTTGATGATAAAATAAGATGAGCCAACTGACAAACAGCATTAGTAAATTGCTTATTACAGAAAATGATAATAGCGAACAGCCGTCAAGCGTGTGCACGTCAGCAATTGAATGTGTGTTGTTCGCCAGCAACGGTTGTTTAAGTCGGTCGCGAAACGCTTTGTTTCGCTTATCATCGAACAGTGGACATTGCCAGTGGACATCAATTGGGCCTCGTATCGCGATCACATGCGTGCATATGTCCACTCTGCAACCCGTTCCGCATGATGCGACACGATCGTGCGCAAAAAAAGAATGCGTTCACTTCAAACGTCACCTTATTGACGATGATCTCACTTTCTAAAAAGTGAAAGTTACATCTCGGGAATGATCATCATGCTCTGCGCAGTGATATGATATGACCAACTGAAAGGGCTCTCCCACTAAGCTATTGCCACCCAAGTCGCTACAAATAGAAGTTGCAAAAGCAAATGTGCCTAAAACACCTTAGAAAGTGAAAAGAGGACGAACAGCGCGGATAAATTTATACGAGTTGCGTGCAAAAATCCAAAATTTTTATATGATGGCATGAGGAATTAGAAACGTGAAAAGCGAGCGAAGTTTTTCATGGAAGCAATGAATTTTTCCAATCGAGGAAGCTAGTAAAATTGATCACCGCTCAGAGGTATCTACACAGAGTTCGTGCCTAGAGATTCGTTATCGCCATTTTCCTCAGTGCAACTCCAGCGCACAGGTTGTGAAGCGGTGCTCAATCAAGGAAAATCTGGGCACCTTTAAAGCGTCTTACACTGACATTTATGACGGTCGATAAGTCGGCAAGTTGATATGGCGCATATTATAATTAACGAATTATGCAACGCTATCTTCAACGATTCTCGGTTGAAACTAACGAACTCGATGTAGGAAACACAAGAAAAAGATATAGGAAACACAAGCAAATTAGAAGAAACCTCATCGCTTGCAAACTTAGCACGTTAGCACGTTACCCCTCCAGCCTTCAGTGCGACGTCTCGATGTTACTGAGGCAATCGCACGCTGAGCACAGCCATCTCTTTGGCTGTTTTAGAGTGTTGTTAACTACCCGCTGGCTGGGCTGTCAGAGTGGTATGGTGGGAAGCAGCCGAGAATCGAACCCGGGTCTCTCCGCACGTGAAGCGTGGGCTCTCCCACTAAGCTATTGCCACCCAAGTCGCTACAAATACAAGTTGCAAAAGCAAATATGCCTAAAACACCTTAGGAAGTGAAAGGAGGACGAACAGCGCGGACAAATTTATACGAGTTGCGTGCAAAAATCCAAAATTTTTACACGATGGCATGAGGAATTAGAAACGTGAAAAGCGAGCGAAGTTATTCATGAAAGCAATGAATTTTTCCAATCGAGGAAGCTAGTAAAATTGATCACCGCTCAGAGGTATCCGAGGACCCAGTATCATCGTTCATCAATTCGATTGTTGAAGAAAGATTATTGTATTAATGAATGCTTTTTTCTTGCAGCAATCACTAATGACCAATGCCTCAATGAATGTTAATTATTGGGATCTGCCAGTGAAAAATGCAACTCATCATAAGCGGCAGTAAAAGGATGGGTGGGTGCATTACTGTCTATGTTGTACTTCTATACGATATGCGGCAGCTTTTTTACTTTCCTCATTAATTTCCATAGAGTGAATATTATGATGTGTTATTTATATTTTACAATATGTAAAACAAGTAACGAGCAAAGAATTTAATGAGTTTTCATTTTGAATTATTATACTTGCCAGATGCCGTAATAAATCGATATGGTCGTAGAAAAGCGGAAGTGCAATGAAGATTTACATCGATGATTGAAGAAATTTGATTCTCATCATTCACGAATAGTTTATGGAGTGCTGGTGTGATGGATGACCATCGAATACATATTCTAGCCTCTTGGCCACGCATTGCAGCTTGATGCTTTTGGAATAACCTTATGAGAGCAACATAAGAATCCCGTAAGTCTCAAAAGAAAAAAGGCTGTAGTGGATGATAAGCTAATCAACGCTGTGAAAACGATTTTCACTATTCGACATACACTACGCAAATGGAATTTTTTTTTTTCATTTGCTTTGTTTCGGCGTTCACTGATCGATCACTCAGAAATAATATTCATGTGTGTCCTATGATATAGTTTTATTTCATCGCCTCTTCTGGATATGTTGAACGAGAAAAAAGGTAGAAATAACAAAATTGAATAGGTGGACACCCAAATTGATGAAATTCGATGGTTCCTGAACAAAGTCTAAGTAGTACGCGATTGCGTTGGATTGCGTTTACGGAATTTGATTTTTATGGTTTCTTCCGTTGAATATTTGAAACCATCGACGAGAAAATCGAAACAAAAATCTTTCGTCAAATAGAGGACGCATCCACCGCATTCTACGTGACAATGTGACACAAATTGTGTTGTTTGTTGCAAAAGAAAACAAAAGTAAAAATAACGAAAAAGAGCGTTTTACTAATCGCTTGATGGGGCATCTTAAAAACAAAAAAAAACCTGAAAACAGATTTCAAGTGTTTCAACAACATTAGCAAATACGGAAGGTAACTGCAATTAAAGGTAACTGCAATTAAAGGTAACTGCAATTAACTTTTGTATACGCTCTACTCCTTTTGATCAAAAGATTGCAACGTATAGAAGCAAAACAGGTCCAACGGGTTGAAGAGGAGGAGCTCGAACCGAAAAAAAAAAGTTGTGCCTTTTGAGAATCTGGAAATTAATTGAATACGAATTCAAAAGTTCTCAAGCAATGGCCATTTTCTGGCAATGAATGTGAAAACAGTAGATTTTCTACCTCAGTACAATCTCAAGTTTTCAAAACACATCTTTATCTATTGTTGAACGAAATATCATTGAAAAACGAAATCGATTCTTTAGGTCTTAACGAACAATTGACAAATTGATGCGTAACGCGAGAGGCTTGGCGTCCATGTATAGGCGAATCGTCTAAGCGATAAGAGTTCTACCATTTGTTGTTGAGCGTATTTGGCTCAGTTGTAGCAACAATTACAATTTTGGAGCATAAAAAAGAATTTTTGCGCACAACTGTTTGCATGAACGATCACTTCCAGTGATCCAAATTTGAACACTCGACCGCCCACTGAATAATGAATTTGGACTGAGCACAACTATTAAAAGTGTCGTTTCGTTACGAAAGGAGAACGATAATTATTTCTTCTAGACGGCAACGCATTGCTGTCGTCGTTCGTTTCAGCCAACTAGATCACTTAACAAAATTTATTTCAACGGATAATTTATGTTTTAATAATTTTATTAATGCAGAATATCGAACTCTTTTAGATCTGTTCATAGCTCAGATGGTGGATTGGAACACTTTCAAATAAGGCCTAGTCTAGTCGCTTATAGGTGAAACTAGCTGAAAGTGCGATAATGATGTGTCGTTGACATATACCTACTGGCATTGAGATATTTCTAGAATTTCCCAAGAAAAAAATCTTTATTTGCCTAAGGAAATTTGCACTTGCAAGACTAAGTGGGGCAGTGTCGTCTTCAGAGCATTTCAGCAGTAAATCATCGGTTTGCCGCAATGCCGCTTAAAACGACCTTACAAATCGGCGAGTGCTTGATTTCACACAAACATATATGAAAGAACGTATGAAAGAGCTGTGGGAGAGGTGTTTGCTTTTCAGAGTGGCAGAAGCGTTCGCAAGAGAGTCTTGTAAAGTTCGGATATAACACCAGATGAATAGGGGACAAGAGGGAGGAGGAAGTATGGGATATCTTTAACTAAGAAAGGGGTATTTTACGAGAAGAAACTTCTGAAGTGCCATGAGCTACCGCATTTTCCTTTCACATATGATCTCTCTTCGCAGTGATGCGTAAAGTGAGAGGTTTGGCGTCCATGTATAGGCGAATCGTCTAAGCGATAAGAGTTCTACCATTTGTTGTTGAGCGTATTTGGCTCAGTTGTAGCAACAATTACAATTTTGGAGCATAAAAAAGAATATTTGCGCACAACTGTTTGTATGAACAATCACTTCCAGTGATCCAAGTTTGAACACTCGACCGCCCACTGAATAATGAATTTGGACTGAGCACAACTATTAAAAGTGTCGTTTCGCTACGAAAAGAGAGCGATAATTATTTCTTCTAGACGGCAACGCATTGCTGTCGTCGTTCGTTTCAGCCAACTAGATCACTTAACAAAATTTATTTCAACGGATAATTTATGTTTTAATAATTTTATTAATGCAGACTATCGAACTCTTTTAGATCTGTTCATAGCTCAGATAATGGATTAGAACACTTTCAAATAAGGCCTAGTCTAATCGCTAATAGGTGAAACTAGCTGAAAGTGCGATAATGATGCGTCGTTGACATATACCTACTGGCACTGAGATATTTCTAGAATTTCCCAAGAAGAAAATCTTTGTCTGCCTAAGGAAATTTGCACTTGCAAGACTAAGTGGGGCAGTGTCGTCTTCAGAGCATTTCAGCAGTAAATCATCGGTTTGCCGCAATGCCGCTTAAAACGACCTTACAAATCGGCGAGTGCTTGATTTCACACAAACATATATGAAAGAACATATGAAAGAGTTGTGGGAGAGGTGTTTGCTTTTCAGCGTGGCAGAAGCGTTCGCAAGAGGGTCTTGTAAAGTTCGGATATAACACCAGATGAATAGGGGACAAGAGGGAGGAGGGAGTATGAGATATCTTTAACTAAGAAAGGGGTATTTTACGAAAAGAAACTTCTGAAGTGCCATGAGCTACCGCATTTTCCTTTCACATATGATCTCTCTTCGCAGAGCCTTCACGTTTTTCAGACCATTTGCTCATCCTTTTTTACTTCTTCTGCACCATCTGTATTTTTATCCGTATCATATCGAAGGTGCGCCATAGTATAATACTATTAGATCATACAGTGCTACCGAAAACTTCGCTATTATTTATCCGTATTCGACTTCGCAAACATCATCACGGATCCTGATGGGAACCACTTATTCAACTTTTCCGTCGAGATTTGTGTTCATCCGGCAGGGCCAATCCTTGTCGGTCAACCCGGTTGATTGAAAAGCTGTTTTCATGTCATAGGGGATGCGCCCTACCCGAATTTTTTGTCGGGCCTATCCAGGCTAAAAATATTTCGACGCGGGACACTAGTAAAGTCTAAACGCAAGATCTTGGATCACATTCTACGATGTAAATCATCGGTTTGCCGCAATGCCGCTTAAAACGACCTTACAAATCGGCGAGTGCTTGATTTCACACAAACATATATGAAAGAACGTATGAAAGAGCTGTGGGAGAGGTGTTTGCTTTTCAGAGTGGCAGAAGCGTTCGCAAGAGAGTCTTGTAAAGTTCGGATATAACACCAGATGAATAGGGGACAAGAGGGAGGAGGGAGTATGAGATATCTTTAACTAAGAAAGGGGTATTTTACGAAAAGAAACTTCTGAAGTGCCATGAGCTACCGCATTTTCCTTTCACATATGATCTCTCTTCGCAGAGCCTTCACGTTTTTCAGACCATTTGCTCATCCTTTTTTACTTCTTCTGCACCATCTGTATTTTTATCCGTATCATATCAAAGGTGCGCCATAGTATAATACTATTAGATCATACAGTGCTACCGAAAACTTCGCTATTATTTATCCGTATTCGACTTCGCAAACATCATCACGGATCCTGATGGGAACCACTTATTCAACTTTTCCGTCGAGATTTGTGTTCATCCGGCAGGGCCAATCCTTGTCGGTCAACCCGGTTGATTGAAAAGCTGTTTTCATGTCATAGGGGATGCGCCCTACCCGAATTTTTTGTCGGGCCTATCCAGGCTAAAAATATTTCGACGCGGGACACTAGTAAAGTCTAAACGCAAGATCTTGGATCACATTCTACGATGTGGAATTCCAAGCTGATCTGTCAGCTTTGAAATGCTAGAGCAATGGCCCCTTGCATAGCCCGTTATAAACAGGTCATTCTTGCAGTATTAATATGCCAAACGCAATACCGAGTGCACATTTTTTTGCTTCACGCAACGCAATGCCAATTTTGGATAGGTGGGCGCAATTAGCGCATGAAGTTTTAAACGTCAATATGAACAATTTAATAAGCGTCAATTAATCGAAACAGCAAATCGATATCAACAGTATCAATGTGTATCCTATGTGCAGTATGTGCCCGCTACATTGACCCGGTTAAACACATGTTCCATTTTACAGTGTGTTCGCACATTAACACTGCAAAGCCATAATACATTTTTCATTAAACTGAGGGTCACCGAGAAAGATGGCTAAGTTGCAACAGTTGGTGGTTAAGCAACTTTTTAGATTCTTAGTGCTTCTACCCAAATTCATCGCTTCTGTCACTTGGTCAACTCCCCTCAATGGTGCAAAAATGCATGTTTCAAGAAAGCGCATTTAGATTTGCACTTGACGCAAATGGCTGCTTATTGGCGGCTGTCATGAAGTTTTTTTTTTCAACTAAATCCAAAACTCGATAGCCGACATTTGAAGACTTAAATAACAAAACTTATCGCAAGAACGCTATTCTACATTGAAATCAGCCATTGATTTATTGTGATAGCTTTACTGCATCGAAGATAATTATTTAAACAAATTCGAGTAGGCGCTAAATTAAATTGAAAAGTATAATGAGGTTTTTATTCATTTGTTTTCATAAACCCTATATAGCCATTTCCCGAAAAAAAAAGCCATTCTGTGGTTGTCACTGCGTCAGAAATTGATTGCTCTTTATGGAATTGACAAATTAGAACTAATGAGCAACTCATGCTCCACTTTCGTTCTCTTAAGGCATTTCTGAAAATGGGATCTGAGAGGAACCGGTGTATGGAAAGGACATGTCACTCTGATCGTGATTGCTTTTAGGTCCAGTTTCTTATTGCTCTTCGTTCTCCGTATTTGGGCAATTTTTAAAGATTGTTGACGGCGATTAGAAAGCGATCTTGCAAGAACTCGGCACTCAAACTCCTTTTCTTCATCAAATAACGTCACTTCGAAGATCCTCTTTCTTTTTTCAATGAATCTATTAGCATAAAGGCATCAGACTTTTGATAAATATCAGGCTCACCTACTTTTGCGAAGTTCTGGCGTTGGACTAGGTAAAGTTCGGAATTTTCGTATGGTAGATTTCGTAGACTACATAGATTTCAGCTCCAGTATTTTGGCCAAGTCGAATGAGATGGTATGCAAATGAACCGTCAGTCATTCCCGCCTTGCTTCATAGTAAGGTCTTCAGCAATGATTTGTCCCGTCCTCTTTCATATCGCCGATCCTATCCTTCGAAACACGTGAAAAAAGGAAAAAAAGATGTTTCGCATCAGATGCATGAACCGAACGAGATCTAGGGGTCAAACGTCATAGAAAAATATGCTCAAATTTAGAGAAAAAATGTCTATGAGGATTGTCGAGAGTTCCCCTTCGTAAAACCGGTTAGTCAAAGAAAGTCGCCTGTTTGACTTTATCATAGTTGGTTTGATTCTGCATCATCCTTCTTTTCTTTTGAAAACCATCCCTCAACACCTTATAAAATCGATACTTTGTAGAATTCGCAGAGCTGTGGGGATGGGTGGAAGAGAGATGGAGAGGGACTTAGAACAGTTGTTTCATTTAACTCGTTGTATCAACCTATGTTAACTGCTTCCCAGCACTCTGTTATTCGTACGGCTTCTTTCGTCTTCGTATATCTCGCCACCTCAGCAGTGCCATTTAAACCGCCCAGGCGTCTAGACTTTAAAACATGCACTTGAAGATTTGATGCTAAAATTTAAACCGATATGATCGATGCCTGAATTCAAGAAGGGGTTGCTCATAAAAACAGATCACTACAGCCCAATGCGCCGTTGAACGCTTTGTAATAAGGATCATGTGTGACTCGGTGAAATAATTTCCTAGCTGTTATTCTTTTTTCTTCCACTACGGATCGCCAAACTAACATGTTTGCGAGGAAGTTTCGGTATGCGAGGAAGCGGCGGCGATACGTCTGATCTACCATATGCTATGGAGCATAAAACGGTTTCTAGCATAAGGCAATTCAGAACGATCGCATGCTGCTCCCTATATGTCCACTTCAAAGGTGGCTTTGCTCAAGCAGTATGTACAAGTGAACCGATTCTCGAATGGAATACCTCGTCCCGAAGTGTGCATAAAAAATAGGTTATCCCACCCGAATTCTGGAGCAGAAGGTGTATCAGCTCTGCCATAGATGTTTTAGACGATAATTACTGCCTTCAGCTTGTTGTCCTCCGCGAAACGCGGGAGTAATGACTGGTATGGTCAGCCACTGCGTAGGCTGTACTGAAACGCCGATCTCGCGTTAATGACTCACATTATCCAATATTTAATCCTTTGAAATAAACAAGCCAATTCTGAACTGCATTAGCTGTATCAGATCAATTGCCTGTGATGGAAGAATTCTTTGTTAGTGGCTCGCTAGGCTGTACCGACATCTTGCCGCTGCTTGCTAAACCGCCTGCTGAGGTTATTTTCGTTTCAACTCCACCTGAAAATATTTTGCACCTCATCAAATAAATTTCAAATCAAGAAATTGCACGATAAAAGTGATAGTAGAGCACTGCTCAAAATTCATCACACCCGGACGAATTTATCTTCGAGCAAAAAAATTATCATAACTCGACTTATATAGCAAATTTTTCATTTTGGGAATGTCGTAGTGAAGAATTTCAGAATTACGAGTTAGTTAACAGAGAATTTATTAGAAGTCGTAAACTCCTCTTTCCTAACATTTTCAGTATTGAAGTACTCATGATGTTATGTGGATCAAATGATGGAAAGAAAAAACGCTTTCTGATTGGTCCTTTTCGCCAAAACGATGGTACATATTGGTCAACTTTGCATTGCATCGCATCGAACATCATATTAGCGGCTTCACGACGATTCATAAGAAATGTCAGCAATTCATCGTCGAGTTGCACTCCTTTCACACGATCAATCGCCTTATCCAACGCACGAAATACAACCTCACGAATCTCAAATGGAATAGTTACTTTTTTCACGTACTACCAGTTAATTTTTCGAACAATTTAGCCCCTGTCGACAAAAAAATGGACTTATAAAGGATTCGTAATGCCTCAGAACAAATATGCCACCGCTTTGTACGAACAAAATTCAACATCAAAGAGTGGTAAGGAACGCTCATCTTCGAATATGTGCTGAAAGAGTGCTGAAATTAACTGATTCGCTAATTGAATCCTATCGTCGTGAGGAAAACTCTTTGTTAACCTTGGTTATTTCCGCATTAATTCCCGAAGGCGAAATATCACTTAAACTTCTTCATCAGAAAAAAATGACATTTGTCGATAAAAAGAGCTTCTGCCATGGCTGAAAATGTTAGTAAAGCTTGTAAAGTCGTAATCGTAGAAACGTAAAAGTTGAAATTTCTGCAAGCAAAGACCAAACAATTGAGCAATTATAGGCTAGATAAACTTTCCATAAATTTTCACAGAACTTATGAGCTAGAAACGTAAAAGTTGAAATTTCTGCAAGCAAAGACCAAACAATTGAGCAATTATAGGCTAGATAAACTTTCCATAAATTTTCACAGAACTTATGAGCTAGAAACGTAAAAGTTGAAATTTCTGCAAGCAAAGACCAAACAATTGAGCAATTATAGGCTAGATAAACTTTCCATAAATTTTCACAGAACTTATGAGCAAATAAAGCAATAAGTAAGGTTTTTTCGTCTTTCGACTTAATTCTTTTCAAAATATGCAACCACCTAATTTGTATGCATCAAGCCGGAAATAAACCACATGGAAGTAATGCTTCATATGTAGTATTAAAAAAAAAGCGTTCGCTTTAATAAACGAATAGGTTATGTCCATGAAATGTCTAATCAACTTACTCGTTCATTAACGCTCATTCTGCGACTGAAAAAAGACCTCAACAGTTCGTTTTCGCTCTCGGTAACACAATTTTTGAAGAAGTTCCGTTCTTGAATAATTTCCAGTACTCTGCACGCAGGCACTGATAGCAGCAGCTAAAAGCTTTCTCTTACAAGAAAGATTTTTATACTGTTAAATATGAAAATAAGATTTGCTTTTATAGGAAAGGAAACAATTTTTGTGCTTTTTATATGCTTTAGCAAAATTTGTATCAGCCAAACACACTAACACAACGAGACTTCTTTGCATATATTCGTATGCAATCACGTCTATCTGTTCGCCTCTGCTATTGCTTCAATTGACGAACCATTGAAAACAGCGACAAAAAAATTTGCTGTCTAGCTATCGGTTTTTTCGAGTTCCAAGAAATATTTGATATTTACCAGGTGGACTGACGCTACTTAGCTTTTTCAACTCATCAAGCATACAAATTACGTAAACGATCAAACAGATCAGTGAAAACGTTATGAGTGATAAAAGTTTTCAGTCAAAACAAGCCGTTTCATCGTCGTCATCGAAAACGTACTCCTCCTTTGCACGTTCTTTAGGGTTGCCAGAATTAGCCTCAGGCTTATTACTTTCTTTTTTCTGCTCTTCACCTGAAGTAGGTTGGCTAGTCCCAATCTTGTTTTCCAAATCGAATGATGAAATGATGGAAGGGAGGGTTGAAATAAGAGCGAACGACTCTTGTGAGATGCATCAGCATTGGTAATGCAACAATGCGAAATCATAGACGCAAAAAGGGTTTATTATCAATGTTACTACTGTTAACAGCCTTATGAGCGTCCGTTTTGGCTAATATAATGCCGATTATGACTGTACTGAACAGTGCAATATATTTTCATCACTCATTTCATAAGTTACTAAATGGTCGACCAAAAAGGAAGCAATAACAAAGATCATATTGTGAATTTCCATGTGAACGAAATATCATAAAGTAGTAAGTTCTAGAACAGCGAAAAGAATTGAAATTGTTTGCTGTCTTAAAGGCAGACATAGTATTTTTGGGAATCAGCACAGCAGATAGTGGATTAGCGCGATTCTTTAAGTATGATCACCCACGAAATATTTTCCAAAACGTTGCATACTCGAAATGAAATATGGAACTCACCTAATTGATTAGGTGGAGTTGAGGCATCCAAATCGTCCAGAGGAGGAGTGGAGGTACCTTCTTCGTCAACCGTCGATCTGAAATTAATTTTTTGTCGGATTTCCATTAAAAAAAACTCTAATTTATAGCTGGAGTTTTGCCAACAAATATTTCATGTTCTCAAAAGACATAGCTGAAACAAGGAATTTATGACCAGATAGACAGTGGGTGATATTTGCAATATGCAACATTGAGTGCATCAATGGACTCATTTAGCACCTTGAATAGGTTAATATTACTGCATTAGTGATAGTAGAAGCATTTGATTTCAGTACTTATCACTCCATAAGTGTACACTGTACTACAAGATCTTGCTGTATCAACGTGTTTCGGTGGATTAATTTCTAATCAATTGTTCAAATTCTCATACGTAGTGCTCAACGCTTCTGACGTCTCCGATCGTTCGCTCGTCTCATCCAAATCTGAACAAAGTTTTGAAGAAATTTCAGCTTCATTAGACATCGATTGAGCTAATAGGATTTTGAACACTGAGGATGCCGGAAGGGGAAGAAACACCTGGAGGAGCATTGTGTTCCAGAAAATATTCAAGGAATGCTGTTGGACGTGAGCACTATATTGATCAACAAGTTTCAGAAACTTAGAGTTTTGGGGAACAGCAGGAAAACAGGATCGAACGGAAGCAATTCATTGCCCCATCATGTGATCAGCTAACTGCACAGTCGAACAATCATTTTCTGCCCGTAGAAACTGCCCAAATTAGCCTAAAGTCTGCATTCATGAAGCCGAACTTTCATTCGTTTTTTGGCACTCCAACCTCATCCATGGTTGCCGAGCCTACAGAGCTTTCATTGATAAACGATGGATTGGTTAAATTCTGCAAGCCTCGCACCTGTTGATCATCTTGTGATCATCAGATGATCATTGATCAAGTTGATCATCAGAACACGTTGATCATCTTCTGCCACATCTTTTCTTTGAAAAAGCGAAAACTATAAATAGAAGTTCATTACTTTTGCCTTTACTGGTTTCTGATGTCGTATCGTTGCCCCTTGATGCGATCACTGCTGCTACGATTCCTTTCGCCTCTACTTCTTTCACACTTTGACCATTCGCTATGTTTTGATCTGATGAACTCTTAATTGAAGGAAATTGATCTGCTACTTTCTGCGCGCTTACTTTCACGTCGTTTTTCGTTTCAATTGGCGAAAGAATCTTTTTGAGATCCGCAATCAGCTGAGGAACTTCATGCTTGGTTGATTCTAATTTGTTCGCTTTCTGCCTTACAATGACACCGTCATTCATGGTTCTCTCATCCTCACTCCTACTGCTCTTACTCTTTTCACAAGCGCTTTCGACTTGGCTTGACTCAGGTGTTATCGACCGCCCCGAATAGTCCGACTCAGCTTCCTCAGCTATAGATTCGTTGGTGTCCTTCCGCTCGGAACGTTTTTGGCGTTTTATGATTCCACGATTCCTTCTCAACCATTCGCTTTTACTCATTTCGGTCCCATCCTCACTTTTTGAATCTTTCGACTTTTCAGAAGGTTGTTTTTTGTATTTGTTTTTTAAATCGCTTTTCTTTTGCGATTTGTGCTTCAAGTGATGGTCACGGTTCTTAGCACTTCTGAAATGTAACGGCACTGACTTTATACTACAGACAACATGCATATATAAAACAACAGAGATGATCAAATCCTTATCCGTACCTGAAAGAAAGGCAATCCTTCAAGCCCGGCGAATGCTAACGTGACCGTGGCGCGGACAGACAGACCGGTGGTTGTGGTGCAATTTAAACCTAGCGTTTCACCTTAAGGCTGCAAACTCAATGGTCTTTTTCTATATAAATCTTCGATCTTCTTAGCACGGCCCGTGCAAGTTTTTGCATCCACCATTTGTCCTATTTAGCTCAAGGGTTTTATGCAGTGAGAGGATTCGTCAAATTTTCTCGCGCGAGTTCTTTCCATGAGTTTTTATTGCATCCGTTGATTGGCTTGATCAGCGAACATAGTCGCGCTATTTTACGACCCGCCGTCGAATAATACCCGAGAAAAAGAAGACGCTGTAATGGTATATTTTTAAAAGAATGCAAAATTTCGCTCACTCATATGTTTGTCTTTATCCCATCCTACATATTTTACCGATGTATTTATGTTTTCGGTTATATGCTTTGGGCGTCTTTGTCTGCCCGTTTCTGGTCGTTAGTTTTGACCATTTCAGAAAGCGTTTTCATTACCTATTTTTGAAGCGGTTTTTGCGAGTATTGTAGGGGGTAATGGGTGCAAGTGTCTGTTCTTCGCTGAGTGTTTCTCGGGGTTTCCCTCATTTGAACCAAATGGATATGTGCGCCAGAGATTCTACTGCGAACATCCTCTCGCAATTCATTCATGAGGTCGTTTAGCTTCAAAAGCTGCTAGCAAATGGCGAGGATTGCATGCTAATATATATGCAAGAAAACAGTGACGACGTTACAGAGGATCGAGCCACTACACGAAGACTGTTTCCAAGACGCCGTCATCGCATGTGTTTCAACCAGGTTGATCAGTCACGGAAATCTATTGCTGAAAATTTGTTTCCCCCTGATTTCTCACATATTTTGTGGTCATATTGTTTACTGCGCCTCTGCATATACAGTTTTGCAAAAACGCATGAAGATGACGAAAGAATTGCAAAGACAGGGTGATAATTAGACGGTGCTGATATTCGAGTGCGAAGCTATGTGTTCTATACTTGCAAGTTGGCTCTGTAGTTCATGCATACAATTCGTGTTGTTTGATTTTGGACCTAGATCACTACAAAGTCGATGCGATTTAAAAGCAGTGGCCCCATAATTCGTACAAAATAAGAAACATGCTCAGATATTTCTTATTTTTTGCGAGTACCCACATTCATATTTCTCTAATTGCAACAGAACTCGTTAGGAATACGTAATAACGATGAAATAAAAGATGGTATGCGCTTTTCAAGACTTATGGTCGCTTTTAAGGGATATTATCTTTCAGTAAATCCTTCCCCTCAAAGTAATGCAAGTAGAAAGGCGTAGCAATTAAACATGGTACTTGAAACACTCAATGAAATAGAAATTTTCAACAGTTAGTGACTAGCACAGCGGAATATTCAATGCTTTCGAATGAGTTAACCGAAGTAGTGTTATCATACGCTATGTACGCGTCGCCTGATTTCCATTTCAGGGCGCTTTTCTTATGAATTTTGCTCCTGGCCGGTCGAGACTTTGCGTTGACTCGTTCGAACTGTGTTTTTTCTTCTATCGAAGGCGATTGCTCTTTCCTAAAATGAAAATTAACGGCACATAGTGAGGCAAGTGGAAGAGGATAAGGAGGGACGAAGGGTAGGGCAGGGGGACAAGGGAGACAACATTTGTTGCGCCTGCCATCCATTTGGAACCTTCAGCGAGCATTGAAAATGTTAGAGCCAATTCTTGAAATGTTGGCCGACTCGCGAGAACTAAAATTTTAGTGTTGGCAGTGTTTCGAAATCATAATTTTAAATTGTTTTTTTGCTAGCACTTTGCTCAAACCCATCCTCCAACCCCTGGCTCACCCCCCCCCCCCACTCCGTTCTCGTTCTGTTCTGGAGTGTTCGCCATGCATGCCACAGATCATATGGTTAGGCGAGAACGTGGTGGAGAGATTTTGAGACGTGAATCACTGTCAAAGGGCCATTTTTATGGATGATCTGAGACGTCCTACGGAACATGCTGAGCTAACTGTTACATTTGTTGGGCACTGTTTTTTGAAGCAATGTATCTTGACTCTAGCGTGGAAATGATATTGGCTACTGATGCTTTTTGGAGAATTGTTTGTCAATGGTTGGGAATATGTCAGGAGTGGAGTGAGTGTCAAAAAGTACGAGCATAGAGTTGCAAATAGGGCGTCCGTACGGAATAATCATCAGTGCGGTCTCATCATTTCGATTTGGCTTACGGACATAGGTTTACCGTTTGATGTTTAGACTTTAACTTTTTCTGTTACACCAGTAATTGGTTGCGTAAGCGACACTACAAGCCAATATCGATCTAATGTAGATCTAACTAAGGGTAAATGAAACTTTAGCTACACGGATATAGAACGTTCTTTTGAACATCTCTGAACTTATTAATTACACACTCACTCTAATGGTGAAACATAAAATACGCCGTTCGAGACTACAAGAGAAAAGGATTTTCATACAACTAATGAATAACTTACTCGTCACACTCTTTCAGGTGCTTAATTCTTGCTTTAAATTTTCTTCTCGCCGTGCTAAAAATGCTACTGATTTTATTCGAAAACATTTTTACGTACTATGTATCATAGACAACCATAGAGCTCTAGTACCTCCAAACAGATTTTTTCGAGATGCAGGCAGTTAATGGAAAGAAAACAGTTATTTTTTAAAACAATTTTTTTGAATCTTTCTGCTTTTGTTAACTGCGGCTTCTATCATCAAAAAGAAATTCAAAGGAAACGATTTGACCATCTAGAATAAATATCAATCAGAGATGATCTGAAAGATCAGGGGAAACAACATTCCTTCAACTGACTTTACGAGAAACCATGGTGTTATATTCTAAAGTTCCTCTCATTGGTATACGCTTGGAACTCTTGAGCTTCAGTATGTTGACCTGAACCATTGTATTCTATAAAAGTTTCATAGGGTTTTGCTCATCTAAATTGTTCCAAGTTCTGGCTGCCCTAGAAAACGCGGCCACCTTTGAAAGTTGGGTGAAACTATCGCCTCAGCTTAAAATTCTGTTGCATAGAGAGCTGTGAACATATCGAATTCTTTATTCCATGCAATTGCACTTATTACAATCTTTTACGATACTCAAATACCGATCATCTAGTAAAATATCTCATCCCGTCCCCTCTAGGTGTGCCCAATCTGTTGTATTTTCGCCATGCTTTTCAAATACAGTTGATTTGTGTATTGTATATATGTATTGCTGCGTTTAGTTTCGTTGTTGTTTGATCTCCTTTCATACACAGCACAGTCACGCAGAAAACTTGGCATTCGTTTTCTTTGTTTTGTGCACAAAGTGTTCTCGTCATTATTACATCTATTATAATCGGCATCTAGTTTCCGAAAGCAAAAGTCCTTTCCAGAGTGCAACATAAAATGCAACGATCGTGCAATGCGAAGCATCGATAAATTCATAAACGTGGCAGCTATTTGAAACAATAATTCCCTGGCGGCGAACTAATAGAGCTGACACTCTTTAAATTAGGTGAAAGATTTACTCATCTAAAGAAAAGATCTGTCTAAATATGATCTTATTCGATGATGCAATCATTTGAAAGCCGTTCTCCTGATGAAGAGCCCTACTTTACGCACTGCACTAGTTTTATAGTGAGCCCAAAGGAGGTTAACGAAATGCAGTATTGGCTTACGATATCAGAAATAAACTATTTTGAAGCTACAGACCTTTGAGTTTTATCAGAAACTAAACTGGAGGAAGATGAATCGAGGCAGCTTTCCTTTTTACAATCAGAATTTCTGCTGGACACTGAAAAGATAATGGTAATAGCAGAATAAAACATTATTTACATTTGTTTGTGGTTATGTGCTGTAACGACTATGCGAACACCTGTGGAGGCAAAGACACGAATCAAACTTAACAACAACAACGAACAAAATGACGACAACGATTCGGGGCTCTTCTGAGCCTCAGCTTATATATAATGGTTACATTGTATTTGATCAAAACAACTCAATGTTTCGCCGGTGCAATCGCGAAGAACCTGTAAGGGGGGGGGGGGAAAAACGGAAACGATGCAGAAAGGGAGGAAAGGATATGGCTGAATTTGAAACAAAGAGTGGAACGAAAAAGTAGAGCACAACGCCAATTTGCATTCTTGCATTAACGCAGCTTCTAGTCACATCACCTAGTCTGCCAATTTACGACTTTGGTACAGCATCTGTCCTCATTATGAGCTATAACAAGAGCAGCATAGAACCACACAAAAGTGCTAACACTTACCTTGGCTGTTTTGCAACGTTCCGATGATTAACATCGGAAAGCCAGCGACAACCGTCGCAGCGAGACGAAACCACTCGCTGTCCATTTCATATTAAACAAAGGCATGGAAGTGCTAACACTTACCTTGACTGTTTTGCAACGTTCCGATGATTAACATCGGAAAGCCAGCGACAACCGTCGCAGCGAGACGAAACCACTCGCTGTCCATTTCATATTAAACAAAGGCATGGAAGTGCTAACACTTACCTTGACTGTTTTGCAACGTTCCGATGATTAACATCGGAAAGCCAGCGACAACCGTCGCAGCGAGACGAAACCACTCGCTGTCCATTTCATATTAAACAAAGGCATGGAAGTAAAGGATGCAGAAAGGGAGCAAAGGATATGGCTGAATTTCAAACAGCGAGTGGAACGAAAAAGTAGAGCACAACGCCAATTTGCATTCTTGCATTAACGCAGCTTCTAGTCACATCACCTAGTCTGCCAATTTACGACTTTGGTACAGCATCTGTCCTCATTATGAGCTATAACAAGAGCAGCATAGAACCACACAAAAGTGCTAACACTTACCTTGACTGTAAAAATTGAATGCAATTAGCATTAAATACGCCGAAAATTAAATGCTTTGAAAATTAAATGCGCTAAAAGTTGAATGTGTTAAAAACTAAGTGGTTAAAAGAATTAGTTCGTTAAATATTCACATGTATCTTGCAAGCGGTTGGCGTGCAGAACAAAGAATCTGTAGCTAGGGGAATTGTAAAAGTTGTGATGGTTGGTTCGGTCAAATGATCAATTCGCATTATTTGTGGAGAGCTTATGAAAAGGGTTGATCTGAGGGGTGGAGTCATAATGAGGCATGCCGCGCCATCTCTCTCTCTGGCTTGCGTTTCTGCATATTCTGTTCAGCTTAGTTGGCGACCAGCTGAGTTGACAGCCAAGTGAGTTCAACGAGCTGTGCTGCCAGTGAATTCGTCCGTGGAGTTTTTTTTTTTTAAACTACCCACCCACTGATTAGTGATTTCTCGCAAGAACTACCAACTGGCCAAAAATACTTAATTCATTTTGAGTTTCAATTGGCAATGCTGAAAACAATAAATGATAGCTGCTGAATGAGGAAACCGTCGCGCCAACGTTTTGAAGTGTACAAACATGGTTCGCTAGAGACTGACTGTGCGAACGACCGCACTACCTCCAATAAAGAATATGAATTGGTGAAGAAAACGGGAGTATTGATGAACGAAACCTTTCGATGTAGAGGTTTCATTGTTTGTTGATGACGTAGAAACCGGTTAATCCGGTGTGTGCAATAGCCAAATCGCAAATCTTGGTGTCCACATAGCAGCGCATTTCAGTTTTCTTTGTTCTTCCGGAACACTGAATCAGCATTACCGTTAGGCAGTTGAAAGACGTTCAAACAGCATCGACAAACGTAAGAGTTGACTAGGTACCTTAGTAAAATGCCCCTGCCTTAGACGCTTGAGTGGCGACGGAGGAGGTAACCAAAAAATAAGTTTTGAAATTCATTTCTGCAATCCAAGCATAAAGAATTTCAGAAGCATTTAGGCTATTTAGGGGCTGGACCTATACGTTAATGCCAATTGTGCGGTTCATGATAAGTTATGAAGGAAAAATATGACATGAAAGTATGCGTTCGCACGTTCACACAACCCTCTGTTATTCGGGAATTTGATGCGCTTGTTAGCTCTCAGCATCATACCACACTGGCCAATCATCTTTTGCCTACCAAAAAGTAACAGCAACAACTTTTAAACCGAACTTTCACCACCATTGATCGCAAAAGTTTCCATTCATAATAACACGTAGAAATTTTCGACGCACTAAACAACTACCGTCGTTTCAATTGCATTATGACATCATTTGTTTGTCGCTGTTCTCATTTTGCATTATGAGAAGGGATTAACCACCCATAGTGATCCGCTCTAAGAACAGTAGGTATCAGCAAATGGGAATGCTCGCCAAAGAACAGCTGCGAATGTGCGCCTTGACAATTCTATCCATCAGATCAACTGGTTTCACGAAACAAGTTCAAATTTTGAAGCTTATGGAAGAGCACATCCATAATCCCATCTAAGCCATCAGTCAGATCAATCTCTTACTAAAGAGCCCTTTTTAAAATTTTCAGCAAAAATACGTTTGAAGATTGCATTATGAGGGCTTCGCATCTGTGCGGGTATATGTGTGTCAATCAGTTAATTTCGACTCGGGAACCACTTAAGCCAGAGTTGTGGATTTTTATATGCACTACTTAGACCAATGGATCATCCCGTTGAAGTTTCAGTACAGTCCATCAGCCTTCGATGGACGAAACATTGCCTAGATCTCGCGTAGTCAGAACCATTGACCACTTTACAACGGGACATAGAAAAGAATGAGCAAGCAGTTTCTTTTTTTTACAGAACATTTTTTACAGTGAGTACAGTTCTATCCTGAATGCATTATGTTAGTGTCAGTCTGATTACTTTTAGGCACTTCCTGAAAACTTTTGTTTTGTATGACAAAAATTAGAAAGGGCTTACCTTTGCGGCCTGCTATCATTATCCTTTCTTTACCAGATGTTTCGCAATGTGATCGATTGCAAAAATTTTTGGCACATCGGAACGCTTAGAGTCTTAGGCGCTCTGGAGCGGTAAAAACTTTATTTTATGCTGTTGAACAAATTTGAAAGTCGGATTAGGAATCACCTTGATCACGTTGATCCGACTCGCCATTGCGGCATTCTCCAACCGCGCAAGTCGACTTCGCTCCAACTCTTCCGGTCCTGTGAACGCCGCATCCACCGCTGACCAAACAGCTTCACCATCGGGTCGGCCCACCTCGTTTTTGGCCTACCTCGAGGCCTCTTTCGGTCGAGTGGGTCCCAACATGTGAGCCGGGTGGTCCATCTGTTGTCTCTTATACGTGCTACATGACCTGCCCATTCTCATTTACGTTTGTACATTTCCTGGACGACATCAGTGAAACTGATGTCGTCCAGGATTGGGAATCATTTCAGTACTTAGATGCGGTCGCATCTTCATCGATGTGCCTTTTTAACAGGTCACGAACTGAAATTTTGTTGATGGTTCGTTAAAGACTTTTGAGCGACCAGTTGCTCCATAAATTTAATTATAATCAAAATTAATCTTCTATGGGTGAATGAACACCGCAAAAAACCGAAATTACTTATGTTGTAATGTCATGCAACTAATCCGTCACCAATTTACTTTTTTCTTGTTTCAAATTCAAAGGAAAGAAAATTCCGGAATAGCAAACATGCTTCCATAAGCTAAGTCTGGAATACTGTTTATTCTTCGCGATAACTCTCTACTCTCGTTGCAAAGCAGTTCGTACACTTTAGTCACACTAAAATTTCTGTCTTCGAACCACTTCCGCTCGTTACTAGTTTGAGACAATGAATAATTTTGATTGTAAAGAGTTGAGATAAGCCTTTGAGTCTACGGTGTTCGTTCGCATCTCCAATATTTCGCTTTCACCTTATAGCAGTGAATAGCCTTTATTGTTTTGTTCTTCTGCTTGAGAAGAGTTTCTTTCGAACATTCTCATCGTGATTCATGCACGAATAAAAATATCCGTCTTTCTTTCCGAACCTGAAGAAATCATTTTTGCACATGTCCCAACAAAATGATATTCAGTTAGTTACCTGTTGTAGTTTAACGGGAATTCTATTTTCCACATTCGATGTCTATTCTATGGATAGAGATAAACCTTTAAATATTTCCCTAAAAATCATTCTGATGAACATTCGAAGTGAACACAGCTTTTAATTTACCATTCGTCAAAAGCATAGGACTTTTGTTACCAATTAACGTAGGTTCTCAGATAAAGCTTTATTGCGTGAGCAAAATCGTGACATCGATCAGCCTATCAAGTAATGCATGTGATAGCGTGCAGCTTATTTCCCACTGCTACAATGTAGCATATGCCATGAACGCATCGAACTAATGTGAATGCAATATCGTTGCATTCGAACGCCCCTTAAGTGAAGTTTTTTATTTTCAGTTTTCAGTTGTTTTTAAATGTTTTCAATTGAAGTTTTTAAACTCATTAACGTTCTTTATTTTAGTGCATTTATCGGAAGCAACAATTTTCGTTGCATAGACATAAAACTGTCACCGTAAATCCACTCATTTCAAATTGTTAAGCGTACAAAAGCCTCTTTTATCTGTTCGTTTTATTCGTTAGAAAAAAGCAATATTTAAACGTGTCCTTCTATGAGACATTACTCTTTTGATGAGAATCAACAAAAGCTTCGCTGTTGCAAACTAAAATTAAAGTATGAGAGATTCACTTGATCGCCTAACAAACGAAACAAAAGCGCTAAGTGAAACAGCAGTTAAGACATTTCTCAAGACATTTCTAGCAGTTAAGACATTTCTTCTCTTGATATTAACGAAATCCGCTGATTCACGTAAGGCTCCTGAACGAGTTATTAACGGGATTCTTATTGAGTAAATGCATGCTTCGAAAATGATAAGACTATGGTGTTGTTGAGAAGACAGTTGGAATCTGAGTGTAAGGATCGCAGATACGAGAGGGTACGAGCAGCGCTAAGAATTGTAAATCACCGCTTTGGCTTTAGGTGACGTTCTTTTTTAACCACATAGGATTTTTTTAGACTTTAGCCCATAGACCGTGAGAGCTTACCCCGCCGCAAAAAAAAAAACAAGCGCTTTACAGTCGTCAAGAAACTAATAATTAAGAAATCGTCCATTCCATAAATCAGCGGAAGCTTTAGACTAAATAAGGCGACGATTACAGCCGATTTAAAAATGAAATCACTGACAACGCCATCTATTGAAATAACAGTCTAAGTGGGTTCTATTGGTTTAGAGGATAGAGATTCAAATATCTTTGTGGGGAAAGCACCTTTTATGCGTCAAGCACTCCGTACAGCAAGCTGCTAGTAAACGATATATGAATACATCTACCGTTAACGAAATGAATCAATTCATCAAATTTGGTAACCAGTAACCGTTATAGATTGTTAGATTGTTGAGTGTTCGCTAACATAAGCGTTATACGAATTGTGAGCAGATAATTTGAAATCACTCACGTACATCGGCTAATGGCTCCGTTAATTAATTTAAATCCTGATTTTTTTTGTTATCAAGAATGATCCTACAAGGGCAGCCGTCGCCAGGAATGACGAACTATGCAGAAATGTTATTGCTTTTATGCTCTAACACGTGCAGCAGGAGCAGAAGAGTTGAATAATTCAACTGACTTCGTTATGCGATTGATGCCTGTGAAAATATGCAATTAAAAAACCGCCGAATACAAAACAAATACAAGCTCATCTTGTATTCTTTGAGCATAAAGAAAGTTTCTGTTCTACTTCCGAAATGTTATTTGTTTCGCTTTTTTTAGTAAGTCCTGCAGGCGCCACTGAAAGGAGAAATGGTAAAAACTTTATGACTGCAACCAAGTCGAGAAAATCGTTTCCCACGTGGCGCACATAATTGGATTTATGAAACTTTTTCAAACCGCCCACCGCAATAATTTCGCGATGAGAGTTCCCATGCTAAATTTCTCAAAATTTTTTAGAAAGAAATTCAACTCCTGCAATTCTGTAAGGGGGGGGAAGAAGTTCGCACACCGTTGAAAACATTTATTCCTTCCGAAGAGTGCCCTTACTGAAACTCATAAAGTTCACAACGTATGCGAATAAATCAGGATACACGCCAAGTGTGACCTTTTGCCAATTTGCCGTTTAGTCACTATTTGTTGTTCCAGCGTCTGCTGCAAGTTGCAGATTGACATCTTTCAAGATCTCGCGACGAGAGCGTGTGAATATTAAGCGCAGACATTTTAATGCAGAAGTAGGTAGTGCGCAGAAAACCTTCACCTAGATGAGAGGAATGGAGTTATTGCAGCTTTATGTCGGCCATGTTAGCTTATGCAGTAAGCTAACATTCGTACACGGCAAAATAGCGTATATAAAGTTTCGCAGCTAATCAACGAAGGAATCAAGGACATGAGCAAAAATCGTTCGTAGAGAGATAGGGCTCTCTGAGAAATGAAATTTTGAGCTTAAGGACTAAGCACGAAAATTCATAACGGCCGTTTCATTTTGAGGGCGCATAGACGAATCATGTTCCACTCTTAATGTATAACGAAGAATGCGGGGTATAATTACCAATTTGTAGATCCAATTCCTAAATCAATGTCAACTCTCAAATTTACCCCTTCATCAATAAATTTCTTCCCTCCTCCGCTTCAAACCCATGCACCTGTTGATCACCTTTGAATTTGGACACGTTTATGGAGAAAGTACTTCGCAGAAGTCCTCCCTTCGCTTCTCTCGTCAGCCCCCCATTCAGTTTAAATGAAGTAAAGCTCTCCCTTCTGGTAATTTGAGATGCTACCCTCTAAGGAGTAGAGTCGACTCGTAAATTCCGAACTTCGAACAAGCCCTGATTGCCAAAGTATCTGCGTACAAATCATTGCTATGAGTCAAAAGAACATTTGATACTGCACTGTGGGCCCTTGCTGTTCTCTACTATTCTATTATCGCGTGCGTTGTTGAAGAGAGTGAATTCGTTGCGAACCACTGGATTAGATTCAACTGCCGCGATCATTAGTCTCCATCGCGTGCAACTTATGTATCCTTTCAGTTTCTGTATGGGTTGCGAGATTCCTAGAGTCTTCTTTGTTCCCTGAACTGGCAAGTTGCACCGAGTTTTGTTAGTTACAGGGGCTCTATTAAGCACAAAAGTATGAAAAATTTTGAAAAAATTCATTAAGTTGAGTTGGTTTGAGAAATAACATGTTTGGGGAGAATAAAGCTCACCCGTACAGCATGCATTGTCAGAGACCACTTGCAGCGATCATCCATTGGTCGGAGCATCAAAATTTTTAAAAAATCAAAAAATTCATCAAAATTGATCTGCACTGAGTCGGGATAGCTTTGGACAGGTGAAGTGCACGCGAATCGCACTTCGCGGCCCCTCACTCCAATCACCTTTCTGTGGCTGGCTCCGCCCACACCCATCGCGAAAGTACAAAAAAACCAAAAAAGAAAGTGGAACTTAACCTATTTTGAACTAAGACATGGTTTAGGAACAAAAACTATTAACGAATGAGTCTTATTTTTAATACGGGTTCGTGGATTTGCGGGTCGCTAATTCTACATGTATTACACCTTTGGGCGCATTTACACTGCAGCCGTTGTTCTACGAAATTCACATCTCACACAGGGCATCCCAAGAATTACAAACAAAGATTTTGAAAAAAATTGAAAGTGGCATGCCTTGGGCGTTCGACTAAATTGGCATGAAAAATGAAAATGACGTGCCTCAGGCATATGTCAGTGCAAAAATTATGAAGCGTGTTAGGCTGACACATGCCAACCACGATTCGAGTTCACTTCAAACTTGGGCAACTGAACCGAGGGTCGACACGCCGCGCAGCCACTCAAGGCGAGGGTGATTAAACCGACCAGGGCAGAGAGTTAAGACATGCCCTGCTTTCAGCGACGTAGGGCAAAAATTACTACAAAGACCACCCACATCGACACGCATATAACCATTATCGGTTGGAGGGTTTCATGCACTACCGATGTACAAAGTGGAATGAAATTTTGCTAGAAATGACCGGGGACCAAAAAAGTTAAAAAAAGAACCGCTATCGAATGGTGCAAACACCGCCAAATATAATGACGACTGGAAAACTCTTTTTGCACTCAAATTTGCAAAATCAAATGCATTATATTGGACACCATACATTAACTATTTTGAAACCGTTTTTCAATCGATAAGAAACTGCTTCGTCAACCTTGCTTTGGCGGAGAATGCC
This sequence comes from Toxocara canis, assembly GCA_000803305.1. NCBI lineage: Eukaryota > Metazoa > Nematoda > Chromadorea > Rhabditida > Toxocaridae > Toxocara > Toxocara canis. The sequence goes on along the minus strand of JPKZ01000267.1, from coordinate 4,838 downwards.
ACTAATTCTCTTTCACCTGAGAGTTTTTTATCAGGTTTTTTAAACGTATCCATATACACTCCTGTTCTTCGTAGCCCCATGCAAAGACTTTTCCCGTCCGCCCGGGGCAACCCAAGACAAACATCCCTTTCCACTTCGAAAATTTTGCGCTGTTTATATTTGCGAGGTGTGGAATGAGCTCCTCTACCGACTGGCACCACTTCCACTCCGCTGCGTTGGGAGAAGAGCGAGTTACGGCATGGAAAAAGTCACGCGCAGCGGCGAGGCGGTGACCTCTTGCAGTGCTACGCGGGCGGGGCGTGCTACGGTGGCGCTGATTGGATGAAGAGCGGCGCGCGCTTACCGTAAGAGCGACGCTGATTGGAGGCGGGCAATAGCGGCCGCGCGCAGAGCCGCTCGCATACCTTAAGCGTTCTAAAGCGCACATAGATTGCGACCGCGCGCACAGCCGCTCGCGTACCTCAAGCTCATTCCCCCTCTCCACGGGAGTTTTTTAATGCGGTTTTTTTTTACATTCGGGTAGTTACAGCACTCCTCCTTAGACATGCCGTAAGTAGCTCATGTCCGAGAAAGATTATTACCAAAATTTGAGTTCAATACTTGAGGGCATTTTTGTGGACAATTGAACAATTTATTTCATCAAGCTCTTAACGAGTAAGAGGTTGATGGAAAATATATTTTTATGCATACATTTTATTCAGCTCATCGAGATCTACGGAAGGGTGGCAGTGCCATCAAAATAGGAGAAAAGTTTTTTTTGAAAAATTCCACGTACTACTCACTACCCTTCTCCCCCCGGCAATAGCGGCCGCGCGCAGAGCCGCTCGCATACCTTAAGCGTTCTAAAGCGCACATAGATTGCGACCGCGCGCACAGCCGCTCGCGTACCTCAAGCTCATTCCCCCTCTCCACGGGAGTTTTTTAATGCGGTTTTTTTTTACATTCGGGTAGTTACAGCACTCCTCCTTAGACATGCCGTAAGTAGCTCATGTCCGAGAAAGATTATTACCAAAATTTGAGTTCAATACTTGCGGGCATTTTTGTGGACAATTGAACAATTTATTTCATCAAGCTCTTAACGAGTAAGAGGTTGATGGAAAATATATTTTTATGCATACATTTTATTCAGCTCATCGAGATCTACGGAAGGGTGGCAGTGCCATCAAAATAGGAGAAAAGTTTTTTTTGAAAAATTCCACGTACTACTCACTACCCCCCCCCCCCCCCCTGCCGAAAAAATCGCCACTTTTGTTGTCCTGTATTTTGGCTCTGAAGTCGAACTGAACGAAACTTTCGGCACCTTGAGGAGAGCTTCGAGAGATTAACAAAATGCGCAAATCGTTCCCCTCTAGTTCTAGTAACAGCTTAGATCTAGCGCCCCCGAAAATCGCAAAAAAACGGCTTTTTGGGATTTCTGGCGGATCGATTCGGTCTGACCACTATGTCACCGAGCGGAGTCATTCATTTTACCAATCGATAGATAATTAATCGCTGATTACTATAAAGCATGTTCAAGCTGCATATGTGAATCTACTCCCGACTTATAACCCGAAGGTTTGCAAAAAGAAATAAGCAAAACGTGCAATGTGTAGGTCTGAAGGTGCGTTGCGTCGCGCCCTTGACCTCTCAGGTGGCGGGCAAGCACACAACGCGCTTCTTCCAGACTGCACCAGCGGATTTTTTTTCATCCCTATATACCAAAGTCGCGTTGCCGGTAGTTTGAGTTCCTCGCAGGCCCCCCAACCTCTATACTTTAGATGTGAAGTTTCCGGCTGGGTGGTAGTGGTATACAGTGCGGGCGTGCGCGATTAGCTATGTTTGAGAAAGGCCCGAAAACACGTTCTAGAACTGGGCCATATAACTGGAAAATCGGGCGCGCGCGCTATATATTTTTAGAAACCATACTACATTAAAAATCATTAAGAACGAGTCCCTTCCGAACCCAACGATTAGATGAGTTGAAAAAGTTAGGCGAGTCAAAAAGTGCGAAAAATCAACTTTGTTATAATTTTTTCGAAAGTTATAAGCTTACAAATGCTAATGATGTTCTGTTAGGCATTGACAGCTTTTCCCTTAAAATTGCTCATTTCTTTTATTACTTCAGAGAAGGATTCATTCTTCATATAGTCTGCATGCTAACAAAGAACTGCACATATTTCCGGAAGGAGACAGGAACAATCACCTTAAGCAATGGAAGCAGAAGGTGAAAACGGATGGTTTCTTTATCCGGAGACTAGAACGAATTGCTCGAGAAGGAGTCGATATAACAGGGAAGCAGTATTAGGGAAGTTGCGCTGTGTTACTTTTGCACTGGGAGGAAGCGAAAGGGAAATCGACAGGCTCAGAATTTGAGGGAGAGGGGGACATGGAAGAGTGAGTGATTCATGGACATGTCAAAACTTCAGAGAGTAGACGGAACCATAAATTGTCCCGACCTGAGGCGCACTAATAAACGCTTGTCCAAAGGAAGTATTAAAACTGACAGGGCTAATGAAATTCGTCACCTAGAAGGGCATGGGACGGTATGTCGCGGTCTTATTTCGTTCGGCACGAAAATAGGACCAGAGTGACTACTTTGTACGGCGGAGCTGGAGTCCGCGGTAGGGAGCCTATATTGAGATTTTGATTTAATTTGTTGCACAAGTAATGCTGCCACAGCGATTCACAAGTTTTACAGCCTCCAACACCCCTCCCTTCACTTCTGCATCGCAGAGTAATGGCGATGGAGAATGGGACGAAGACAACGTTTAGCGGGCGGTTAAGAGACCGTGTTGTAATGCTGACTGCACTTGATTCCATGCGGCGATCGAAATGGGGATAGGGGAACCACAGAAACGTTTATTGAAACAGCACTGGTATACGGACTGCTTATTTGATAGATCTTCTGGCGAGTTTCCATTTCGTTCTACAACAAATTATTCTTAAAATGGGCTCTTTGGCACGAGCGATCTCGGTGAGCTTTAGTAGCTTTGATGGTTCTGAAATAACCTCAAGGCAATCAAAAGAGAACTATTAAATTTCAAGCTCTGGTATTATGGTTATTAAATTTCTCGCATGGCAATATAGGTTAGCAAATTTTATAGTAGCAAAGACCTCCTCCCTTCCGTCAAATGAATATGGTCTTTTTACCGAATAATTGCACAAAAGGAGTGACGAGTTCGAAGAAAGAGGCCACACAGGATTTCTATTCCGCGATTCTCTGACGTCGGAGCAGGAGGTCAAAACGGAATCGCTAAAACTAGCCGAGTTTTTGTGTTTGTGCGGTTCGTGAGCGGTCGACTCTATCTGCTTCTGTTTTTTCTCTTGGCGACCATGGTGGAGGCGCAGGAAAATTTACAAACGACGGCCGCGCGACAAGCGGCGAAAATCGAGCTGCAGGAGCATATAATTGAACGCTTATCGGGAACGATTGCGAGTCAGGCCAAAACCATCAGCCAGCTAACTGAGCTGACCGAAAAATTAATTAAAAAGCAGCGAGAACAGGCAACTACTGCTGCATGCCCTCAAGAAGACATCATCAATGCCCTTCAAGAATTGCAACTACAGGAGAGCAAGAAGACGAACCTTGTGGTTCTCAAAGCTCCAGAAGGAGCTGATGAACCCACCACCAAAGCTGACGACGAAAAGATGGCTCTGAAAATCTGCACCTCTGCATCGATTCCCCCTGATGCAATAGAGAAAATCTTTCGACATGGAATAAGAAAACCTGGCAGATCCCGTCCTATCAAAATCTGCTTCAAAGACAAGAACGCTCCAGCTCAAATCCTTTCGGTGTTGCGCAGAAACCTCACTTTCGCGCAAGTTCTACCTCGCGGCAGCCGTATCCGCCGCGATCTTACTCCCCGCGAGCTCGAGCTTGAATATAATGCTCGCAAAGAATGCTATGAGCGAAACAAAAAGGAAAATCTGAATGCGTACTATGTGGATGATCACTTCCACATCGTCAGAAAGAAAACACCATCACCATGGAAGACGATAACAACAAGCGAGATGCCGACTACAACTATTCCAACCGAAACGACACCGATATCTTCGGGGACGATCCCTACGGCCACAGAGGCACTTCCACTCAACGATAATCGAGCTCCAAAACAATCTCGCGCACCTCACGCTTCGATCAGAAGGACCAAAAATCATTAGGGCAGTACAAAAGAAGTATGTCGCGCGATGTTAGTTTATTATATGAATGTACGGTCCCTATGTCTTGAAAAGTTCACCGAACTCAAAGAATTCATATTAAGAAAACACCCTGTCCTCTTTAGTATATCCGAATCCTGGTTTCATGCGAACACACCCCTGCATCTATTCCAGATAGAGGGATATGACATGATTAATAGTTATAGAAGAACGTCCAAGATGAGCAATCGCGGAGGCGGATTAATAGTATGGATACGCAAAAACATAATTTATAGAAGACTTAGCTACGGCGTTATAGCAACCGACTCCAGTTACGAGCAAATAGTCATCAAAATCGAATCATTTGTAATAGTTCTCTTTTATAACCCCCCTACTGCTAAAATTTCCGAACTACAGTATTACTGGGACCAGATTCTATTTAGTGAATGCTCCTCTGTTGTCATACCGGTTTTTATTGGAGATATCAATGGTGATGTTCACAATGGCCAGCTAAAGCAATTTCTTTCTTCTCGAAACTTACGTAACTACCAGTCTCACCCCACACGACTAGTACATACACTAGATGTCTGCATCTCGTTCTCCCACGCCAACATCACCAGTGGTACCTCACACAGCTTATGCTTTAGCGATCACCTAGCTATATATTGTGTTCTCAGCTTCCTTGCTGATTACAAGGAAGAGGAGAACGCGAAAATGTTCAT
>JPKZ01000265.1:474897-493075 GCA_000803305.1 Toxocara canis | reverse complement strand
GGGGAGTTTTTGTATTGGGAATTATTGATGGTGATGAGGTTTGATCCGACGTTTAAATGCATTCTCGTGAACAACAATATATTTGAGCTTTAAAATAGATTTTGTCAACTTTATTTGCGGGGATGGATCTTTACGAACATTCAAATTTTGGCAGAATTCATTTCCTTAAAATGTAAATTCTGTCAAAGCAGAAATATCTTGACTCGATTCACTATTTATTAAATAATTTCCATTGTCAGGGAACAACAGCAGTGTGCAAGACAGGGGCATTCTCCGATTGTCCAATTTGTCAAATTTGGCAAAATTACCTCGACGCAATCAAATATGTCACCAATCTGTCAATACTTATAGTGTGGATCGCATTGGAAGGCACAAAATTCACTCTTCAAAAGACTGTTACTCTTAAAAGAAAAGAAGTGATTGAAAAGATGACTGAAAAGTGATCAGATGGGTCAGAATTTGACAGTGAGCAATAGCAATGTACAAGTCAAGAGCAGATGAACATACACATTTGGTATATAATTGCACGTCAAATACACTTCCTTTTGGCCACAGGGTGTTACAGCGCACTTACGAACAATCCAAACCAGAATGTTTTCCACTGTGAATGTTTGTTATCTACATCATATGCAGAAATCCCTTCAAAAGGTCGGTATTCGATTTTGAAGTCGCAATAATCAACGCATAATTCTCGTCCAAGAAAACCTCACTTCTTCCGAACGTTCCCCATTGCTTCGGACTGCGCTTCGACATTTGTAATACCTCGCTGTGTTAAGGCAATATGATGAAGTCACCTTTCGCCTCCTATGATAAATGATGCTAGCGAACTGTTGTGTTATCCTTGTTCTTTGCTGAATCGATGCGGACAGATGTAATTGAAAGGTCATCGCAAAAGCACTTGACCGACTTACCTCTAAGGTGTTATTAAAATCTTTATTTCTACACAAGTTATGGTTCAAAATTTCGGTACTAACAGTCAGCAAGCAGCTTTGGCTGGTGACAAGCTCATCGTCGTTGGTCGACGTCGTGAGTCGTCTCACGCTAAACGCTGTCAACGCAAGCCCCGTCAGACCATTATGTAAAATAACGAACGCCAATATCGAATAATTCCGTCTGTAAAAATTTTTTAGTTTTTTTCCATTCATGGGTTATGTCCATATTATAAATAAAGTTGGAACAATTCAGTGGTTGACGAAGCGATGAGGATCTTTTCAATAGGCGCTGTGAGACGTTGTTTGAAACGAATTCATAGATTTTGTTTGAGTAGAACATAATTTTTCGCTGCAACTGCATGAACATGAAATTGGTTGTGACACGTGTCACAGTGGATGATTGCACATAAAAAAAGGTGAAGCACCAAACAGTGCTGAGTGCAGGCAGAAAGTATTCTAGCTTATGTCTATTTCACAATCATCGCAAAAGCACTTGACCGACTTACCTCTAAGGTGTTATTAAAATCTTTATTTCTACACAAGTTATGGTTCAAAATTTCGGTACTAACAGTCAGCAAGCAGCTTTGGCTGGTGACAAGCTCATCGTCGTTGGTCGACGTCGTGAGTCGTCTCACGCTAAACGCTGTCAACGCAAGCCCCGTCAGACCATTATGTAAAATAACGAACGCCAATATCGAATAATTCCGTCTGTAAAAATTTTTTAGTTTTTTTCCATTCATGGGTTATGTCCATATTATAAATAAAGTTGGAACAATTCAGTGGTTGACGAAGCGATGAGGATCTTTTCAATAGGCGCTGTGAGACGTTGTTTGAAACGAATTCATAGATTTTGTTTGAGTAGAACATAATTTTTCGCTGCAACTGCATGAACATGAAATTGGTTGTGACACGTGTCACAGTGGATGATTGCACATAAAAAAAGGTGAAGCACCAAACAGTGCTGAGTGCAGGCAGAAAGTATTCTAGCTTATGTCTATTTCACAGAAAAGTTTGACAATTTCTAGGCTGTTCGAGATGATTAACCAAGGACAGGTTACAAATTGGGTATCGAAATTAGTAAAACGTGAGCAGTTCTGCTACGCCATAAAGATTGCTCCCATAATTTGGAAACGCAAACAGAGTTCAAAACTTGCCTCAAGCTATCGTGTACAATCACAGTTGCAAATACGGGTGAGTTGATCAGCATTAGAAGTATGCCAATTATGGAATATCCATATGTTCGAATATTAATTGCAGAACTGTCCACTTGCTCGCCGCCAGAAACATCCATAACAAAAGCTAAATTTTTTCCTGCCGAAAAGGAAAATAGTCGAGTTTTACAACAATTACCGCAAATATTTGTGAGGTAGACAACTGCTACATGCAAATAGCTAAAAACATTTTTCTCGTAAAAAGAGATGCTAACAGATAGTTGACGCTATTCTCTTTCCGTCTTTCTTCTAACAACTTATGGAATATGGATATTCAACCAGCTTTGCACGAGAGCTTTTATTTAAAAAAAACGCCTAAGACAAGCTGCGTTAAGAGTGAAGTTTTAAAAATGTCTTACGGGGAAAAAATGGATCATCTTTAAAAATTTGAAACGTTCGGAACATTAGATCTTCCTCAAAATTATCGAGCATAAATGTTCCGTGGCGTGTTTTCTTAAAATAATCGATTTTATAAGCCACAGAATGAAAAATATTTTATTCAACCAGAATTTCCAAGCGTTATTCTGTCTAAGCATACCAGAACAAAAAAAGCATACAGTTCAATCCGAACTGAATATTCTTTCCCGGATTGGAGACACTAAAACAAAAGATGTTTGTAGGGTCTTTCGGTACCAAATATATTGTTTTCGTTGCAAAGTCAATCTAATTTTGTATTATGCGGTATGAAGGCGTGTGGGAGGAATTTCAAAAACGCGACGCAACGTTCTAATTAACCGCATATTCGTCCAGCTAAACTAATTAAAGTTGGCGGTGTGTGAACACCGAAAAATTAGACAACTATGTCGATTGGCGCTCGTTGTAGCAATATGAAAATTATGTGTATCACAATTATCACCGGTAATCGTCCTTTCTTCGTTCGTTTAGCATGAATTTATGGTCGGAAAAAAAGATAGCATATGTAAGATTTGAATCGAAAAACTCATAACCTTCTTTCAGTTTTAATAATGGACGGATGATCCTTAATATCAGCGTGATTTATGAACGTCCGACGTGATGTCGTTTTTGCGTACTTCCTGCAACATCAAAAACGCGTCATTGGATTATCGCGTGTGCAACGCAACATCGTTTTTCTTTGAATACAAGAAAACGCGGTATAAACGTTTCAAATTTCCAATGTAAATCTTGCGCCGTAACCATAATAAAATTTAGCAACTCCTCAAATGGTTCAATCATGCTCTCCATTAAGAAACGAGCGCTACGTAATAGCGCAATGGTAATGATGCTGACGCAGATTTATACACGCATGATAGACTCAAGTTTTTGATAAACTCATCATGCTTTAATATTTTTGCCTGCCATAAGAATGGAAAGTGGGTCAAACTAGTTGTTTGTGCACTCAAATAAGTCAGCTAGTTGACTAACAATTCTACTGTAACGAATAGTCATCATCATCGTAACCACCGGCTATTCTGATGTATCGCAGTAGTCATTGTGTGAAAAATACTGGAACAAGAGTGTCAAGCCTTTACTTGACCTTATGTTACCTGGTTAGGAAACGAGTAGAAAAGGTTTTTCTCGTTTCGTTGCAAGAGTGGCATGACTTTGGTGAGATTTCTTAAGCGGTCGTGAAAGAGTGTTTGATATTCTACTGTACATCAAGCATTTGTTTGCTGCTGTAGTTGTTGTTCATTGTTCAAGTTGCAGCTGTTTAGCTATTTGTTGGAGCGCAGCATTATTGCAAAGAACCAGAGGCTAAGTAAATCACATCTTATATTTTTGGAACAGATATAAGCCAACTAGTCCTACGCGGTTAGCTTTTGAGGAACTTTGATAAATGTCTGTTATTATTTGGCATATCGCAACTTACTTTGTGTAACACAAGCGTATTAGCATGCAAGCGAACTGACATTTTCGTTGGACGATTGTGATGCATAAGCTGCAAGCAGCATCTGGAGTTGTGAAAAGTAGAGACAGCCTTGTACAGCGGTCTGTTTGAGATAAGAAGATATGGGTCAGAAGAAAAGCGATAGCAAACGAGATGTAACTTCACGGTAAATAAAAGAACAATAGATCCAGTTGCATGCTTGGCTCTACAGCTGCTACAAAATCACGCAGGCAAATAAAATAGACGCGTGAAAATAGGTTTCATAAAAAAAGTACAGGCAGTTAAGCAGTGCTATAGGCCTCATCACCATGTGCTGTTATTGTTTAAGTTTGAAGCTGTTAAGCGTTGTTTCCGTTGCGTGTACTCGTCGCTCGATTCAATGCATTCCCCTACTTGATTCCTTAAAACTATTCACAGTTTCGCTTGCCGTTGATTGATTAAAAATAGCTTCTCTAGTGTAGGCTCACTATAGAGTTTAAATATTCCTTGTTCGAATGATCATCGGTTCATGTAATTGCTCTTCACCTGATGAGGCTATTGCAGCAGTCTTTCCGCCAAGTGCTTTTTAGACACGAATAGTTTTCTCCCTTCATGATCTGTTCGTGCTTTTCATCTGCTTAGCGCGGTTCGCTAATTTCAAATAGTGTTCAGGCCCATCAATATATAGTTTAGGCAAAATTTTGACTGCGATTACTGTCAGCAAAGGACCATTCTTGTTTTGACAAAATCATTTAGGCAAAACGCCATCGAAATCCTCATTCGCAAAAAATAGTTGGAATGTGTGCGACTTTTTAAACATTTGAATTTCGACAGTATTTAATGTGAAGTTTTCGCAGAAATTCTTCTATCTGATATAATTTTGGCGAGGCAGCCGTTTTAAAATTCTTTTTGCTAGGTCGTATTGAGGTTTAGTTTTTGAAATGTAAGAAATGCGTCGCTGAAATGTGCAGTAGTAATGAGAATGATTTGAATTGTGTTATGAGCAGTGGCTAAGGAGCATAAATTTTCACGGTTTTCCGAATGACGTGGTTTTTTAAATCGTATGCTGCTTTTTTGACGTATGTCTAGTCTTAAATAGCCTTATTGTTTTGTTAGTTTACAGAAGTTGCTTGATCACCAGACCTCAGAATCAAATGGTAAACAATTATTTTTATAGCCTGAAACATATAGTAGGTTTGTGGGCAAAAAAACGATAATAACCACACTTTAAATCCCCCTGAAATATAATCCGGATGAACTCGAATTCAAAATCCGCTTAGTCCCAATTACACTTATGAGGTTGATACAGACGGTTTAGGGTCGTTTGTTTGCGCGCTTGAAACGATCTACGAACCGACATGAGCTGAACGATTTGCAACTTTAGCGTTTTCCCGTTATGATCTCAATCAGCGTTAGTTGCATGAGGTATAAAGGCTAACGCACCTGGTATATGAGATGAACTGGACGCGCATAAATGTTTCGAAGCAAAAATATTGTAAATGATACATGTTGTAGCGGCAGTCACTGGAAACCACCGATTTTCTGCACTAGAAGTTCGAATTTTCGTCAAAAGTTCATGGTATATGCACTAAAATAATGCATTGCTTAATTAATACGAGACCAATTTGTGCTGGCTTGTTGTGCGCCATCCGATGTTTGCTAAGCAAAGTTTCTAACGAAAATCGACCGCACAATCAAAAACTGAGCTCGAGCGCATGAATGCGATTTTACGTTCTCAAAGCCGTGACTGCACGGAGCAGCTTCAAATAATTTTATGCCAGTTCAGTTGGAGTGTATTAAAAGCGACACAGCGTGCAGCTCACATAGGCCCTAAATTATCCATAAGATCGACTGTAAGAAAACTGTCAAATCTGTGAAGCAAAAAAAATACAGCCGTAATTTGGCAATTTTTTCGACCAAAAAAGAGGTAAAGCAAATTTCGACTCCGATGCTGCACAATAAATGTATGTTTGCATAGCTATCGGTTTGAATATTTGCTCAAAAAAAAGAAAAAAACGATAGGTAATTGCAAAAGTTGAACGGTTAGGAATATGTCCATATATGTCTAACTGAGTTTTACACTTCATGACGAGTTGCATTAGCATTTCCGTCGACGTATTATTAGCCCCAGAGAGCTTATCGTGTTACTGAATAAACGCCCAGGTTCATTTATTTTGTTCTGTACACCATTCAGGAAATGTTGGCAAACAAAAGTTAAAACCACTAAAATCGCATCTGTCGTTGCTTACAACTGGAGAAACAATTCAAGATAATTGTGATAGGATGACGTTATTGAACTACTGTTTGTTATCCGCTAACATGGTAAAAATAGGTGTAAAGCGGTTGATTTAATGAATTAACACCAGCCAACTTGGCAAGCATGTCGAACGGAATGCACACTGGATAGCATAATCAAAAGAACATGGAATGCAATTCTCGAACATCAGTGATAAGGGTGATAACAGAAATTGGAGATCACAGGGAAAGCGGCTGTATGCAATTCGTCTAAGGTATAGGCGAACAGGTACGGAACAGGAGATCTATTGCAGAGCATAGTAGGCAGATGTTAAAGTAGAGTGCGAAAAGAGCTGTAGTAAGAAATCAAGGATTACACAGGACAAAAACGGTTAGTTGATATTGACGCATAATTCGAAATTTTCGCTGCAGCTCATAGGCCTGTGATTTTCGGACTTTGTATCGCTTTTAAGTGCCACACAGTAGCCCTCTTGTTTCGGTTAGTGCACAGCTGTACTTCATTGGATCTGTGCATTTTATTCTTAGATGGGTAGAACTAGCGGAAGGGAGGGGGAGAGGGCTGGCGGCGTGGAGGAGAAAGTGTTATATTAAGAATGGCTATTGTAAGCGAGAAGACCTCAAAATTCTCCACTCCACATATATACAGGACACGAACGTTCATTCGAACCACTGTTACCAATCTATTTGGTCTGCGCCAAGACGCTGGCTGGTGCCGTGATAAATCGAAAAGTACAACGCGCGCGGTATGAGTAAAGTGAAGAAGCGCGTGGCATTGTTTCGATTTGCCCGGGGCATCGCCAGGAAAATCAACATCGTTCAACAACGGATGTTAAATTCGTCTTTAAGGTATGGCTGTTTGGTAGCAAATGTTATTGGATGGTTATTATCCAAGTAAATTTATGTATATTTAGAGGAAACAAATTTAATGACTCCTTAAATTTAATGTCGCGCACCAACGAAGAATGTTTGAACTCCGTCAGTTTTCATTCTCTGCTAATATACACTTCCGGTCAAAACATACGGCAACATAGGGCGGCTCTGAGCTGAATTTTTTTGTGCGACTATCATATGTACAATACCATAAGCACTGTCGGTCTCCGCATGTGGTGAGAAACAAATTTCAAGGCAGTTGCTATCCAAGGTGTTTATATGCACATCTTTTCAGAAAACTGTTGCCCTTACGTGTTAAAAAGCACATTTTATTATCACTATTAGTACCCCAGTGCGATCACTAAAAGAAAAAGTCAGTAGAGGATGCAGGGGGGCGCACGCTGCTTCGTTATCCCCCTGCTTCTTCAGCGCACCTTTCGAAGCTAATCTTCGCGTGCCAAGCTGAAAAATGCCTTCTGACCAAAAAGAACCGTTCCATTTTGTTGATGTGTCGAGCATTTGTGAATCATAGTTCGTGGGACAAATAAATCGCTTTTAATCAAAGTTGCTGGTTCATTAACTCATTGAAACCATGAAGTGCTTAAGAAAAAGTGCTTAATTAACAAAATTAATGCTCAACCGAACTCTGATTCATTCAAAAAAGGAAAGATACAAGACGGCGGCTAAACGGGTTTTCTTAAATTATCTTTCTGGAGGGTACTACTACTCCCGTTAACTGTTAGCTAGGCTATGTTTGGTGCGTTGGCTGTTATTGTCGAATTCGCTAGGTAGCCAGTGGCGTAATTGCTGCTCGTAACGATTAAAATGTAGTTAACGGGATCGGTAGGAGACAACTCTTCTCATAAGCAGTAATCTCTGCTGGCTCAAAAGTAATTGTCCTTTTCATTTGCGTGGTCTAATTACGTGCTACTTCATGCTGATTGTAAGACACTATGCTTTTTCGAACGCGAAGGTTATGTGCTTTAAAGCTAATGTGAATTTCATGCTTTTCTGACGCTATTTCATTCACTGTTCTTTTAACTCGTCAAAACTTTGGGGTCACGTATTATCCTCTTCCGAATCTGTTCATTAGTGCTAATGCTTTATGTCGGCTGTTATATTAAACACTTGAGTATTACTCGCAGTTCATGCGTTCATCACTAGTGTATTGTTTTTGATTTTTTTTATAACAAATTGTTGAAGGTATAATCAGAAACCGTAAAGCGTGCTAAGTGATTGTTGCAGATTGGTGCACACACTGCGCATTGTTCGTGATATTGTTATCGAAATCAATTGATTTCCATGAAAAGGTTATTATTTTTAAAGGTGCAACAAACAAGCCAAGTGGATGTTGCGATATACATTCAGTGCAATTCGGCGTGCGGCCAAGGACCTGCTGACTTGTGAAACTATTTGGAACGCTACATTCAATGCTTTTTTTCTTGCTGTCAAACGGTTGGGGAATACAGCGAAATATTGCTTAAGGACTGAATGCCGAATTATGCAGTGTTGTATGAGGGAACGACAATCAGATATTGGTACGAGATCAGAATGCAAGCGCTGGAGAGTGGAAGGAGGATAACAAATCTGCACGTCAACAAAGATGTAAATTATAAAAGTCGACTGCTATAAATAGCCATTCATGAGGCATTGCAGGTAGTGTTGATACTCACTTCGCCGGTTTCTGATGTGGAGTGCCCTCAGACACCCACAGTGCATCAACCTGTTGAGAAGTATCAGATCGGTACATAGTTAAACTTTAAAAAAGTATATTGAGCATGCGCGAATAAATGTTTTACAGCTCATGGCTGAGGTATTGAGTGTATGCATTGAAGAATCCTTGTCGGCTAACATGGAAACATCGATTATTTGTTTTATCTAAACGTAGGAAAACAGAAGCTCATCGTTTCTTCGGATGTGTTTCAGATCGAAAATTTGTTTGAATTTTTATAACAAAACCATGAGTAAAACGAAACCACATTATATTCAATTCAGAAAATAATCGTCCAGAGCCTGGGAAAATGAACGAGTAGAAGCAGTAGCCGAGGGCATGAAATTTTGAGATGAGGAGAAGGATAAGCATGAGAAAAGTCTTAATGAAAAAGTGTCTTTTGCATTGACTATCATGTCTGCATTCGCGCATAAGGTTTGCATGACTAAATATGACCACAACTGAGAAGAGATGGAGAGTAGTCGCAAATTTTGGAGCGTTCCAGAAACTAACCCGAAGTCGAAACCGCGTGGCACGGAGGCATGGGGGGAATTGGAAGGAAAAAAGAATCTCCAGCATCTTCAACAAAGTGACGTATTTGAGAGGTACTAATTGTTCTGATTGGCTAATCGCTTTCATTGTTTAGGACTTTACTATCCTCGAAATTTGAATTTCTATCGCGAATACTAAGCTACTGTTTTTCATTTCAACGATGATAGTGGTCCATAAAATGTGGCATAAGATTGCGCATGATTGCATGTAAAACTTAATGAGGATTAATACAGATTTAACGAAGTTTTATAAGAATGCATATTGTCAAATATTCGAAACTATGTTCCGCAAAATATTAAGTGTTCAAATTGCCTCAAAGCTGTTTAGGCAATACGTATAATTTCGGGTGTCTCAAATGAATGAAAATTGCAACTTATTCATACAGATTCTATAATTTTTCATTAACGAGAATTTAACACTTCCATCCACTACTGGGTAAAGAGGCAGGATTTTCATTTAGAGGAACCATCATAATCTCTACGCATTTCGAATCACATTAAGAAAATGGATCTTAGTGCATTATTACGTCGAAGATATGAAATCAGAAAATTTATATTTGAGTTATCCAGAACGAACATTCATCGAGGAAACAGTAAGTAGGAAGGCAGCAGTAAGATGATATTCATTTGATAACTCCCTTTAAGATATGATACGAAAAGGATTAGTCACGAAGGGGTATGATCAAAAATAGGTTAAAATGTTACCTATGGCTGGAAATATAAGTATTACTGGTCTTTGTAGGAGACATATGAAGTCATAAAGTAGTGCAGTAGACATCTTTTCATCGATTAAAAAGAGTAACGATGTTGCGCAACAAAGCTGACAATTTAGTTGTTCGACCGGCTAGTGACTAAACGAAATTTGAATTTCATCAATAAGAAGCGATTCATAAGGTGATCAAGTACTGGTTTCACCAGCAATCAATACTGTTGGACGAACCACTTCCATGGTAGCGGAAACTTCGCGATATGTATTACTATCTGAAATATTTTAATTGCAAAACTAGTGGTTCAGTCAATATACACTAAAATTAATTTTTGGCTGCGTTTCTTGTTGAGGGTTCAGTTGAAGCCTATATAAAATATTGCAATTTACCTTATCGAAAGGCGACCTCATCGAAGTACCAAATTAAAGTTCACCATGTGAAACTATTTGTCTATAATTTGTTACTAACTTAATAGCCATTTGTTACAGGGTCTAGGTTTACTCTACTTGCAAACCAGCTAACCAGCTATTAGCTATAAATTACTAGTTGGCTCGGTTGTAATTCTTTACATGTGATTATTTATTGGATATAAGTACGTCGGAGCATTTCTGAACTTTTATCTTTCAAATATTTGCCGCTTGATTAGGCGGGCGAGCGTCTAACAAGCTGAGCACTGGCGAATATGCTTTTTGCGTGAACATATTACATTTCTGATTTATTTTGGTCAAAGTGAACGTCTTTGGTTTCATGTGCAGACGACTTTGTTTACAAATAATTGAAACAAGAACAATTTAGCGTAGGTTATGGTAAGAAGCGTCGCTTTTTGCCGTAAAATATTGTAAGTACAGCAAAATCTTACAAGAAGTAATTTGCCGCTGTGCAGCGATGTCAGGCACTGCGCCCAATGCAATTTTAGGTGTTCATATCAAAAGTGGGTGGCAAAAGAAGCAAAGAGGAAGGAAAGCTCTTTCAGGACCTGACAACTGCTCTACTGCCAAGCCCATAAACTAGAAGCTTTGGGCTCAGTGTTATAGGAGGAAAGAAATAATGTCTCGACAACAGAACTGCTACCATTGTTTACTGAGGCTATTGGACAAAAGTTTTCTCGAAAAATGCCCAGTAATAGGGTGAAATACCCACGGAATGGAAAACACTTTCTCAGCGCATAAACCTTTCATCCACATTAAAAGGTTATCAAGTTTTGCAGAATTTAACACGTCAAAGCATGTTGTGTATTGAGCAACTCGCCACCTCATTTCTGAACCAATCACTTTTCTTGATTCTGAATATATTATAAGCAGTTGCGCACAATATCGGTTTTCATGCATAATTACTTAACAGATTTGGATCCAAATGTCTGAAAAAAAGAATGCTTCATTCAGTAGATCCCTCACCACCCCAGTCACCACCCCACCCCTCCGCTTTCCTATCTTTCTCTTTTTCGATAATTCTATCGTTCTAAGGATTTAAAAAATTTTTCTGCATGCAAGCATATTTTGTTCAATGTACTGAACGGTAACTCAGAAGTCACGAGTGCCAAGACCGGCGGTGACGAGATTACTGTTGTATACTGCTTTATTGTTCCTTTGTTGTCTGAACTCAAAGTTTATTTTGAGCGACAATAAAAAGAAGCACTGCAGTTGATTCGATGCTTTGTTAGGCGATAGTGTCAAAGACCATTCAGAATCAGCGATGAGGGTACGAAAAAAACAAGAATTTCCTAAGATACTGTAGGCATCATTGCAATAAATTCCTTGCGAATGTCAAATGCACTATGTGAATCGCTGCGCTTGAATAAAAACTTTATCAGCTTGAAGGTGATATGCATATTTAGTGCAGAAATAACAACAGTGACAATACGAAATTCAAATGAAGCAGTCAAGCTGTGACAATTTTGAGTAACTCCTTACGCCACAAACAAGTAAATACAAGTCTTATTAAATCTGTTTTCATGAAGCTATCAGTAGCTTCTCTGGAAGAGGTGACGTCCTTGGTTCTGAGCGCTAAAAGGTTAAGAAAAAAGTTCACGCAAGGGCAAACAAGTTCCTCTGAAGCAAACATTTAATGGTTCGTTTAAAGAATGTGATCGGCTGTAAAGATAAAGGTCGGGAAACACAGGTTCTGTACTTTTTAAGCGGAGCTTACTGCCCGTATTTCATAATCTGCATACATCAGTCAAACCCCGACTACGAGTCCAAGAACACAGGAAAATTTGCAACGTGCTCGAGTTGCGGCCATTTCTCAAACTGTCGTGCTTGCCAGAAGTAACGACCGCTTCCGCTCCCCTTCCCCCTTTCCCATCCCTGCGATTCAGCTATCAAGAAAAGACGCCACACCATGCCCTCAGCCGTTCTAGTAAACTGACGCCCTAAGGCACTTCTCGCGCAATTTTTCAAAAATCTGCTGTGCATCAACGCTCTCGATAAATGTCGTAACAAAAGAAATGTAATTCGTCAACATATCGACTTAAGTCGACAAGTGTTTCGTTGGCGCTACGAGAGCGAAATTCTTACAGGGGCATATGCTTGGGTCTCAGTTTCGGCAATGACAATTTTCAAAATATTGCGAAGACGACATTAACCCGATGAATGAAAAAATAACAAATAATTATAATGGAAGCAAGCTGCAAAACGCCACGATACATTACGACAGAGAATTTCTCATTCGGGAAGCCTAACTGTGCAAGCAGTTTAGAAGCATTTCATCTCAGTTGTTCGATGGTAAGGCTTTTGACAATGAAATTTCTTACAAGCATTCGATAATACGGGATGGTTATTATAATGATCTCTGCGCGAAAATTTCTCGAAATCAAGCATATTTATCTAATACAAAACTTTTATATGGTGCGGTCTATAAAATGAATTAAAGTTCCAACCTAAAATCTGAATTACTGGACACGACTTTTCTGAAACAATATATTAGCAAAAGAAATATGCAAAACAATTCCTACAGTCATGCAAAAAAAAACTGCGTTGAGATTTTGCATATTCACAGTTCAGCCCATTTCACCTCAGTCCCGTAAGCAATAACCGCATTTCGTCAACTTCATAGTCAAAGGTTCAAAAAAAAAAACAAGAAAAACAACAAATTTATAGAGGATATATCAAAATGAAAATAAACAAAAGAAGAGCAATCGTATGAGACGACTGGTTGAGGCTGAAGAGTTCGCTCGAATAGATATCCCTTCTAAGCGGTCCCAGACTGCATGCGGACGGCAGTACAGCGTATTTCATTTTAAGCATACTGTTTATTGCTTCACGACTGATCGAGAAGAGACGCTCGATAAACTAGAATTTATTGAAATGTTTCATGAAAACTGATTGAACAGATCATGGATTATTGTAATTCATGAATTTATTACACATGAATAACTCATTGCCGTATCGAAACACACTGATTTCTCGTTCAGTTAAAACAAACCAAGAATTTTTCTTTTTTGTTTGCCCTTAACGGAAGTTTTGGCAGTACATTGCTCAGATCGCGCAATAAGTACATTGCAGAAGTGGTAATTGTTGTTTAGAAGGACGGCTGAGATATAGAAAGAATAACACCCCCACTGAGGCTGCGTGTTCTGCGCGAGGGATCAGCAACCCATGCACGACCACTGGCCCCACCCTCCCTCTTCTCATGACGTGATTCAAAATTGCAAACGGAGGGAAAAGCGTGGAGGGTGGTATGTGGCGTCCTGAAAAGGTAATGACGTCTTTTTAACAGAGTGTAGTGTCATGCACAATGAGCATGCAGTGAACGGTTACAATTAACGGTTGAGGGATAATTTGATGGAAAATATCGGCAACGACCTATGAACTGAACTCTATAGTCCACATGATTTTAGTCCTATCTATATAGAGCTCTAACTTTTTGATACCGGATATGAGCGCTTACATACTGTTTCAACTAGTTCCACAAGACGGCATGGTAAAAAATCGTTTGGACAAACTCCGTTTTACAAATTAAAGACTTTGCACATTCATAGAATAATTTTCACCCGACGCTTACTTCGATCTTTTAACCATTTGGAGAAAAAACCCCACAATTCACCATACTTTTCCATTTCTAAATGTGGCCAACTTTTAAGTCCATTCTTTGTAGTTTTGTTCATCCAAACAAATTATAAATGTCCGATGGGTAATTTAAAATGATTTCAGCGATTCAAAGCACCGATAAAACTATCACACCGGTTCGAAATATTGAATAAGGTGAAAAGTCAATTCAAAACAAGCGAAAATTTTCTGTCTTTTTTTGGTAGACTGTCCTGCAGCAAATGCCCGCCGTAACACTGGCACTTAGCACGACCTGTAATTATGAAAAGACGAATAACTTACTTTCTCACTTCCTGCTCCGCAAAAAACGCCATACTGTTTAATGGAACACGCTGACAGTCTATCGAGATTGCTGCAAAATGTTGATTTAATAAACAGCAACAAAATTATTTCAGATGATGGACAATTCGATGCAAGCTAAAGGAGTTCTACCAAATTCAGCATCATAACGCAAGAGATCATTGCAGTACAAGTACAAAAATTTTTCGGAACACTTCCTGGATGATATCTTGATTAGTGAGTGCCTTTTCTTACGCATGTATTTATCAAAAAAGCAACAAGACATTGCTAGTTCAGCGAAGCTTACTGAGTTTGGCTCGAGAATTCTGCCATTATATAAGATTAACATCTAGCTCAAAGATTTTCTTAATTCAAAATGTAAGTTCCCAAAAAAAAATCGGCAGTACCACTGAACACGAGATCGTGCGCAACTGTGAAATTCATAAGAAGTTCTTCTGCAACCGAAAGGGTGAAAAAATTATAAGGAAAAACACGCACGCAAAAACAATGGGTTTAATGTTTAGATGGTGCATTTAATCTGCATCAGAAATGCCATTTTAATTAAAAGAAAGAAAGGCATTAGCAAGAGTTCACGACAACGAATTATCCTTTGTCGTGAGCAATCAAAATATGAAGTCAACGAAATTAATAACTGATCAAAGTATTAGCGAAATTTTCATAACAAAGTACATCGGTTTGCAGTTTGTCAATGAAGATAGACTGCGACGTTACGAATTATCCGTAGATGAGAATTGTTATTTTCTGACAACTTTATGATTTTTGCCACTCGAAGGACACCCCACGTCGCAGATAACGAAGAAAGTTGTTAAAATAATGGCTCCGCCTATCATGGTTGGAACTTGTTAATCAGTTCTTGTAAAAGTTAATGTGGATAAAAACGATGGAAGTAAAATGGAAAGATGAAATTACATGCAAATTTTTTGCATGGCCGATACGGAGTCATTCCTCGTGAGAAACTCAAAACTGTCGCGCAATTCAAGGCTGGGCACATGGCATATCGTTGAAAGATTTTGCACATTCGAACGCCAACACGGAAATTGTTCACGGAGTTCTGAAAAATGTATTATCCTAGTTGTATACGTGATTCGTAATGCCTGCTAGAATCGTTCGTCTTCAGGTGAAAGATCGCGAACAGTGCACCCAAAAGTGCAGACAATGAAAAATCTAAACATGCACGCAATTTCGTTTTGCCTAACTGGGAAAAACCTAAACATAATTTTTTTGCTCTATAAATAACACTTGTGGCTTCAAAGAACACTATCCGTATCGGCGAGTCACCTACGTTGGCCAACCACGATGAGATCGCAATGCGGCGGAAGGAAAACACATTGACCCGAACTGACTCTTCGGTTCACAATAAAATGCAATCACCTAAAACAGCGTGCTATCGCCATTCTTTACAACTAATGCATAGTTCGATTCGTTTCAGAAATACAATATTATTATTGCCTCCAACAATATGATTGCACTTTTGCAATAGAACAATCCAAACCCATCAGATCTGCTCGACTTTTACCGATTACTAATAAAACTACTTTACTTAACTTTTTTTCTTCACAACAAACGTAAAAATTATGCGTTTGATGGATGTGTACACTTCCTTAAAACAAAAAAAAAATCCAACTAAAAGGTTTTGGGAGGGTGCGACGTTTTGATCACACAATTTCAGTCAACTTTTCCTCCTTTCTTTCCATTCAATACGCCAATAATCTTATTCTACAAATATTCATATGCTCGTAGGAAGGGAAGTCTGAATTTCGTTCTCATTTCACAAAGAAATTTACAAGAAACGTTAGAGGAACGAAAAGTGTTAACCTTGGAGACTGGAGCAGATATCACGCCATGGCATTAAGCCCATTCGTAAAATGGTTCGCTCGACAGAACTGTTACATGAATCGAGACATGCACCAAGCAAGTCATTGCTTCTTAAAAGCGTTTATTAATTCAATGGTACAGATGAACTGTGTTTGCTCACTGCAAATGAGCTGAATTGCTAACAACAAATGTGCAAAGATTACACGTGTATGAATAATCTCAAAAAGACGCTTTCGATGCACTCAGACTGCCTGATATGAGAAGATTAAAGCATAGTGACGTGATGCTTTCTACTCATAAGCAAGTAGGAGTTCGAAGTGAGCCGTTTTATAAACGCGCATTAGTTCGAGAAGGCAGGCCACTTCAGTGGCGTAGAGGCAAGCCCAATCTTTTATGCTTGTGAGTGTTTATAAAGTACTACGTCCCAATCGCCTTCTCATGCACATCCACCAGATGTTTATGCATTTCGAGAGCCCCCTAAGACATGAGCATCGAGTCTATTAACTAACTATTCGACCTCGAATCGAATAGTGCACTACAAGCAATGATGTAATTTCGCGCGTGAACCCCAAATCAGTTTTCTTAGCTATTGTCAGGTAGCATGCAAGGAATCTTTCGAGTACAGTGGCGCACTCGAAACATTTTTTTTGCTCACCAAGAACTCCACAGCCCTTTACTGGACTTGGCACAACGAATTTTTCTGGTATTGATTGGTTTTTATACTTATAGGTCGCCCCAGCTGCATGCATCATTTTGCTTCCCTTCACAGCGTTTGAGCAGCCGTCCCAAAGCTTTACGTTTCGATCAGTTTCCTCATAGATACTGAAGCTTTATGTTTCCTCATAGCTTTATGTTTCGATCAGTTTCCTCATAGATATCACATGGCTGGTATGCGAGAAGCCATCCACTTCAAGGAGACACAAATGTTTACTTTGTGTGAATTGACTTATCCGACTTGTTCATATTTTATTAGCGCGGCTAAGTGAGAACATTTCCTCCGGGAATCCAGTCGCTCTCCTCGCATCCCATCTGCATCCGTATTATTGCGCACATTTGCACCCAATTTCGGCCTTTTTTTACCGACTATACGCACCGTAAAAGCGTACAAGTTTTTAGTGCACTTTGTAATTTAAGCGCTTCAACGCAACAGAAGCGTTTCAAGCGCCCAATACCATTGCAGCACTACGGCCAATTTTGACAAGAAAACGTTTTCGCGAACATAGAAGTCGCTTGTCACAAATTCCCACGGCGACGATAAGCGCAGTTTCGCTGTGTCCTCAAAAATTTCCTGCAGGCTAATTTCATGGCTTCATCGGGCATATGTGTCCAACTGCTGAAAGCGTCTCAACGTGACAAAAAACATTTTTTTAAACTGTATAACGGCATGTGAGTAATGCTGAAATTTGCATCATTCGCTAGTTAATAATATCTTCACGAAATGTGGACAGCTGTTAAACACGGATCGCTTCCAAGTCGTTTATGCGTATCCTGGTTTGTGAATGATGCTGAGAGCTAAAATGTGATAAAATGGCAAAATGGCACGTCCATTTTGCCGACGAGCTAAAAGCGTTGCAGTTAAAAAAGTCATGAGTTTTTTTTTTAAATGTACTTAAAAGTTGTCGATAGGAATACTACACATTACTGTGTACAAAACTACAGATCAGGGTCAGATTTCTTTTTGTTCGGCGACAATATCCGGATAGAATTATCGGAGCTGTTTCGAAATAGCTGATATCTATGAAACTTTGCAAAGATTAGCTTATACGGTTACAGATTCTACGGTGTAACCTTCGCGGTTCCTTAATCATATGGCAACATTTTTACGTTCTGTATTATGTAGTCCCATGTTGCACACTCCATTCTGCGTACACCTTCGCCATCCATCACACTGTATCGCAAAAAGTTGTCAAATGTTTTCCTGTGTTCTTATACGCTCTTCTCTGTCCCCGTCCTAATC
>JPKZ01000265.1:430155-474850 GCA_000803305.1 Toxocara canis | reverse complement strand
AACAGAACAACCCAACAAACATGACTTTATGCGCCAAACGATTCTTTTTGGTAAATTAATAACGATCCCAAAATTAAACCTGAAGTGCCTGCGGCACTGTTATTTACTTGCAAACAACATGGAACACGTTTCGTAATCAAATACTTTAGCAGGGCTTCTGTTTCTGTGGAAATGGAAGAAACAGCCCAACTGGTTGCGTCCACTTGCAACAGCGCATCGTCCGAAGAGCGTTTGATTGGCCACTGGGGATCGGGTCGCCATGAGTTGACGTTAAACTTGCGCACGCAAAACACTCAAAAAGTTGAATAAGCATTTGCGATTTTGCCGTTTCACTCGAAAAATGACATGTAATAACTTCAGAAAAAAGCGCCCTTTTCTCTTTTCGTTTGCGTATGCTTATTTCAGTCTGCGTCGTAATAAGAAAAATATTTTGAAAAAAAAAACCAAAACAAAAAATTTATCGCAACTACAATGTCTGAAATTAAGTGAAACTAAATTTTGGTCGCAGTATTTTGAATACAAAAGAAAAGGTTTGTTCTTTTTTTTTTCACTGAAGCATAATTATGCACTGATGGGAAATGCGAATTTCATCTGAGCGATCAAAGAGTAAAGTATTTTACCATTCTATTTGGCATCAATATCGAACTTAAAAACATCAAATCATTGCGCAAAAACATCAATAGTATTCAAAGTACCATTAATTTGTGAGGAGGAATCCCAGCTAAGATAGCCTCAAAACGTGAATGCAATAGGTGTAGTCACTCAATGCTTGAAAGGAGTGAAGCTAAATTAGAAAATGATTTATGGCATTGGTACCATACAGCAATGACGATATAGCGAATGATGCGAACCGCATGAAGCTTGTCGAAATCATTTGGTCTTTTTCAATGAAATCGATAACTGGCTTTCATCAGTTAAAGCCGATTACTTTGTCGCCATGAAGAACAAAGCTGAACTGATAGAACGGCTAACGATCAAAGAAGAACAACAAACAGTTTTTGAGAATAGTAAGATTTAGAGTCAAAAATGGATAGCTTCATGGAACTGAGATGACTTAGCAAAAAACGCAGCTCCTTCTCTTCTTCGAACCTTCAAAGAGCTTCTTCAAAATTCGTTCGCTCACATCCTTGTCTCGATCAATACAAAAGAAACAACGAGGAATGAATTGATTTCTGCATTGAGTTTGTTCAGTTTTTCAGCCGTTCTTGAATCAAAGCGCTCTCAAGTTGCCGTTGAGAACAAAAGCATCTGTCGAGCAATTCTTTCAATAGGACAAATGGTTTGTAATAACGCTTTTTGCGATGTAACTGAAAACAGTTCGTAAACCGAAAAAGATTTTTTCGATGATCAACAGTTTTTTTGAGTTTAACATGAAATATTGGTGGTTACCGCCAGTAGTTAGAGATGAAGGTTCCGAAACGGTATTACCATTTGACTACGTTTTGGGTTTCGTAGTCGGTGTTAGGAGCTAAACAGAACTGAATCAATGACGATTAGGTGATCGGCGCACTTCCACATAAAAACTTTTGAAAAACGTTTCTAAACGATTTCACTATTTGTCAAAAGAAGCTGAAAATTCCACCGTTGTCAACGTTTAAACGAAGCTGAAATACGATCAACAGATATCGAGTGGGTTTGTGAAAATATATGGACAGTCGAAGCAGGTGAATACAAAAAGTTTTGGCGATCCTGAAAGAAGAAGAGAGAGAGACGCTAACCGACAAATCTCTTTCGCCCTGTTGTACGCTGCCACCTCGCTGCCTGTTGCCTTCAACAGTGATAACAGCGGAAAGGCAAAATCCATTGACCACTCGTTCTCCATCTGGAAACGAACAAGACAATGCATTGGAATTTTGAAATCAAACATATGCGCTATTTTATGTCATCCCGCTTTTTTAAAAAAACCTCTGTCTAAGTTAATTCTACCACACACCTAGCCCAATGATACAGTTCACTTAGAAAAACCTCTGAAAGAAACAAAAGCGCTCCCTCATCATCCGCCCAGTTACTGAAACGATACAGCGTGAATCAGTCAATTTCACAGCCCCAGAATACCGCAATCGTGGACTTTGTCAGTGGCATCGACGCTGTTTATGCGTAGCAGTTTTTTGATTCACTAAAACAATGCTGATCAGAGTTGCTAATGCTTTTCCGAATTTTGCGAGTGCAAATCGGGATTACTTCATGCCGAAACAAATAGTTCCCAAACAACCAATCATAAAATACGTTTCAATTCGATCAGTAATGAACATGAAGTATTTATTAATACGCGATGAGTGTTGGTCATTTAATTGTGCTAATTAGTTAGCAGGAAGAAGTGAGTACTGCCCGTTGCGCCAGCAGTAAATGAAAAAAAATGCTCTGAACTATGGCCTCACACTATTTGCAATCCGCATGTGGCCTTCTGCAACCTCCATACATTAGATTTGAGCTGGCTGAGTTGGACCGTGGCACGAAACATAGCTACATCATCTTTTACGTGCTCAATAGTTGGTTGTTACGAAACACACGCAGACTATGAGGTCACATCGGCTTGCACGGTTCAGTGGGTTTGCAATTTTTGTAAAACACGAACTAAACTATGATAGGGAATGCTAACTACTAACATACCATTTCACTGAGTTTATAAAACATCACCAATTAAACCAATCTATAACATTCCAGATAAGTTACTTTGCTATACAACATACGAAATAAGGTGATAACATTAATAATTGAAGTAGAACATAACGCATCGTTTGATAAAGGTTACATCATAAAAGCTAAACAAAGTTATAATAAACCATTCTGAACCCGTTTATAAAATACCCCACTAAATTGTGTTACAGAATACTACCAACCAAATTACGTCATAATATACCAAATAAAAACTTTGTAGCATAAGAACTAAATCAGAATCCATAGCAACTAAAACTCAAATATATTAACATACCGAATGAATCCGGTTATACAATACCAGTGAAACGAGGTGTTAACAAATTTTGTGATCAAAAAGCCAAAAAACCTATGCTCATGCAAAATTATTAGGCTCGAAAAGAAAGAATACCTTCAGTTATGCACTTAGAGACGAATGAAGATTGAAAACGAAATACCTCAAGCATATGTGCATCCTTACAGCGAAGCACGCAGTGTGGAACGTGTATCGTTTGAGCTGTGCCACCAAACGCAGCTAGCACGACGACAATCAAATGACCCAAACGACAAAGCTGCAGTGGACTAATCGCAGAGCCCCCCGATGTCGGCATCGTCACGTCGCCGTCCGTATCATCACAGTTTGTCCAGGCATTCCACTCCACAATTAGTGGTTTTGAACGCCGAATTAGAAATTACTGAAAAAAGAAACCCATTTACTACCATCAGAGGTAGCAGAAAATCGATAAGACGTTTATGAATATGTTTATGCATATGCCATGAGCTTTACGCGATTGCTCATTCGCGCTCACACTGTACAATATGCATAGATATATGACGCACGTCTAATATTTTCAACTTTCAACAGCCTCAATTGCACTTGCTCTACAGAAATTCAGAACATATATTTGTTTGACAACTGTTCCCATTCGACCCAACTACCCATTATTGTGCTGTCTGCTTCCAATGGAGCTGTCATAAAATGTTCTGTTCTTTCCAGTCCCAGTGTTCCTTTTGCGACGAACAGCTTAACGCTGTTCACTGGGACAGAACAAGAGCAGAACAGAGCTCGTGGGACAGGAGAATCATAAAAACGACGGGTACAAAATGGGAATATCACTAGCTGTGAAGGAATACTACGACTACGCATTCCAAGTGACGACGCACTATAAACGTCGCTTTCACTAATCGAAAATTTTAGAGAAATTCCATATTGCATGCTTATATGCCTGTAAATGGCAAAAAACATAGTAAAGCAGCGCAAACAATGAATGAAACTGCCGAAGGCAAACGTTTGACGTAGCATCGTTTGTGACGAGTATACCACAATCGGAGGCGCTTTCTTGCGTTGACCAAGCTCTAGATGTTCATTGCTCGAAGGGGGAAATTTCTTAACTTTCAGAATTTAGCAAAGAAATGAGAATGTTTTGGAATAATATTCAGCAGGGAGACATGAATTTGAATAGCAACTTTTTTCGCGCACTTGAAGATCTCGTTTTGTGAAAGTAACTTACTCCCTTGCTGTCGATATTCTCATTAATCTACAACGATTAAAACATTTCTGAAAAAAAATTGCTATCCGAAAACTAAAACTATCTTCGTCATGACGAAAAATACGGACCGTCCGAATATTCTAACGGAGCCGTAGAGATCTACCTACATGATCAACAAGAATAACAAACAGTTAATAAGATTTACGCTCTCTGAAATATGTTTTAAATTAAAGACAATGCGGAAAATCAAATCAGATGTCTAGTTTTCTGCTTGGTCAAGGACGGAAGAACTTCCTTTGACGCAAATTAGCAAGCTCTGGTTCTTATTTCATAACTCATCCAGAAATTCGCATATGAAGCCGAATGATGGCTACGTGCCTCATTTCAGGCCAACCTCTGTCGTGCACAGGCAATTCAGCAAAAACATCGAACGAGAAATCAAAATTTTTCGATGTTTTCATAGCAAGACCGAGGCTTGTTTGGGAACTTTCAAAGGCTGCACTTCATGTCTGCCTTACTGAAACATGGTACAATCATTTCTGGTTCACGAGTGGTAAGTTCCGAAAGATGGGGAAAGAAGAAGCACGCACGATAGAGATAGGGTAAAGCCAAATAAGTTCGTAGCGCTGAAAGACATCCGGCTCCCAAGTTGGCACCTTTCTTTTCGCGTCGCAATGATCATTACCATCACATTGCGATTTGGGAATGTCGATGACGTGGCGATTTTCGTCGCATGTTGCATGCAACTGCTCTCTCATCAAGTTTACTTTCATGGACGACTCCATCAATAACTAGACAGTTTTTGTGAGTAAAAAAAGTCTTTTGGGCTACCAGCCTTGCCGTGATCAGGCCGGCGATCGATCAGCTGACGCAGCTGGGAACCTAAGACCACAACGCAGAAGATCTGACAGTAAGCGAAAATAACGGTTCAAAACGCAAAGCTTGCTTATCATCTGATTTCCCTTCATTTTATTATAAAAATCTTTTAGTATCTAGTAGTGCTAAACGTTACACGTTGAAATCACGAGGTAAACTCCCTAGCAAGCGTTTTTATAGCACGGTAACGGATAGGCCGGCTGTTCAGAAGAGTGTTTTCATAAACATAACGCCAATAGCAAAACAATAAAGCAAGATTACAATCCGAATATTGTGTAAATTGTATTACTCAACTGATCAAAAACTGGTATATAAGTATCAGAAGCATGCAGTAAAACGTTTATAGCTATGATGTAGTACTTCAGCAAAAAAAGAGTTCGACGAAAGGAATAAAACGACACAAGGTGGAACTAAAAGAGGAGAAAAGAGAGTTCTATCTATGGTGTCAACTTACATGAGTATCAAGAAACTTCTTGCCTAAAAGCCTCTCATTTCTCAGCTGTCACATTCGCTCACTATTAGCCAAACGGTTACACAGCACTGCTTTTTCGTGTATTGGCTCTTTTCCTCCGCTCCGCCCTTTTTCGTTTTACGCCTTTCTTCAAAAACAGCATAACAACTAAGTTTCATTCCTACTGTATTTCAATGCTTTCAATACCACATACGAGAAGACGAAAATTGTTTGGCCACAAAACAACGATATTTTATGGTTCAAAAAAGCAAAAAAAAAGGAACGGTAGTGAAGGAGCGGTATGATTAGCACATACACTCGAAACCCATCAACTATGACATACTAAAATTTCCATTTAGATTTTAAAGTTGATTCTTTTCCGATTTAGTTCCGCCATCTGTCTAACTTCACCTCATATATTATTAATCTTTCATTGCCACACATTAGAGAAAAACCTCGATTTGAACAAAACGGCAACAGAATCATTTCATTTATTGTTAAGATGAATAGGACATTTTATAAAAAGTGATCTTTTTCGGAAAAGCAGCAAAACATGGAAGTCCTTTAAAATTAGAAAAACATTTCATACCACTTAGTGCTGAGAAAAAACGCATTCCCTAAATAGCATGAAAAAAAAACATTTATAGGGAAATGAGGATTGAGGTGCTCTTTTTAATTTGCCAATAAGATTTATTTTCTTCTATTTTCCGGTGTCCGGATGGATTCCTGACCTTTTAAATGACATTCTTTATTGAAATAGTGCGAACGTCGTTATATTTTTCATGCGTGAGTAGCTTCATTTTATGTACCCAGTCCGTATACATATGACAAGTGAGTGTTCGATGCCGTTTGTACGCAAAGCAAAGATCAGTCAACAACTGAACTGGAGTAAACAATACACTCGTTAAAGAATATCTGCAAAGAAATTCAATGGTCCTAACTAATCAACAACGTTAGGCGCGTGCTATATTTATTAGACACCTAATAGCCGAGAAATATAGCACGAGCAAAAGAGCAGCGACGCTGTGTTTTCGATGTGCTGCAAACGCAGCTCGTTTGAGAAAAGTCGTTCTACGGTGACTGGAAAAGGAATAACGATGACGAAGCAAACATAAATTTTTAACGCCTAAAATCATCGAAATAGGGACTGAATAATCAGATCGTCCGAAGAATCTGCACTTGTATAGATGACAATACCTCCATTAAAGCAAATAGGAATGTCCGCCAGGTAGCTGCCGTCCATATTTCCACCTTTCAGGACAACCGCTTTCAAAAATGCTTATAAATACTGCAGCGTATACAATTCATATTTCAACTGTTTCCAGAGGCCGTATGACAGATAAGGCTGAAAAATTCGTATTGTTTTTTTCTCTTCGTTCTTTCATGCGTCATGCCACCTCACCTGTTGCAAAGCTTCCCTCAATTATGCTTAAAAAAGTATCTTGCAAATTTACCTGAAACGAATAAGGATGAAAAAGTTTTCAAGCGATAGTGAAAAAAAAAAGGAAACTGGAAAAAAAGGCAAAGTAAAACAGCAATTAACGTAGGCTGCTGTCCTTCCAAAAGTGGATGGGCAAGACGGCGTCGGATGATCTTTCTAAGCTATCTTATTGCTGGAACCGTCTCATTACATACGGTATTATAGAACAAACATCAACAAATCTCCTGATACCACCTAAAATGACCGCTTTTACAATTCGCTCCCATCTCTGCATTCCTCACCTAAAAGAAAGGGAAAGCACGGAAGTGGCAATAGCAAGACGAAAAAAAACGCTACATGCAGACGCCCTATAAAAACTTCTTATTGCGATATTCATTAGCACTCAAGCTTGAAAAACATTTATAGGGTGCACTGGGTATTGAGTGATGCCAAATGCTCTCTTGCTGCTATCCTTTGCTTAAGTCGAACGATCAACTCATTCACTACTCTCTAAAAGGGCACTTTGAACGATAGAACCTTAACTGCCATCGCATGAATAAGCACAGCTTACCACTACGTAGAAGAAAGTATGGAAAATCTTAACAAGTTTCCTACTAAAAAAGCGCATAACTTTGAAAAAACACACTCAAAAGCAGACTGAAAAGGTAATTGCTAAGTGGAAAATAGCAAGGGTTTTTTTGTCGCAAATTCATGCTGAACAAGGAAATTCGCCTCGAAATGCGCTGAAAGTAGCTCTTCATAAAAGTCATAAAAATATGGGCAAATTTTTTTCCAGAAGGTTATTTTTTTAAATGAAACTGACTATAACGTGATTGCAAAAAAAGCGTCTTCAGTTTTGTGACTCGTTTTGCTGACGCTGCTGCTTTGCACACTGCACCTATTCGAAAGCGCCTTCTTAGGCAACGCGATGATTTGCATCAGAAAAAAGTGACAGCAAAATCAACTATTTCCTGACGGAGATGTTCGACAAAAAGTGGACAAAAATCAGATAGATGCCTCTCTGAAATGGTATTTTAGTTATAATATCATGAATATCAATGTTTCAAATAGTGCTACCGTTTTTTAACCTGTAGATAAACATTTACGTTCTTTAGATAACATATTTGATTGCGCAGACAAGATGAGTATATCTATGACACTTTTTATATCTATGGAAATTCAATAAAAATTTTAACGGAACAAAAAGTCAAGCCATTTTGATACCAAGAATGTGACAAAATATTGGACAAAAGGAATCAGTATTAAGAAAAAGCTCTCAGTATAAGCGGTTAATATCAACGAAGCCAGTTTAGAGCAAATGATGCAAGTGTTGCCGAGAATGAACCAATCGTCCTTAGCCTCTTCCTATAACCAAGATAGCTGCCATGAGTTTCGCTAAATTCTGCATCGCTGGCAAGTTCTGTGTGTGGAAAAGATCGAATTTTGTGGCTTCTATGAAGCCGATTAACTGCAGCTTCTCAATTACCACGGAGGCTTCACGACAGCCTCGTTTCCGGATAATTTACAGAGAATATGATGCGAAAAAAGTCTATTCCTGTTAAGAAGCATCATAAGCGTTTGCTACATGTATAATTGTCCTTTTCAGAAGATGAACTAACATAGAAGAAGTCAAACCAATTTGAATTAGGCTTCCTTCAAGTAGATTAACATGTTAGTGTACAGCATTTTTGAGCAAGCCTTCTGTAAAGATGCCGGGACGTCTTATTTTCAGGATTCGAATTGGGTGCACTTACGAAACAGTTAATCATGATAGAAACGAAAAACGTTCAACTTGATCTTGAGTTCATTCTCATAGCTCCAAGTGAAACGCAAACACATTTTGCCTATCATTTCGCTTCATGCGAGTAGTAGCAAAACAATTCAAAAACGAAACCTGCATAATGCATGAATCACAGCTATTTCTTCGAAAAACAATTATGAAATGCTAACGCCTTTACGGTACCATGATATGATGAGAAAGTGCAAAATAAGCTATCAACGTGGTCAGAAGCACATTTCGTATGCGGCGCTAATATGGGCTTAAGTGAATTTAAGCATACAAATTTCACAACGTCCAAATATGCGTGTTTATCGCACAAACAAACACTAGGTTCCCAAACAAGCTAGGCAACGCCGGCTTCAGACCATGAGTAATAGTGTTGTAAAGCCTAAGGAGGGTTCACTAAAGGTTCAGTGTGAAAGAATTCACCGCTAGGCTCAGGTCCTTCACGGCAGGGTCCTTAGGCCAAAAATCGTTCCCCCCTTGAATACTAGTACAAGCGCAAAAGAAAAGTTGTATATAGAAAGGTTTCGCTAACGCTGAACAATGCCGGGATCGATTGCTAGCCAACGATCTTAATAGGCGACATTCAAATGTGCTTAAATGAAGGGAGAACAACGCATTAGAGAGCCAGCTCGGAGTGAAAACTAAATGCGCCGAATTAGCAAAGTGGGCGCTATGCCAACAACGAACCTCGTCAAAATCGCCATTGAAACCGACCGCAATGCGATTTGTGCGAAACAAAAGGATTCTTGTTTTTTCAAATAAGCTATTCGCTGCTTTGTTTTACTAAAAGTTAGCAAAACAAAGTGAGTTATTCTCTCAGCGAGAAAAAAAAAACATATTGAAGTTTCAATTTAACTCATAATGTAAAATATTTAGTGAGCTTGTACATCTTAACTGCTCCTTACAGTCCTCACTCTAGACTCTAGAGAAATACACTTTTCAGCTCAGCTGTTTCTCTCGCCTAAAATTTTCGTTACGCAATCGCTGTGTTCTGTCTTTATGGCCATTTCTTTGTCTAGTACTTTTCATTAAAGATCTTTTCATACGACGATTGTTGCAATAGGAAAGGTGCTAAATTAAGCTGCACGTAGTCTAACATATCCTCATCTTTACTTATTTACAAATAGTAGACAAGTTTATTTTGAAACCGTTTTTGAGAAGAGAAAGAGGGAAAGAAAACGAGACAGCGTAAGAGAGTGACAAGAAAGAGTTTTTTCGACGTTTGTAGAAATCATGCTTTTCTAAAACACGCTAATATCTTAAAAATATACAACAGTTAACAACGCAGCACCCCCCCCCCCTTGGTTGTATTCAAGTAGAGTATCGAGAAGTTCAGGCTCTTAGTTAGGAAGCTTCTTATAAGTCAGCTCATCTTTTGCCGTCACCAGTCTTGGACAGTTAACAACGCCGCCCCCCCCCCCCCTTGGTTGTATTCAAGTAGAGTATCGAGAAGTTCAGGCTCTTAGTTAGGAAGCTTCTTATAAGTCAGCTCATCTTTTGCCGTCACCAGTCTTGGAATGTCGTCAGTTGGATAAAAGCATCGGTGAATGTTAATCTTCATATGTTTTAAACTTGTGGACATTTGCCGATTTACAAGTGAAATAGACGTCAACGATTTTTTAATATTTGCCGATTTACAAGTGAAATAGACGTCAACGATTCTTTAAAGTGAATGTATGAGCGACTGATGTAAATAGTGCAGGAACGAAAAAACTCAAATTCACACGGGAAAAAAGAATTGTCTCTAAAAACGAGTAAACAAGGTAGGGAAAGAAAAAAACAGAAAAGCATGTTAGAGGCACAGCCAGTCGAAAGCATAAGGCACGCATCGCATAGGGGTAAAATGCGCACAAATAACGGCGCTGCATGACGTTGGTGATCAGAAAACAGTCTTGAATAGATATGATCCAACAAAGTCGAGGGTATACATCTTATTGTTATGCATAATTATGCATACGGTACGTGACCCGAGCACGACTAAACGCTTGTGTAAGCGGGCAAAGCGTATGGCGTTGATGTTTGCTCCTTGGTGTAAAATAAGCAGCATATGAATCAACGCACTAAGCGTGTTTTACGTTTTCGATTTGCTAAGACCGTTTGGTCCTCTACAGTTTCATTCGCAAAAGATTCTCAAAAATTTGGGCATAAATTTCCTCCTTTATCATTCTCCTTCAAGCGATCAGTAAAGTCACCTCACTCGCATCGATGATACGTGTTTAGTCTCCCACTGAAGTTGTAGAAAATGAAACATGGAAAGCATAACTGTTTCTTATTTTTGAACATCTTTCGTCAGTTTAAACACATTTTAAGTACTCTTAATGCGAATTCTTGAACCGTGTTCTACCGTAATTTTCCAGTTCCTTTCATCCTTATGCCTATGTTTTCGCGACTTAATCTGCCTAATTTCTTCCATATCCTCGGCTAAAAAGTTAAACTATACTGTAGTGTTGCACGGAATAGCACATTACATTATAAATGTGTCATGATACAATTAAAAAGTAGCGGTAAGCATCACTGCGTAACATAGTACAAAGATACAAACTTTAAGTTAAAGTTAACGCTAATCCTTATACCATGCTCAATAAGGTTGGCGCTTTCATCCTCTCCTTCTTCCATTCCACCTTCGCGAGGGTGCGAGGTTCCGAGGGATAGGGAGACTATTTTCTCCCCCTTAGAGCTGTCCCCTCCCATAAGGAAAACTCTCGTTTTCTCAAACCCGTAACTATCCCCTAACCTTTCCCGTTCTTTCTATATTATAAAAGCTGCTCGAGAATAATTCAGAAGCAGCTATATTTTTGAGAAAAAATTACCTCATTTTGCCTAACTTTCTATTACCTTAGGGTGGCTCACAGCAACAGCTCCATATTATGAAATTTTCGTTTCGGATTTACGCAAAATAAAACTACAAAATACTTCACAATTTTTTCCCAATAGAGTGAAATAACAGCCAATTATTTAGCGGTGTACGCTTATTTTAAAGAATTACCATAAAATTACGCCCACCCAGTTCTCGAAATGAATGGCTGGGAGAGTGTGCTTCTATTAAGGGAGGAGATATGTAGATGAGAGACTTCTGTTCAAGAGCATAAGTCATGCTGTTCATTTTTTTTTTGAACGCTAGCTCAGACCAGAGCTAGCAATCATGTGCTTCAGATGGAAGGTAATTCTGACCTGTGTCTTCGAAGGCGGAACGAATGGTAGCCATTCTGGCGGGGACCCAACTTCTGCACAAATGAAGTGAGGAACAATTCACTCCTTGGGATTCGCGATTCGAAGCGAGTGGAGGGCGCCAAAAGCCGTTGTACTCGTTTGAGCTCCTCCTCCTCTGGTGCGTTTGGTGAGCTGGTAGTGCTTTGCAACCATTTCTAATAAAGCCAACTCAGGCCTTGCCTCCATTCGAGATCCCTGCAAAGCATGGCTCTTTCCATCTACTGTCGTTTCCCACATGTCGAAGGTTTTGTCCGCCTTAGAGCGACTGGTAGGAAGGGAGGTGAGGGTGGAGGTTTGCGGCGGCTGGGGTGATGGGGAAAGGGCGTCCACTCAGACTGTTCACATGTCAGTTCTCAGGCAAGCGTTTTGTCGTTGAAGTAGCTAAACATTGTCAGCCTTCTGTCTGTTCCTTCATGCACTGCCAGTTGGTCAGCGCTACGTTATTCTAGTATACTGCACACTGTACTTAACAGTTTTTTTGCATAATAAACGAACAGAACCGAAAAATTTCGCAGCCAAAAGACTACTCTGAGATTGGGAAGAACGAAAAATTTTTAAAAATGACATAAGATCCACGAAAAATCAACGAAACTGTTGTACGATTGTTGACTGAGAATAATATCATCAAAGATGGTAGATAGAGTTAAGACACCATATAGGCCGTTAAGGGTTATACTCGTTCGGGAAATTGTGATGATAAACATTGTTAGGCAGACGAGTGGGTGCCAATTAAAATTACCACCGTTGTTCTGCAAGAGTTGAACGCATTTATATGGAGCTAGTGATAAGGAAACGCTAAGTGCTCCAAATTTCCACTGAACGTAAGCATCAATCGTTAGCGCCTAACGATGGATAAGTCGAAATCCCAGAACTCACAAAGGCAAGCGAATTTTATTGTGTTTGATGTAAGGATGGAGACAGGATCGGCTCTTCCTGTCGTTTGTCAAAAATATCGCCCCGCTCTGAAAACGGGTTCCGCCGTCGAAATTCACACCCCCCTCCCCCTCGTCTCTCGAAAGCTGTGTTCCCCAGTAGAAATTCTTCCTCCTGCGGTGGTCGACGAGATCCGCCATCCCCTGTAACCGTCGTCAGCCCTAATCATACTCACGTGTTTGATTTTGTGTATACGAATTCTGCATGAATTTGCTTTTCATTCGTATTTTGCAGCAGCAAATTCGCATTAGGTGTGCGTCTGTGTACATATACCTGTGTGTACATTGTATATACATATCCGTACGCGCTTGTCCGCTTGCCTTTGTTGGTAGTTTTAACGAAGCTTCACAAATAAAAAAAGCTGGTGCGATAAAAATTGAATATTGGGATTCATGGCATCCCATAGGTTCGTGGATTTCTGGCTGTTATGTCCCATCACGAACAATAAGGCAAGAAAGGTATGTCGGTGGAGCAGCTCCTGTCAATGCTGCAAACCAAACTGTTCAGGTAAAAACGCGAATTCTTTGTTGAGATATCCGTAGTTTCGGGAAAATGAATATAAAAATTCAAAAAAAATCGGCATCAACAGCCTTGATCTCGTTGGAAATTCTTGTCCCGCCACCGCCACTGTAAACTGAACCCTGAAAGACCCCAAAAGCTACTGTTTGGTTTTGAGTTGAGCTGAAAAGTCGATACGCAGTCAAATAACCTTCGTTTGGTTTTCGGATATTTATCACATCTTTTTAAACAGAATCCCCAGAAGCTCACACCGTGGCGCGTTTCGTACCTTTTTTTTGCTGCGATCTGCACCGTCGAAGCCTCAGATAGCAAGCGATGATCAAAGCGTCCTGAGATTACCGTTAGTTCGATCATTCCTCTCAATATGAACATCTTCAAAAAATTCGACTTTGAAGCACACTTTCCTGATCATTATCCAACTTTGACCCAGCTTCAGCATTTAAAAGTAAACGCTGTTTTGCTATATTTGATTTACGAAGGGCTTCAGAGCATGCCGAGACCAAAATCCATTAACAGCGATCATCAGTGCTCGTGTTATTCAAGTGCGATGCTGACATATTTATTGCGCAAATTTGCGTTATATTCATAGAACAAATTGTACTTTTCAGGTCAGCTGGATGCAAACTGACGTAGCAGCTGGATGCAAACTGACGTAGCAGAGCTCCCAGCCACGAGCATTCGTTATGAGGAGCACGGTAATTACACCTGATGCACAATTGACGGCAATAAAAAAAAAGTGATATGACTGTTGGAATTGAGTGCTAACGTTTGTTAACAAATGGCTCATTATTCTGCTGAATTTTATTCCGTTTATTCTGCCGAAGAACTGCGAACTATTAGCATATTTTGTAATTAGAAGAGCGTTAAGTGAAACCCATTAACTGCAATCCTTATAGTAAGAAAACATGATATCATAACATTCATTTGTTTTGATTCGTGAATCTCCGTGTTGCAGATAACAATAAAGACTATTGTGATAATGCATTTGCAAAATAATTTCCACTTTTCGACCACAGTATGAACCAAACTGTAGAACATGTTCAACTGCCTTCACCAACCAAATCGCGCAACTTCATTACACCTATATTCACCTTATCGCTGACTATTGATTAATGATGGTATCTGCCCCCATTATTCTAAAACGATAACAATCAGCCGGCCGTTCGATTACTCGTGCAGAGGTTCAGTTTGTCCAAAAGAAAGCTACTCCGCTGATATTTTTCTGCTCATACACACTCAATTTGACCGTTTCAACGTGTTAGTAACTGTTCAAATGTTAAGTATAACATGAAAGTAAGAAACGTGAAGAGGATATTGATGAAACTGCGATTGGCCATGATAATAAATAATGCCATTTGCATTTTTGAGCAAATCATAGTGGTGAATAAATAATGGAATTTCATCTGCTTCTAAAATTTTCCCGAACAACATCAACATGTCTAGCCCGCACTTTTTGGTTGGCATATCTCCGACGTCTCACAGTTATAATATTCGTTATTTTCAATAAATATCTTCAGCTTATATCAAATGCCTAAGCTACAAGTAGCGAGTTTCAACGAGATGAATGTTGTTTGCTTCTGTAGCAGAAAAAAACTGAAATAATTTCCTTTGAAAGAGGTAGCCGACTTCTATTCTGCTGTTCTTGTATACAGGTGGGCCTAATATGAACTGATACAGAGAATATATATATATATATATATATAGACAGATAGATAGATAGATAGATAGATGGATAGATATGTCGATAACGGTCGATAGGCAACAGGCCCAAAGTAACGGCGAGTAACGGCTCGGCTCCTCACAGACACGTTTCGTAAACAGCGATCGAATTCTCGTATCACAAAGGACTCGAAAAGGAATGCGAAACTGGAACAAAAACAACGACCTAATCGTGCGCTCGTCCACTCGTGCCCGTTATTGCAATCCAAAGTTCTTCTCGCTCCAAAATTGACTTTTGCGTGGTACTCTGGATTCGCCTCGGACCTAAAACTTGGCGTCGGTCCTCAAACTTGGTAATTAAACCTAGTCGTTACGCGACATGAGGGCGAGCAACATCATTACAAAATCGGTAATACGAATATCTCGTTATAAACAAAAACATCAACAAGGAGTAAAGCGATGCATAGAAACAACAATCAACACAAACCATTAAAAGGAGCAAAGCGATGCATTAAATAATTAATCAACACAACTGAGTATCTACAACGTTGACGATGGCAACACACTGCAAATGCAACAAACAAATGAAAGTCGAGAGGGGCCATGGCACATCTCTGCATGGGCCCCTGCGTCCTCTAATGTAGCCGCAATAGACAGTGGCTAATCCAGGCATATCGCCTCTGCGACGCGGATACAAAAGATATGATGAAATTGTCGCTGGCCTGGCCCACTGCCCATTGGCGCCGACTGCCCATGCTGAACCAGAAGCCCTTTCGAGCCATTTCTTCGCAAATCTTCGCGGCACTCCTGGCCTACGAGTTCCCCGTGGGACGCGACAACTGCAGGAGGCTGAATCTTCGACTGCATGAAGACCTCGTAATATTTCGATGAACATTCGGTCATCGATCATGCGGGCTTCGGATCGTCCTTGTTGGCAGTGGCGGCGTTGCTTGATTTGCTGCGGCTTCCTTGTAACTGTCGCTGTCGGCGTGCTGTACTGCGAGTGTAACCATCGTTTTCATATCCACTGGTTCGTTGCCTATTTGCTTCAATTTCCAGTAGCGATCGATATCTTCACTCGTAGGGGTTTCGGTTAGGGCTGTGTTTGCTGGCAGCTCTCTCTCGTTGTCACCTGCGTCCTTTATATGTCCCTTTCCGCAAATCATTGGGCCCACATCGGAATCTACCACTGCGAAGCCCGAATCCAATCGTTTTCTGGCTTCAGTGATGAACTGGTGGTTGTAATCGATGCCAACTGCTACACTCGGTGCTTCCCATTTCGTTGGCATCTTCAGTTGGCTACTTCTTCGCATTTAAGGCTCTCAGGGTCTTCAAGACTCAAATGACGGTTTGGATTTTTTGCGTAATTTGTTCAGTGGATTTTAATTCCGCTTTCTTCGCTGAGCCATTCGTCAAATGAATATTGAGTGATTGAGTGCAACTTGCACTGAATCGTATGCTGTCGAATTCTTGCTTCCAAAGGCGCATATCGTAAGTTTTTGCGATGAATTCGGTTCCAGTTGTAGCTTCCTTACTAGCTCGTTGGTCAGAAAGGTGCCTTGGCATTCTGAATCGAAAAATGCAG
The DNA here is from genome assembly GCA_000803305.1 of Toxocara canis. Taxonomy (NCBI): domain Eukaryota; kingdom Metazoa; phylum Nematoda; class Chromadorea; order Rhabditida; family Toxocaridae; genus Toxocara; species Toxocara canis. The sequence goes on along the minus strand of JPKZ01000265.1, from coordinate 458,287 downwards.
TAACTACTGCTGCCCTTCGTGGGTCTCTCCGACTCGAAACCAGTACCTCTTTGCAGAGGCAATGCCGTTAGCTTCATATGCTCTCTTTTCGTTTCCCATCGACCTTTGTTGCGGATTGCTGCCGTCGCGACCATTTTAGTTCTTTCATCGTAATTTGTTTCGTTAGCGTTGATCTCTTGCGATCCTTCCTGTTCTCGGGTCACATTTACTGCCTGTAGTCCTGAGCGCGCGGGCGCATATCGTTGTGTCGGCGATGCGTTTTTCTCCCTACACAACGCCGAGATATCTCTCTGCTTTTTACAGTGGAAACACTCCCTCCTTTTCACACAGCTCCTCCTTTCATGTCCCTCTCGTAGATAGTTGAAGTAAAGCTTTTTCTCTATTGCCTTTTCTGTGCGCTCTTCGGCTGTTGAGTATTTTTTGCACTAGTCGCTCCAGTGCGTCCTCACGGAACGCGCGATGTAGTGAGGGAGAAGGTGGTCTGGTGGATTGTTGTAAGCCGGTCGCAGCGTGGAAGGCAGAAATGTGGGGGAACTTGTCGATTGGCTTAGGGGGAGGAAGTCGATTTGAACGTGATAGTTGTGATTTTGTTGCTGAGTGCAAAGGTCGAGCAGCACTGGCTGTTGCTGGAGAAGAATGTCGATCTTGACAAATTTGTTGGGCCTGTTCTCGTTTGAGCGCGAGTTTGCGAAGGGTTTAGCGCAGTGTTTATATTGACCAATGCGGTACTTTTTCCTTCTCATCGAGGAGGTGCAGTATGACCCAGTGTGGTAGTTTCTCGATTGTAAGATGAATTAATCGCGTTTCAAGATCTTCGCCTTGCGTCTCCAGTTGTCGCAAAATATATTCAAGTTCATCCACTGCAGTTCGAATGTCACGATCGGCTTTTGGAAGGTTTTCAAGTGGAGTGTAAAGTTGGTTAATGACAGCGTCAGATGCGCCGAACTGCTCTTCAAGGCGCTCCATACGATGTTGTAGTTTTCTGGTAACAGCGCGTACCCAGTGAAGGCTCGTGCTGCTGCGTCTTCGAGTAAATTCAGAAGATAATTGAGCTTTCGTATGGACGAGATATTTGGTTTGTTGCCTATGGCGGCTTGGAAGGTAGCTCTGAATTGAGGCCAGTGCGATAAATCGCCGCGGAAGGGTTCGAGCTGAAGTCTCGGCAGGTGTATGTCACATAGTTGTCAGTTAGGCGGTTACGGGAAAGGTAGGTTTTGTAATAGGGGAATGGGTGGTGTGGTGGCCTGGCGCGCTGTCGCCGTGGTAATCATATCGCCGAGGTGTTGCACGTGGGAATTTAAATCGGCGGTAGTACCAGACGCATTGATGAGAACCCCGAGAAAAACTGTTGAGATCAATCGTGACTTGCTCGTAAAGACAATCTCTTTCGCTTGGTTGGGGGTCTTCTCGCGAAGAGTGAGCCATCGGTTGTGATATTCTTTAATGGAAGTAACGCGTTGCTCGATCCTGTTTCGATAATTAAGAAATTTTGCGCCTTTATTCGTCAAGTGCATCTAACTGATCGCCGAGGGGGAGGTCTGCATCGGGTTGCTGTACTGTAAAACATTTCGCTTCATGAATGAGCGTGAGAAGGGAGCGCTTCTCTATCGATATTGTCATACGCACAGCTCTAGATATTTTGCTTTCATATGGCCGGATTCGTTTAGCAATCGACGGGTTCGATTCGTAATTCCCAACGCACCATACAGCAGAAAAATTAAAATATTTCTCTTTGAAAAACGACGTCTAAAGCCTTGCAAAAAGGACTCTAAAAGGAATGCGAAATTCAAACACAGCAACCCGCCTGATTGTGGGCTCATCCGCTCGTGCCCGTTATTTCAACCCAATTTTCTTCTCGCTCGCAAGTTTTACTTTCGCTTGGTAGTGTGGGCTCGCCTCCTGTCGGTCCTCAAACTTGGGTAATTAAACCTACTCGTTACGCGACGTGAGGGCGAGCAACATCATTACAAAATCGGTAATACGAATATCTCGTTATAAACAAAAACATCAGTCACGATCGGCTTTTGGAAGGTTTTCAAGTGGAGTGTAAAGTTGGTTAATGACAGCGTCAGATGCGCCGAACTGCTCTTCAAGGCGCTCCATACGATGTTGTAGTTTTCTGGTAACAGCGCGTACCCAGTGAAGGCTCGTGCTGCTGCGTCTTCGAGTAAATTCAGAAGATAATTGAGCTTTCGTATGGACGAGATATTTGGTTTGTTGCCTATGGCGGCTTGGAAGGTAGCTCTGAATTGAGGCCAGTGCGATAAATCGCCGCGGAAGGGTTCGAGCTGAAGTCTCGGCAGGTGTATGTCACATAGTTGTCAGTTAGGCGGTTACGGGAAAGGTAGGTTTTGTAATAGGGGAATAGGTGGTGTGGTGGCCTGGCGCGCTGTCGCCGTGGTAATCATATCGCCGAGGTGTTGCACGTGGGAATTTAAATCGGCGGTAGTACCAGACGCATTGATGAGAACCCCGAGAAAAACTGTTGAGATCAATCGTGACTTGCTCGTAAAGACAATCTCTTTCGCTTGGTTGGGGGTCTTCTCGCGAAGAGTGAGCCATCGGTTGTGATATTCTTTAATGGAAGTAACGCGTTGCTCGATCCTGTTTCGATAATTAAGAAATTTTGCGCCTTTATTCGTCAAGTGCATCTAACTGATCGCCGAGGGGGAGGTCTGCATCGGGTTGCTGTACTGTAAAACCTTTCGCTTCATGAATGAGCGTGAGAAGGGAGCGCTTCTCTATCGATATTGTCATACGCACAGCTCTAGATATTTTGCTTTCATATGGCCGGATTCGTTTAGCAATCGACGGGTTCGATTCGTAATTCCCAACGCACCATACAGCAGAAAAATTAAAATATTTCTCTTTGAAAAACGACGTCTAAAGCCTTGCAAAAAGGACTCTAAAAGGAATGCGAAATTCAAACACAGCAACCCGCCTGATTGTGGGCTCATCCGCTCGTGCCCGTTATTTCAACCCAATTTTCTTCTCGCTCGCAAGTTTTACTTTCGCTTGGTAGTGTGGGCTCGCCTCCTGTCGGTCCTCAAACTTGGGTAATTAAACCTACTCGTTACGCGACGTGAGGGCGAGCAACATCATTACAAAATCGGTAATACGAATATCTCGTTATAAACAAAAACATCAACAAGGAGTAAAGCGATGCATAGAAACAACAATCAACACAAACCATCAAAAGGAGCAAAGCGATGCATTAAACTAATAAACAACACAACTGAGTATCTACAACGTTGACGATGGCAACACACTGCAAATGCAACAAACAAATGAAAGTCGAGAGGGGCCATGGCACATCTCTGCATGGGCCCCTGCGTCCTCTAATGTAGCCGCAATAGACAGTGGCTAATCCAGGCATATCGCCTCTGCGACGCGGATACAAAAGATATGATGAAATTGTCGCTGGCCTGGCCCACTGCCCATTGGCGCCGACTGCCCGGCGCGAAAGATGCTTTCTTCGCGAATCTTCGCGACAGCTTTATCACATTCACTGATAACAACCGGTCACGTAATACAGACTTCGATTATCATGGAACTATAGCGAAATGTTTTTCAGCAATGTTGTGGATGCTACTATAACAAACACTTCTTAGTTAGTTAAAGTAAGCCCATCTTTTTAAGTATTCGAAGGCTGGCTACAAGTGCACCAGAGCGTCACACTCCCCTACTCGTTGCCTTGTTCTGCACCACTTCAGGACGCGAAAACTTGACGTTACCAATTCCACAAAACAATTTTAAATTTATCGACAACATTTTTTCATTTCTTCGTTTCTGCCTTTCATATTCAACCTTCTCATCGTCCTCCAATTTCAAATCAGTCAGCACTTCGGTTGTTTCAATGAGCAAATAAATCTTTTAAGTATCAACGACCGTGCAAAAGGCGACGAAGTGCGATCGTTAATTATGGCCTGTAGAAGTATGGAACGCTGAAATCTCTGAGGCGTATAGCAACGGTTTTGAGTAATGGTTGCCAAGTCACGTCAACTCGCTCCGACATCCTACAGCACGTCTCATTTTAACACATCCCATTTCTTAGCTGTGAGTTCGACGATTCCATTCCGATATCGCATTCCATTTTATATTTCAAAGTCTTCATCAAATCCACCCGTTTATTATGCATATAACTTCTGGGTAGTTCTAGATTCGTGAAAGAAAATAGTCGTGTTTTGGGTACTTTTTGCATTTTTCTGTTCTTCTTCACGCAAGTGAACCAACTCATTTCGTTTCGTCCCTTTTTAAACAAATGTGGATTGGCGCCGATTTTCCGGTCACCGTATGTGTTACATAGCTTATCAGGACAGCACATTACGGCCTTGTCTTCTGTTATCCGTTGATCAAGACTAATAGTGTTCAAGTTCGGGGAGGAATTTTCTGGCCAGATCATGACTTAAGCAAGCATGAACTGTTAGATCAATCTGATTGCCCGTTAAGCATAGACAGTTTTCCGTAAACGCCGTTCCGTACACTTTAAACGATTTTTAAATCGTTCTAAGCAAACCATTTTAAGGAATAGCTGAAACGATCAAGTGAACTGCATTAGGATATATGGGTTTCCAACGAACTCATTAAGGATGACCGAACAAAGTATAAAGAGGAATCGGATTTGCATGGTGATTTCGCAGTAGCTTGGTAGCGAAAATCGAGATTTTGCTTGAGGAGCGACCAGTATTGCCCGGTTATAGGTACAACCAGTGTTATACGGTCGTTCTTTCGTCATCCATTTTGAACGTCCATAGCAGATTTAGACGCAAGATTTACACTAGCGTAGCGGCACGGGCAAATACTTCACAAACAGTGCTGTGTTATTGCGCAACCACACTGCACAACACTGCGCGGCTATGTGACAAGTGAGCTACGAAGCGTTCACCGTTCTATCAATTCTCCAAATGATTAACCTCGCGAAGGGAATTAATGAAGTGAATTGGTCCATCCGATAGCTGTACTGATGCGGTCTGCTCGAGCATCTAAGCAACATATTCTACTGTGATTGCAATATGTCAGACGTGCAATATGATGTACATCCTTTTAAGAATTTGAGTTGATAATTCGTTGACATCCAGTACATTTTAAAGAAATTGAGAGTTGATAATTCGTTGAATAGGCAAAAGCACTACAATGGCTGAATTATTTCTATGGCCCAATGGTTCCTTTTACAACCACGTATTATTATGCCCTGTTTAAAGAGTATAAGTACAGTAAATGCGTTTGTTCGGAGGTTTTATTGTATTATGAAAATAAATTGGCATGTATATATTTTGACCATTGCCTTTTGCATCATCATTCTTCCTTTTTCATGCGTTAGCTTCTATGCGTTTAGTGTGCCGTGTTGTGCTTTTGCAATATTTTTGGTATTTGAGCTGCATATATGTCAAAGTGGAAAGATATTTCTTTTCTCTTCCAAGCCGTTCATGGTTTGGATAAGGAAACATTGTTATGCAAAGTTTTATGTTTTGCATAGTCTAGCCTGCTGATATCTCAGCTTCCATATTTTCTTGAAAGCAAATTATATCCATAACACAGCCTGTCAATATCTCAGCTTCCAGAATGCTGTGTTATGAATATAATTTGCTTGACCCTACGGTTCGAGATGCGGAGTGTTTCTTGCTTGCTCCACGCGAAGCTTTATTAACTGGAAGAATTGTTTGGCTTCAAGCTGTCTGTCCATTACCAACGTCTTTTACGTATTCTTGCTAGCTTCCGAGCAACTGAAGCGATAATCAGCACCATTGCGCTTATCATGCATGCATATTTGCGAAATCTCAAGGAGTCGTCATCTGTTTTACTGCTACATGCCGTTGCACCAAAACCATTAAACTTTTCAACTTATCCATAAAAGATTTAAACTTTTTACAGAAATAAAACGTCGTTAAAATGCTAAGCAGTGCGATAGGCAAATTTGCTTGGCCAATATGCTCGTTTGTTCCACCCATGACATTCTGTTGTGTTCCCATACTTCACCATTTCCTCACCCCATTTTTGGGAGAGGAAAGAGGGAGAAGAATGCTTTGTATTACTCGCTTTCCATCTTGCGCAATCTGAAAATTTGAAAGATTCGGAAGGTGGCCGGCTTCCATTTAGTTTACGTGTTTTCGCCATTTTAAACTGCTTATGTGAATGCATAAATTACTCGAGTAAGAAATTTTTTCAGATAGGTAACTACTTTGCTGAAAAGGCTAAAAATTCGCTTGTGGCGGCTGAACACTTCCACTGCACATATGATCTCTTCCAGTCGTTACCTATCGTTCGCGACTGCTGCTAAAACGTCGCGACCTCAGAGCTGTTCTCTTCGCGCATTTTTCAGATTCCGTATAGCGGTCGCTTTACTTGTTCTTTGTTCATCAGTTTATATGGTCGACACTTTATATGGTCACTACAAAAAAGACCTTAGCACCAGTTTGTTAGCACAGTCAACACCGAGCAATACGCTCATCAATGAAAAGAAACTTCAGACGAATCCAATAAACACCAAAGCACCGGTTGACAGGTTTCCCTTGCTCACGAAAAATTCACAACCCTTTGTCAGCATTCTAAATAAATTGGGTCTGAGCGACCACCATATCGCAGCTAGCGGAGACTTTCAGAAAATTTCTCTTGATGATGTCGAGCTTGTGACTGCTTGGTCAATGAATCACCACGACGAGGCGGTGTAAGTATAATATTATATCAGAGACAGCCGCGATATTTGTTTTATATGTTATGCCCCAAAAATATTTACCATAGTTTTCAGTCGCGTTCGTGAACGGCATCTAAAGCGTTGGTGTCTGTCAGTTACGAAATAGCCCTTCGTGTGGATTTTAAGTGCTTTCTGCCAAGCTGAGTATTCCGACCTAGTTAGGAGGCACTGCTCACATAAGCGACTTTGCTACCCAGTAGCGAAATCGCACTTTGAACGTGCGCAAGGAGAGTAGGCTTTACTCTCGACATAATGCTAAAAGTTGTCTTATGACGCACGCCATAGAAGGTATATTAGTGGAATTATCACTCGCTTTTCTTGCACACCAGAGGCACACAAAAATTGGAAATAATCGTGTGCCGGGGAGTAGCATTCATGGGTATGAGTGCAATGTTTTTTTTTTTAAAAAAAGAGAAATGAAGAATCGTGTGAGCAAAAACGAAGGGGAAAGCACTTTCCAACTGTCAGTGAGACTCAGGAATTCATATAATTACAATATTGAAAATTTGTTCTTCTGATTGCCCCATTCAATGTTATCAGTTCTCGAAATCATCACTGATCTGGTCGAGTCCTGTTAAGCGTGATTTATCGAGACATCTGAGGCATGAAAAGGCGTAAGAAGCGGAAAAAAAAAAACATGTGAAAATGAAAACAGCATTGCCGTGGCTGTCGAACTTTGATCGGGCTGGTTTGATCAGCTGAATTTCGTTTCACGAAATTCCCTTGTGATTTGTAATACCATATCGAGAACTACGTAACAGTAATACCATACAATAACGAAAATCGTTTATTCGACATTCCGATATCACATCTCGATTACGCGTCAAGCATAGGAGGCTTGAAAACCCACAGAGTTCAAAAAACAAGCGTTAACTGGAAAATTTCTAGTGCAGCATTAAATTCGGAATAATAACAAGCGACGGTCAGAAACGATAACATTGTGCGAAGTGAAAAAAGTGTTTCATACAACGGCGGATGCAACACAACTACAAACGTTAAAAGTGAAACTTTAGGCATGAGTATTTTTTATATCAGCTAGCCACATCCCTCAGTAATTTAAGTTTATCCGTATCCACTTCCGCTTACTTCAAGTTGTAATCTTCATGCTCAAATTTTTGTTTTAAACTGCTATCAATCGCTCTAACAATCACACCTGCAGACGACTTTGTGACAGCATCCAGCAGTTTTATGAGCTTCGAAAGAAGAAGCAACAACGATTAATATCGTACAATCTTGGTGATGTGCAACCTGCGGTGCTCGTCGACTTCTTGCGTTCTTGCCCTATTGCCGACTTACGACAACTCAATTTCACAGAGTATCCGCATTATGTCAGCAAACTCCTCGAATATAGGTAACAAAAACAAATTTTCATGTTTTTCATAAACTTGTTCAATACACGTTCACAATCTAATAGTCGGTATTGCATTAGTATTTAGGAGTCCAGCTGGGTTCCTGTTCTTTCTCCCATATAAAGTATCTGAGCCAGTTCGCTTTGCCTGTACCTTAAACCGTCTATTGCGATTTTTTTTAAAGCATAAGAACGCGAATTCCGAACGTCACTTTTGGAAGTCGTTCGATTTTCCGCCCGCGCCTTACAGCATTACATGAGTACTCAAAACCCCGCCAATAAATCATCCACAATTTGCCCTTAGTCGCTAAATTCCAGAAAGTTGTTATTTATTTGCTATATATGAGGTAGATCGTTATGGTTAGTATGAATTTAGTTAGCGCTTGAAGGAACGCCGCCTCTCCTGACGTTTTGCAGTGAAAAGACCTTAGAGCGGAAAACTGAGCATTATGAGCATATACATGCGTCCTCTCGGTCCCCTAGCTAGCTTCTTTGACAGTCCTAAGCGGCTTCAATAAAGCAATGCTGATATGCGTTATTCTCATTTTTGCTCAGTGAAATAAAAACAACCTTGAAATGCTTTATTGAAGTTTCTCTCAGTCGCTTTACAAATAGAGTTAAGTAAATCTAAGGCATTGGATACCGTTTTAAGAGTCCATTACGAGAAAAAATCTCCACCTTCTTTCAAAAAAATATCACAGAAAAAGCCTTGACGACAAATTTGCAGTATGAGGCATTTGTCTTGGTGGCGTTCTCACTTATTCTATCAAAAAACAAAAAAAAACAAAAACGAAGATCTTTTCAGGATCATCATGTATATAATCAAGGGAATTTCAGCCTGCATGAGTTCAATTTGGAAAAAGCTCTGCTTTAAAAAAAAAGTTGCATGTATTGCTTCAAAACTTTTAATCTGCTAAAGTGCTGCCGGGAGCTTAAACTTCACAAAAGACCGATCACTAACCAGCCAGCAAGAAAAACATTCCTGTTTGTAATGAGTGCTCGTTATAAGTGAGAAATAGTTAATGTGCTCATGTGAGTGACATGCCGACAATGAGTACGAAAATTAAAGTTCCCAGTTTTTGCCTTATTTCGCTTGTATCACGGCCTAGAGATTCGCACAGCACCCTCCATTAAATTATTATTATTATTATTGTTATTATTATTATTATTATATACATACATATTTATATGTGTACATATATACTGACTTTCATGCGCAAAAAACAAAAGCTTTCCACAGCGCATGACAGTTGTTTGAATGGGCTGGGGCTGGAAACGTGATAGCTGCGCTACATATGTGAACCTACGAGCATTACGCTCAATTTATCCGTCTGCACATGCAACTGTACAATAGATCTGGAGCATGTGGAGCTTCCAGCCCATTATAGGACAGCATTGCATATAGCTTACAACGCATTTTGTGGCTGAGACATAGCTGGATAGAGTGTAGTATGACAGCAGACGGTTATTATTTTGCGAGTAAAGTACAGGTAAAACAGATCCACATACTAGCTCTTGTAAGATAAGCGATACTTGGAGTGGTGCTTTTTAAAAAATCATCTGCATTTGAGCATGGATGTTGTGAGCATAATTTTTTGGCGCTGAGTAAGCCTTCCATTAGGTGGAAATCGTTGATTATCGCTGACGTTCTTCGGGAAAGCAAAGCTGTTCTTTGGATCGACTCATCGACTTTGTTCCAGAACGACAGTATCACTCTACAAGTGTGTACCAGTCTAATTATTTTTATTTTTTTTTCATGAAATATCAAATATTTGCGTTATGACTGAGATCGTCCTGATTGTACTGCCTATGAGGGTAATTCCAAAACTTGCATCAACTCATGTGGCGGTCTAGAAGATAGCATTGCACATCTTCAAAAGTAACTCGCAGTTTTCATTGTTCGTCCAAGGAAGCGCCTTGCATGTTTTTGCCAAATTTTCACCAAAATGTGCATAATTCCTCACAGTTTTCTCTGACATGCTGTAAAGAACTGCTTGATCTTATTCATGCGCGCAATTTATCAAACTCACCTCCACTTATGCAAATAGCAAATTGTGGAGATGAAAACGCACATACATTTGTACATATTCACAGATATAATGATTTCAAAAGTTATGAGGACGTCATCCCGTTCTCATAAATTTTGACATGGTTGCATCTGTGCATACGTATGAGCATATGCGTATGTCCGGTAACTTCAAAATAAGAATCAGAAAAAGACTTGACTACTGTAATCTATGGCGTGCGTAGAATAGTAAACAAATTTAGGATCGAATCGCAACAAGCGGGTGCGAAGGGAATGATTATGCGTGCAAAGTAGTTCGAGGAAATAAAGCGTACCAATTTCAATTTCTCGGCTTCAAATGTAAAGCAGAACCATTCAAGCACCAAAATGCATTAATCATAGCTTCAACTATGAGCTGCTAGATAAGGACATGCAAATTTTTGTGAAACTCGCGAAAAATCCGGGAAACTGAGCGTCAACAGTGGCACCAGTTCTGAATTCATAAACAAATTGCCTGACAACCACAGTTCACGGTTGCGGTCAACAGCAGAACGAATTTCGTTGCATATGAACTGCGTGCAGCCATGCAATTTCAGCAGATATTGGATCGAGAGACCAAAGAACATCAAGGTGTTTGGCTGTTTGATCTAACGAGCCACTCTATAGCGGCTGCAACGAATCCTCTAATGTTTAAATATTTCAACATGACTGCTCAACAGGTGATCGAAAAGCTGAATTCTTATCAGTTCAAAGTTTTTAAACTCAGCAATAGCGAAGTTTAATACCAAAAGCTTACAACTCAATAAAACTATCGACGAACCCGCATCTTTTCTCAATTGTGCAAACATCTTTAACTAATTATGAGTCATATTTTATGCACTCAGGTGAGGAATATTAAAATAAGCAGATATTCAAATTTCGTTGGATATGCGTTGAAATGGTCGGAACTGGAGACAAGTAGCCCAAGGCAGACGTGACTAGAATGGCTATGCTCGGCGTGCGCTTGCATCGCAGTAACATCGAGACATCGCACTGAAGGCCCGAGCGATCTTGGTGATCTTGGTGATGCGTTGGAATTCTGGTTTTCTTCTTTCAAATTCGAAAATTCCGCTGGGTGTTCCTTTCCCTCAGCCCTAATCTCAGACAGATCATTTCACAACGCATGTGCCTACCATAATTAATAAGATTGCCAGAGATAAAACTTACTACCACGAAATATTCTAGACACTAAAGTTGGCTTGGTTAAACTTCAAGTAATTTGTTCAGAAAGCTTCGCTTCGAAAAACATTTTAGTCAGAAAAATAATTTAGCTCAGATAAAAATTGGCATCAAAAATATTTCTTCGACAAGACGTATTTCAGTCACTGCAGAAAAATAGTCTCGCCAAAAGTTCTATCTTTGTCACTAATATTGGAATGATTTCATTTTAGGCAATAGACTTGGACATGTGGGGAGCGAATACGATGTTATGGATAGGCAAAAGAGATGTCAAAGAAGAGGTTCTCAAACCTTTTGTACAGTGCTCTCTTGTCGAAGATTGTATGGCACCTCCAGGATCGATTCTTTCCTGCAATTTCCCGCCGGTTGCTCGTTTTCACTTGCAAATTTAATGAAAGCGCAACACTTCGACCTCATACGAAGAGAACTTGAACTCATTTCTCACTTCTTCTTTCTAGCGATATTTACGCCAACATGGAAAAATCCGGAAAATTTGATGGGGCATTCCTGTTGCTGCTATAAAAGCTCATATCGCTGGATCGCAACTGATCGAGCTTATGTATTGCAGCTCTCTTGCGTATTAGGGCACTGTGGAGTATCCAACTGGAGTTAGACGCCGATAAAGTTACTGGTACGTACAAGGCTGTAGCAAATCGATAACGTTGGGCGCGTAAGGCGCATTCATAGGTTTATACGACGTTATGCGCGAACGCAGAAGTAAATAAGTGCTCGCGTAAGAGACTAAGACGCGAACGCCGTAAATATATGGCGAGTGTCTTACGTGTACGACTTGCTGTGGATTCAGTCTCTCAAAGAGGGCAACACAGCATGCGTTGTTTAAAATCGCCTCATTTAAGTTCTGCAATCAGTGTCAAAGATGAAGTGCTAATTAAGTGAAAATTTTTTCAACTTTCGAAAAAATTTCCAGAAACTTCTGCTTCTTCTCTGCTAACAACAAGCGAAACATTTTACTCTGCGAGCCAGACGAAACGTGTTTTACTAAACTTTTATTTATGAGCCTATATGCGTGCATTTTTACATGTTCTTTTTACCATTCATCGGTTAGCTGTTGCCAACTGACACTCTGCGGCTCAATCGGAAAAACTGATATATACCAGCGATTAATGGGGTGGACTGCTTTAGTAATTGCTCAAAGCATGTAAAATTTTCCAGGGTCCGAGGAGAAACTACGCAAATTGTCACCGATACGATCAGGCAGCAGTGAATGTTATCGTCGCTCTTAGAGCCGGTCTTAACATCACTAGATACACGATATCAAACAGTGTGCTTAAAACGTCTCGTATGTGATGAATATTTGTTTCTATGAAAGAAGTGTTTATTTCTGTGTTTTCGCAATGCCCTCAGCACCATTTCGATAAAATCTCAGTGGTTTTTTGTGAACGTCTCAAATATAATTTCATGAGTGCATCAAGTGGGCAGCGAAAAAGGCCACCCAGTAGGAAACAGATAGACCGAAAAGAGTGTAAGTTGCAACTTATGAAAATGATAGTTGCGCTAAAATTTTTTTTGTTTAGTCTCTACGACATTATAGAGATCTATAGTGTTGTCGAGAACGGCGGATGTGGCATATGCTTTGCCTGTTTATCAAGGAATTTGGAATTGCCTCGTGCAGCTATACATTCCCGATGCTACACCACGTAAGCGCTTCGGATGTTGGCTGCAAAAAAAAGTGCAATTTGCAATGCTTTCATTTTCTGAACGCATTTGAAGTCTCAGTTTTAAGCTGCAACAAGCCTTATTAGCTGTTTTGGCGTCCAACGAGTGGTAATGAGATGATGAGAGATGAATTTCCATTTTTCGATACTGAGCTTTGCTTGAATTTTCGTTGAAGCTCATATGACTTCGATAAAAGGTGTGATATTTTTGAATAGCAGACAAGAGGAAGCAGACTGAGCACGCAGATCTGTTTTCATTTTTTTTTCTACTGCGTCACAATCACATTGTCTCCGAATCGAGTGAGCTAGTGAATGGGTGTTCGTCTAGGATTTCCTTACGGACTGGTTGTAGAATGACGATTCTCAGCCTTTCGTAGCTGTTCCACATGATACAGCTGAAAATGACGATCTTCGGCCTTTCGTAGCTGTTCCATTTGATACAGCTGACTACTATCAATGTTTATTTAGTTTATGTAATGATACCAACCAAATAAACCACAACTGCGGTTTTGTAATCTTACTTCGTTTCATTTCTTATTCGAGACCAGTGATGCCATCGTACCAGAATTTTTGGCACGATACTGTGCCTGTACTTCCCCTCCAAAAATGGTGTTATACTGTACAATACCACCTCCTGAAAAAACTGATCATACCGTACCTATACTGTACTTAGCGGCCGAGATATGGCACGATACTGTACCAATTATTTTGGCCCAAAAAGTACAACACGTATACTGCACTTTTCGTACCTGCAGTTTTTCTTGACGTGCATAAATAAAAGAGCATAGACTACTTTGTTGATTAGTAAGACAAACCAAAACTGTGCGAGCAAACGGACAGAAGAAAATGACCACTGGTTGAAACGACGAGAAAAATGCGAAGTTAGCAAAAAAAGATAAAAAAATATCCACGGTCGAGGTGAAAAACAGTCGAAATACCTGTTTGTGTTGAGCCGTAATGGAAAGCGCTTGAGCAAGTCACCGTACAGGCATGAAGCACATAACAACTGGAGAATGCATCGCGCAACAAAAAAGCGAGATTAGAAACATGAGAATGGGAAAGACACCGGACACTTGCAAAACATCGCACCAGCACAAACTGCACCGCAAACGGCATCCTTCACGCGAAGATAGCGTTCCATGGCGTAGCAGAGGGAGCTCCAGCGGGTGCTGCAGGGCATTATTAAATGCAGCCCGGGCCTTGCATGGAACCGTTAAGTCGCTAGCTGTGTTTTTCTAAACCTTCGAACCACCCTTATTAGTGCATCGACCTGTGCACGGCATCCGGACGCCTTCAGACCGCCTGCCAGCGCTAGCTGCAGCGTGTGAGCCATGCAACTCAATCTTTTCGGAAATCGCATCTCGAGCCCAATTTTTCTGTCCGCCTCTTCGAAATCGTCAATTTCGTCCTCGCCGGAATCAAACAGGTCACCTTCGGAGCAGGTAGAAGCAGCGTCATCTTCGTCCCTTGAGATGCTTACTGCTGTTACTTCTTCGCAGGCTGCGTTTCCTGTTTCACCGTGCAGCACCTCGTACTCATTTTTAAAAGCGCACACTATGTTTGCGCCTGAGTCAGTTACCATTCTGTATATTGAAGATTCGTTGATGTCCACGCTGTTCAGGATTTTAAGGTAGCCTCGTTTAATCGTCTGCGCATCGTGCCGTCCGTTCAATCTCTTCAAACCCAAAAACGCATTTTTCAGAGATCCGTCTCCTACGTAATAGATCTTTGCAGCAATGAACGAATCCTTGATACACTTTCCGCTCCAAATGTCAACAGTGACCAATGCTCCAGCAGATCCTTCCACTTTCCGCACAATCCTCTCCTTGATCACTTGTAATGGCCCGTCCAAAAGCGAGCAAAGGCATCCTCGGGAAGTAGGCGGGGCGAACCGTGGATTCAGCACGGCTGTATACTCGCGAAACTCGTGGGTGAGAAACAAGCTTAGAGAGACATTCGGTAGGGCCACCAGCTTTTAGAGGGCGTTATGCACCTTTTTTTTTCGGCGCTATCCTACGCTCCCTTACCGACATCTGCCATGACTCTTCCAGCGTTGTCAATGGGGCACTCCGCTTTATCGGCTGTTGGCGATGGCTGAGTGCTTTCACCAGCTTTGCATATTCAGCTTCATATTGCGCTTTCAAGTGTTTCATAGCATTCGTCGTGTTTAGGCCTACTAGTTCGCGCCCACCACACCTCGGACACTTATAGCTTGCCTGAACCACTTCGTAAAACTGCCACGCAGGGTGAGACAGGCTACGAGATCTGCCTTGTTGCAGTGCAGTTTCAGGCTCACCCATTTCACGTGTATATAAAGTCAGCGGCAGAACGATACTAAAAAGAGGAAAGTATGCACACGAGATAATACGTGGACGTGAATTCCATTTGCCGCACTTTAATTTGTTTTCACACATCCGCAATTGTAAGAGGTGTGGTATCCTAGCGGGTGCCCAATAAATGCCGTCTTTTAAAAAAGAACACATTTCCTTGCATCAAAAAGAATGCTAAGTAAAATAATCCAGCATAAACAATTATGGCCTACAAATCAAAGAGATGGCAAAAAAAAAACGAATGCCGCGAACCTAATATAAGGAACTAGAAGACCTCTTCATACCAAAATTAAAAAACTATAAAAAAACTTGCGAATGGGGACTATCCTTCGCTCCTATTGACATTACTGAATATCTGAAATAGAAAAGTTAGATCCCAATTTCTCAAATGAACAATTCGTCCCCATCAGTCAATTGTCGAGAAGCGTCGGGGACGAACAGTGAAATTTAAAACTATGGGAGCGCGGTAACGCTAATCTGCATCTCCCGCGAGTGAAGTACATTTTAATTACAAGTACAGTCAAAAAATCCCCTCGAAAAATCACACTGTACTGCACTCATACCGTACTTGCGATTTTAAACTTGGTACGATACTGTATTGTACTTGGTATAGGTACAGTACGAAAAAGGATTATACTTTTCGGTACGATGGCATCATTGCTCGAGACACGTACCGAACATACTTACGTTGTATGCATCTCTTAAGGCTCAATGAATGGGCTAGTAAGGGTTTCATTCCGAAACATTTGAGCCATCATCGTAACAAAACAGTAAAAAAAATAAAATGAATGTATCTCAGTTACGCTAGACGAGCTGAAACTTCGAGCTGAAATTTCGCAGCAGGTGGTGATTGTACGAGTCTCGCCACAGCGGACACTCACTGAACAGTGAGTGAGAACGAAATATAGGAAAATGCTGTTTTTATGCCGTTTGTTTGGCACTGCACAGAAGTACGGAAAACACTGGTCCTGGTTTAGCTTTAAATTACTTGGATGATGAGTTTTCACCAGTATATGGGAAATTTCACCTTTTACTCGATTTCAAACCAGTTGAAGAGCAAATTATAAGCACCAGAATTAAAATGTATAGGTAAGATATGACGAACGAAGTCGAATGAACATAGGTTTCTAGGAATTTTCAGGCGAAACCTCTAGCTTAGAAATCTACAATGTTTTTTAACTGGTCTTAATCATCAACTATGTTGCCTCGAATAAAGCCGTCAGGAGCTATGAAGTTAACTGGTTTCGAAAGGGGAGGAATATTCGAGGCAGGCGGTTTATCTAAGTAGAGGCTGTGAAGCTCCTTGTATGTGGCTTTTTTTAGCAGAAACGTACTTAGTATTTCATAATATTACTGATAGTATTATCGATGAGTTTAATCGAAGAAGGGGGAGAAGGGCGGCGTTTATTTGGAGAAGGGGCTTTATTTGGGGCCATACGGTACGCTCAGAGCATTTGATCAAATTGGCTGGTTGTGCATTCGTATTTGGTGCGCTTTGCTTAGTTAATTCATTTGTTAAAAAGGGCAATTTGGTTGACATGTAGAAGGGTTGCCTGGAAACACGTGCCGTCGTTGCTCACAATGCAACATCACCGCACAACCTATTCCACTTGCTTACCGTCGTTCACCATAGTTACGCGGCTTTCATTAAACCGATTCCCTTGCAATCTCGTTCAAATCTATTCAATCACAATAAGCCGTCATATATCGCTTCATCGTACATTCGTCTAATTAAGAGCGTCATTGTACGACTTCTTCCGCAATCAGTAATTGCTGATCTTCACTATAAATAAATAACAATCATTGCCAAAGGGCGAGAAATTATAGTTATTTTGAGCTAAGGCCAGTGAAGTTATCGATGAAAAGTCATTTTTAAGAGGCTACGAAAATGCATTCTTTATTATCTTTTTTTTTTAACCGTGAGGAAGTTCGGCACACAAAGGACCAAGCCGGATGCCCGCCTTACTCAAGTGTTCGCCTTGAAGATTTTTTTTTAAAGATCATCTTCGATGCATCCACTTAGAGTACATTTAATGCACATTCCGGCATCACTGACGTTGTGCTTGCTATCTAATGAGTAGTGAATCGAGTTCAAATCAGTTCGAGTTTTAAGCTTTTTTTCAAAATTTTCTACCCGCCTTGCACGAGCCATTCATTATATTAACGAGAAACGACCTAGTTTGTAGGCATTCAGTAGTTAGGTTGCATATGTTTTCGACTATTTGATTCCTTTGAGAGATTAAGTTATCGGCAAATAGCCTTGGAAGCTATAAATGATTGCGTTACGGTCCTTTATAGAAATCTTATCCATATGACACCTAAAATCAACGAATGAATAACATATATCATTCTGTTTCCGTGAAATGTCCACGCATTTTCCGCTTTTTTTTTCTTCCCCATTCCCAATGCTGATAATAAGCATATTTACTAGCACAACTATACTATAAGCGAGGCATCAGTTGCATTTTTCAAAATGTCACCGCAGCATTTCATAGTAGTGCTATACTTGCAAAGAACCATTCCGAAACATTCAAGCTCGAAATTTATCAAAATGAGCACACTGTAATTATTCTGCAACGCTTTCGTCAAATTATGTCCACGCCAGAAATCGTTTCTATCAAAAGTTCCTCTCCTATTGTTCATCACATATGATCACATGGATATGAGTTGGTGAGGCTATTTAACAGCTGCGTTTGTTCTCTTTTTGACGTCGTTAAGAAGTGTGCCAAATTTCATTTACTACTGACACCTGTTTTGTTCATTTTAATGCCCTTCACATTGATTCCATTCATTTTGATTTAAAGTGCATAGTGTTTCGAGTAATGAAATAATCAAAGTGTAGACCGTAGCATGCGTAACGAAAGAGCCGACGAAAAAAAGAAATTCAGACAAAAGAGAAACAGTTCTTATTAGACGAACACCTTCATAAAACCTTCATGAAAATTTGTTCCTTGATCGACTCAACGGTACAAGCATGCGCTGTGCATACATGCAAAAGAAACAATAATGAAGATCATTAATTAATTTCTTCTCAAACCAAATTTTCAAATTGTTCACAGTCTTTCAGTTGTATCGCATTTTAAATTCATGTGCTCACGTCGTCATCTTACATGAATTACGATTGTAAAGTGCAAAGAAAAAAAGACAACGAGCATCGTTTACTTCTCAACTTCTCTTTAAGTTGCTTCTTCTCACTGATGCTGAGCCGTTGTGTGACTCTCCTTCCCTTTATTTTGACGATCCCATCTGTAATTGCTAATGATCGCATTTGCTACTGAATCTCTGTTTATAACTAGCTCACTCTCTCCTCTCTTTCTCTCTTTCTCAATTGTTTGTGCATGCAACTAGGAATGCAGCGGTTTAGAATCGATGCTTTCAGTTTTGCCTATATTCAGTTGTCTGTTATTCTTCCGTAAACTTCTAGCATACGACTAAATTCAAGATGAAGTTGAAAAATTTAAAATTCATAAAATGTGTATCAGAGTTCCAAAAAAAGTTGATTCAATCATATATGCTTCAATGCCTCAAACAGCTATAATCACCCCGAATCATATCAAATACAAAACTACTGTTTTTGAACAATGGAACACTGCACTGCATTTTTTTGGTTTCTTAGCATTTACAATAACGTCTTCAATTGTAGAATTGAGCTGCGATATCGTTAGAGGTGATAGGAGAAAAATGAGGCAGAGGGTGTGAGAAACATAGAAATGCAATGTTGCTACCACCACTCTCTGTCTCAATTGTTCATCTGTCAAATCTACTGAGACAGGGAGAGTGCTAGAAACATTGAAATTCAATAACAAATGTGATCATTTACAACATCTAAAAGTTCCATAAGAAAAGCTGTAAAAAGCGAACGCTTGCCGTGAACAATGCAAAACGCCTATGCGAAAGGCATTTGGAGAGCCCAACTTCACTGAACCGCTAGTTTAATGATGGAAGCAGCAGGAGCACTAACCGGCGTCGCAAAATCGACCAAGAAGAAAGTCGTACAAAACAGTGTGAGTTCGTTACGTTTATTCTTCTTGTCAAAAACTTCTTTCGTGACTTTCTTCGTTCATGGATTCTGAATACAATGGAACATCTTAAATTGCTATATTCGAGCTTGAAAAGATGTGAAGCCGCATGGAACCAATTCTAGTCATCAAAATGTAGAGATGATACCGATACTGCTGGGTTTTGCAGCGAAAACCAGTATCTTACAACAGAAACATGGCAGCCTTATCGCAATCTCAGAGGTTGCACATGGGTTGCGTTGAATTGGAAAAAATTGAGGGTTTTGGTCAAACTCTGCTGCGAATGGCGACCCCTTTGTCTTCTTGGAGATGACGTTGCGTATGAATAGCCTCCGTTATTCCACCTTCCCCAGTTTTGTCCGTTTGCATACGATTAAACAAAAATCGGAGAAAGTTTACGAGTCTTACTTGCCCAAAATTCTGTTCATGTGTGCTCGCGCCTGATTACCTTTTTTTTCAATACAATCAAAGAAATTCACTTCGACTGAAATATCAAAAACGAAAAAAAAAATGTGGAGCTCAGGAGGTACGTAAGGTCCCCAAATCCTTTCAGTAGTATCAGTAGTTATATCGAAAAATGATATGCGGGTATTTGACAAACGACTATTAAACCGATAACGACTGATAAATATTTTGTCGATTTATGAAAAGAAATAACTCAGTTTTAATTATGATGATGTTTTGTTTTGTAGACGAATTTGAGTAGCGGCGAATCAAAGCCAACAACAGCAAGCAGTGCATCGAAAAGAGCATCAATGCCTTCATCGAGTTTGGCCGGTAAAAGAATTCGTATTTATCGAAACGGTGACATTTTCTTCAAAGGACTCAAGGTTCATCACAACATTTAGTTTTCTTTCCTCCGAAATTTTATTTAGACATTAATATACGTTTTTTTGACTTATTGTTTTGTATAGAAGTGCATTTGAAATTTGTGCCGAATGAAGTTCAATCGTATCATATTGGTTAGCATACGAATCAATGCGATTCTTCAATTTCTCCGATAACCTTTTTCTTTTTTTTTCTTTCCTCTGAAAATTATCTTTCCCTTAGCAAAAATGATTTTGTCGTCCAAAAATGTTTGATTTTTGGCAAAAAGAATTTTGATTTTGGCCGATAGGCCAACTAAACGCATATTACGATTTCTTCACCTTCAAAGCAACGGTTGACTGGCGACCAATTTTTTTCTCGCTTAATCAAACCATTTTTCATTTGTTTTGATCGCTTTCATTTGTACCCGTCTTTCCCTTTGGTCTTTGCGCCATTTCTTGGAAGAATAGCATTTGTCCGGTAATTTTATCAAGCAAAAAATGCAGCATAGTGAGAAAGAAGGTGAACTTCAATGAAGACGATCGGTTCATAAAAATTAAATATCGTAACGAGATCAACGTTCATACGATTGAACTTTTTTCCCCGCTAGTACACTCTTTTTAAAGCGCTAAGCACTCTTTTTGCCCGTTGATTGGACGTTCTACTCAACCCAAAAAAATCAATCAACGATTGCCGCACACCTGTAGACGAGAATCAGTCCCGTTATTGCGAGCGCTATCGACTAACAAACGTTGTCCGCTTATTAATAAACACCGTCACCATTCGACGAGAGGAATTTGTGATAATGGAATTGATAATAGATCGTCCCATTGAAGCAATACTTTTTATTCATATAGAAAAAGTAATTTGGGATGAAATGAAGAAACTCGATTTCACTTTAAGACTCGTTCTGTTTTTTGGCAATCACCGGTTGCTTTGGGTGAAAAATATAGGTGCACTCTTGTGCGAGCGTTGCTGTGTTGAAGACAACGTACAACTTTGTTTCGGCTTCGCCTGTGCGTGTTTCTGAGCATCTCTTCACCTTCCCCATAGCTTTTTCACCTCCAACGGGAAAATCTAGAGACGTAAAAGTCGGTGACCCTACTTTATGGTAATTTAAGTGATTCTTTTCACCTTAATACAACTATGCACTAATTACTGGTAAATTTAAAGTGTTTTTAGGTGTCGGGGATTTTGGCGAAATGTAGAAAAAATTCATTTAAAAAGATGAGTTAGTTGTTATTCCTGATGAGCGCTCTTTGCCAGTTCAAAAGCACATTATCGTAAGCTTGTATCTACGTGTAATTCTGCACCCGTAGTATTAGTATATGTGTTTGTCTGTCCCGTAGTTTTAGCCGGTGAGAGATGAACCGATCAAGCAAATATGTCAGTAAATAACGAGTACCTACCACCTCACACTGAGCAGAACGAATCTCGTGTGAACTCGCACCTCAGATTCTATTATTACGCTGATTTCTAATCACTTTACAGGTAGTAATTAACACAAGACAAATCAACAGTGTGCAGGCGTTCTTGGATGTAATTAACGAGCGAATAGGATTAACTCATGGTGCAAAGAGGCTATATACGGTGAGTGGACAGCATGTGAAAACAATGGATGAAATCGAAAACGATAAAGTGAGTAACATCAGACCAAACATTTTTTTATTCTACGCTTTAGTTACATCCATTCTCCGCTCCCTCCCACCCCCTCCTCCTACTCATCCTTTCTTCCCTCTCCTCTTACTCCTCCTTTCTTCCACCTCCTTCCACCGTCCAAATCCCTCGCCCTCACCCGCTCCTGCTAAGCTCCATCTGCTCTTTTCCCACCCATTTTGAGAAATTTGTAATAAGGGTGCGTGTATTAGACTACTTGAAGCAGATTTGATGCTACAATTACCAGAAACAATTAGAGCTTTTTCTCTGTAAGTTTTCTGCCTGCAAAATGAATTGCAGTTGCTCTTGAATGTGCTTATGTCAGCGCATTTCAAATGCAGCGCGCGGACTCCTCAGGAGGTTCATTTGCTTACTTATCAGGAGGTTCATTTGCTTATTACAGGTCACCCAATCGATCGTCCAGTTTGATATGAAATCAGCCGAATAAAATGCTTGCCATTGAATGTCAATTGATTAAAAAAAGATAGAGGCTACTCGTCGGGACGGGAGGTTGCGCGCTTCCAAAAAACTCCTTATTCAGGGTGCGTCATATCGCCGTGGCGGGATTTTTTCCTCAAAAATGTTTTATTTCGCCCATTCTAAGCAGCGTCATATGCGTTTCTGGCACTGTTCAAAGAATGAATTTGCGAACTAGTGTTTCTAAAAAAAATTTTTTCTTAGTGCGAAGAAAACTACAAATGTGATGTTTATGTGCAATTTTGGATGAGAACTCAGTCAAGATACTTCTCTGTCGTCAGTCGATTGGTCCAAATTTTATTTTATTCACTTTTTTCATTTTTGATGCGTTTCAAATCTTTCCTCGTTTGACTCTAGAGGTTTGCATTATTCGTTTTCGGGAAATTATCCAGGAAAGCCTTCCCCTATCTCCGGGAAAGCTTTTATTCACCTGACGAGGTCCCCCTTCAGTGACCAACCCTTCTCTCAATCGATCAAATTTTACTAATGTCGATGTGGTTGTTGTGTGACAAATCATATTCAGAATGCCCGTTTGTTGTAGGAGTATGTGGCAGCAACGAACGTTTTCACTCCTTTGAATTATGGCCAATTGAAGGTGCCATTCACCTGTAACGAAACATCCAAATTTCACTCGGAAGCGGTATGGATCGACTTTTTCATTTCGCTCATTTCTTTAGCATTTCTCAAATCTTTTGAGTGCCTTTTTTTTCTGAAATGTCTCAAGTAATATGTGATTGAGCGCTGAGCAATTGGAACGTACTTTATCATGTAAAATAGTCTATAGAAAGGCAGAATTTAAATTAGTAAGAGAAACCAGAATGGAATCAGCTGAAATATGTTTTACCAAGCCAGGCAGAGTAGAACTAATATATGTGGGCATTTTGCAGAACTTTTTTTGAAGAAAGAAAATCCTGATATAGCATTATGCAGCTAGGCGCACTATGACGGAAACATATGCTTATTGAAGGAATGATCGTAAAATTTGCAATTCAATTTCGGTTAGAGAAGGAGACTGGAATATTTCTTAAAATTCATATCCACTGACAGCCTGGATACCCTGTAGAAAGCTCTTATTTCTTTGCTTTCTGAAAACTTAATGGAGGAAAACTGAGACGCTTTGCAAACTTAAATGTTGGGACTCGCATACTGGAATCGGCTTGTTATCAACGAATAGCTTAGCATGCTTTCTAAAGTTTTTTTTGTAAGTGTACTCATGCTTGATGTTGTGGAACACGACCGTACGCCGACTCATTCCGTGATTTCCTTGGTGATAGATGTCTTTTTGTCCGTCATATTATAATGCAGTAATTCTCTGCTTCTTTTGTTGGCCATGTCTCAAACCCGATGGGCATTTCGTTCCTTGTAGGGAATAAGCTGACGGTTTAGCATTCGTATCGTGAATCTAGGGTTCTATTCACTAGGTCGTCCTACGGTTTCCTCGAGTGCAGCATTCTGCAGTTCTTCGACGGTTCTTTTGCATTTCTGCGCCGTCTTAAATAGCTTTTCCGGTCTGTAGTAAGACAGATGAGGAACTTGACGGTGTTACAACGCTTAACAAAGGACTTTAGTACACTGCCGACAGTACTGCATTCTCTGGAATTTCAGCCATCGAAGCACCCACTAAGGATTTCGCGAAGCAATGAACCAAGAAAGGAAAGAGCTCAAGCCAATACGAAAAGAGCAGGTTCACTTGCACCTCCTGTTAAACATGTTCGTTGCAATCGTTTACTTAATTTACTGACTCCTCACCATTTGCAGTTTTTTTTCGGCTGGATTGCGATTAAGTTTTCACAATTTCCAAACATTTTCCTGAATCACATCATAACAAAACTTCATGAGAGTGGGTTTTTTGTGACTGAAAATATCAATTAGCCGATCGATGATGGTCTCAACATATGGACGCAATGATGCGATTGTGGTTTTTCAGTTCAATATCGCCGGATAAACAGCAGGAACAGTGCAGAAGTTTTAGTTGGCTTTTTCATTTTAGCAAGTAGCGTCTTTTGAATTCCATCCAATGTACGTACTTTTATGATGCATAATCAAAATGAAATCAGATGCTGGCGTGATAAAAACGGACATAAGCAGGATTTATGGGATGTGCCGCAAATTATGGCATAGCGTAGGCTTTCGGCGTGGCCAAGACTCGAAATGTTAGAGTAGCAGACTACCGTTCTCGCACGCTCACGAACAATTTAAGGCAGGAGAGAAACGTGCAATGCAGGAAGAGCAAATGTAAAAATAAATATAAAAGAAACGTGCAATGCAGGAAGAGCAAATGTAAAAATAAATATAAAGTGCAAATTTAAGATGGCTGATATTCTCGGCTTTGAAATCTTAGGACATGCGCGTCTTTCTCTTCCCCCCTGTTACTCCCTCTTTCCCTCCCCTTTCGACTGAGTTTAGAATTTGGACATGAATTTGCTTCAAGCATTATGCCGCTTTATAATCGCTTTTCAGGCGGCTATTAATGCGCAACCAAACGGAAATCCGACAACGGCTACCAAGAAGAAACTAGTTAAGCGAAAAGTGTAAGAATTTTGCTTTAGTAATGCTTCAAAATATTGTTTCACCTCATTTCCATTCCAAACCATCCTTTTTTGACGTTTATATAGGCATCATAATCAGCTTATTAATTCACTGGCAACCAACAGGAACTGCATCTATTGTTAACGAACATCTTCATTTTCGTTGTTCGTTGTACTAGCCGCATGGTTTGAAAATCGTAAACAAATTCATTGACTGAATGCGAAGCTAATATTACAAGATTTTTCTAGCTAGGTATTATCTGCACAAACTAATTTTCTTCTCTGAAATACATTTTGAAATGTTCAGTTTCAAAATATGGAATTGATGTCGCTCGTTTATCATGAAATATTTTCTTTCGAGAATTCTTTTTTCGATTACAGAATGCAAAAAGAAGAAGCTACTAAATTGGAAAGATCACCACAAGAAGCGTGCTCGGAAAATAGCGTTTCCGCTCAGACCAATTCGCTAAAACAGAAAAAGAAAGTGCTGAAGAAAAAAGGTGAGCGCAATTAATGTTCAGTTCGTAATCAGTTCAATACATATGACAGGAATTTACGATATTCTCATAAAACACTTCAACAGAATCTCATAAGCTTCGAACATTCCTCTTTGTCCCTTTATTTTATAGTTTCATTTACGACACTAAACAGCGCTGTTGAACCGAAGTTTTGGTTCTTTTTTTCTCAAGTATGAGATGGAAAAGATGTTGATAAACCTTCCTATGATTTCAGTTGGTCAAGTACACGATTTTCCAATGCGATTTTTTTTTCAAATTTGAAATTGCTTCAGCTTCAAACGCATCTGAATTTCTCAGTGGGTCTTAGGCAGATGTTTCCTGCAACTATTAACTTTTTGAGTCAGAGCTTTATATATGATTTACATTTTATGCGCAATAACCTTTAGAGCGGTTCTGAGTGCAGCTAGAAAATTGTCAATTGTCGTTTATGTTCAGACTGCAGCCAGTTGACTTTAGCCACTCGAAGCAATTTTTTGCACAACGCGTTGTTGTCCACGTCAACTCCGATTTCTCCGCTTTCCACCAATCTGTTATCGGCGTTAAAAGGTAATACTTGCGATAACTTCGGAGAATCGCTGCCGTCCCTTCCTCGTTCAGTTTCACTTTGGCTTGCTCAAGTTTACGTAATGGCAAATTGATGATTTTGATGGGAGAATTATTGATACAAGTCGCAATGATCGGATAATGTGAGTAATCACTGATACTTTAACTTTAAAAAATTACAGTGAAAATCCCTGAGGAGACGCGTAAGTATTTTTCTCCGCCACCCGATTCATCGTCACCTGCTTCGACGATAACGAGAGCCCAATCAATTATAGAACATATCTCGATTAACGAGCGTACGCCGACTCCGCTTCCAGTGAGAGAAGAGCTTGACTGTGAAGAAGACGATCGCAAAAGTAACGAATTACTCGATTTCGTTCTTTTTTTTTCGTTACGTACACGTGTATCTTTTACACTGTCTTCTATTTGTAAAATGACCCGTCAAAGTTACCAATAGATAAACGAAGTGAATGTATCGTAGTACAACGTGTATGTGAGCTTTTGCTATTGTTAGCTTTGCTGGTTCTTCCTTTTTTGATATTTTTTTAGTAATTTCTTGGGGTTTCAATGGTTAATCGAATGCATACGGCACCACCCTCGAGAAAATTTATGGATTTTCAGTCCTTCCCGCAGTCTAAGGAGACCTTACATTTAAGGTCACAATCTATCCACTCGTTTTCTTGAGGTGATAGCATTCCGTCATCGGCAGTCGGTTCATCGAAACGAGATTTGGAAGTACGTGATCACTCAGAGGAGGAACGTAAAGTGTCGTCAGAGCAGAGTTCGGAAGAAACAAAAGGTGACTTTCATTCAGGTGATGAAAATAGCGAAAAAGCTGAAGAGCAGTTGCAAGCAAATGATGAAAATGGAGTCGTCTGCACCAAACAAGGTAATTTGATGTTGAAAACAAAGTTTTTTTTTTTTTAATTCTCGAGAATTTCATTTAGAAAACACCTCACATTCTAAAACTGCGTCCTCAGCAATGGATCTAGCAAAAAGACATAGTGTTATTTCTATGTGATTATCCTTATTGTCTGGTTTCATGGAATATGCGCAGGTATACTCGAAATTTATCGAGTAGAACGCATTGAAGAGTGTGGAATTTATATCATTATCATCTTCTTTCACCAGAAGGTGTGTTCTATCGATTCATTCGAATTATTCTTACTGAACCAAAAGTTTTGTCAAGTCATCGGCCGATGTTTTTGACAACGATAGAAACGGAAAGCAGGTTGTTTGATTTAATTGCATATGGCCCTAAGAAACGCCTTCGGTCTAGCATTCCATAGATTCATTCATTGCCCACATTGACGCAGCACGGCAGTCGCTGCGATAAACATTGCTATGAAAAAGGTGTTTCTGAACTTTTAGTGAACCCTGTATATCTTAAAATTTGTTTTTAAGTCTTACGATCCTTGTACCTTTCAATTTCAGCTGCATTATGTCATGTGGAACTAAGCCAAGCATTTCTCCACACTCATGTACTTATAGTTGAGAGTTCGGTTTACTAAAAAATCCCGTTGTAAAACTTTTGAAGTTTCAATATTTTAGGCTTTGTTTAGTGCTAACAGAGGCTTTTTCATCTGCTTTACTGATCTTCAATATCACTGGAACACAAAGTGAATTTACAGCGTCAACAGAGTCGAAAGAGCGCAGTCCTAGGTCCGAAATGAACGAGAAATATCCGGTAGGTGGACAATGAAAAAGCGAACAAAAATGATGAGGTGCACGAGACGGGTTACGAATTAAGCTTTTTGTTCGTGTATAATACGTAGTTATGCAGAAATATTGTATAAATGTGCTAGTTGTGGGGATTGTCGCATTCCATTCGCAGCTCTTTCAGAAGACGTAGTGGACTGAAACCACATCATGTGTGCCGCATGTTCATGCATGCGGCGCGAGTCTTACGTTTCCGAAATGCGATGGCTGCAGATGGAGGTAGGAGTCGTTGGCTTCTAGGATAAAACGTTCGTGCGCTGAACGTCTTGTCTTGCTTGATTCATCAAAGTGGTCGTTCTCTGTAAGATGTGAGCATCCGCTTATTCATGACTATATATATCTATATAGAAAAGTTTTTCGTTTGTAAATCGAAACGCAATCAGGCGCACCAACTGATTCTGATACCCTTGACCTATGGATTGCAGAAATTGTTGTTGAGCGTGATGCTGGCAGCGAGCCAGCTAATGAAAGAGTATTCTATTTTCTTGAAGGAAGTGGTGTCGTGATTGCGCAAATTCACATGGATTACTGTCCGATCAGATGAAAAACAACTAGAACAGCAACGTGTTATACCCACCCTTCTTCGTCTCCCCCCCC
>JPKZ01000265.1:406697-430115 GCA_000803305.1 Toxocara canis | reverse complement strand
CCTCTCTCCCCCCCCCCCCCCCCCCCACCTGCATCCATCCCTCGAGTATGCGTTTTATTTGCTGACCTACTTATTACCATGGCAACCATAAACACTCAAGTTTATAGTAATAAGGTTCAGAAGTGAAATGAAAGATAAGGAAAACGACAAAAAAAACACAATAAATTGCAGCTATAATGAGAATACGGGTTTTAAAAGCGAATTTCTGGAACCTTTTTTTTTAAAAAAAAATAGCAGCGTTTAACATGATTGCTACCGCAGCTGCCTTTGAAAAGATATTTCACCTTCAGTTTTCACCATATGGTGATCAAAAAGAGATTGTGATCGTGATTGCGGCAGTGAAATAAAAAGGCTGCAACAGACCAGGAACGTAAGAAGTGCGTCTTATGCATAGCCATAAAACACGCATCCCGCTCACGACACACGCAAGTACTAAATGTTCGCATAGGGCGTACACCTTACGCACGAAAACATCGCTCTCGAGTTGCGACATTAGAAGCCGGCGCGGGTGGCGGATTCGAGAACAAGGAGAGTTCAAACAGCACACATTTTTTTTGCTTGACCCACTTATTTTTATCACGTGTATAAAGCGCGCTTTGTGTGACGCCATGTCTGTTCTTGTGTAAACACATGTGTACTTTCCGAGCAATTAATTGCTCGATCTGTTGCGCTAAGGCCATGGAAAGCGCATACATCGTGCCTTTTGCGAACCAGATCTCACAGCTCGTTGCACAGTGAACTTGATCAAAACGTATTTTAAAGAAAATAGGTCCTTTGTCATGATTAGCACAATCGAGCAGTATGTTTAAGCAGCTAGTCCATTCATTGCGAAAGCACACTGTTACATTCGTCGCATAAGGCATTTCGAGCAGTATCCTTTATAGTCCTGAAATGCCTCAGTACTCTTTGTTTTGTCTTCTGATGACCACTTCCAAAAGTCGAAACTCGAAACCAGCGAAAGCGTTTCTTTTAATCTGCGGGAGTGCGTTCCCTTAATTTTCCATTACTGTTCTTACTATTGGTTTCTTAATAAAACTGTGCACCGCGACTGCGAAAATCGATACACGTATGGAGTAAATAGAAACGTTAAGAGTGTTAAGCGGTTGTCTTTTGATGATGTTCGCAGGTCTTAGTTAAAGACGATCTAGAACAAACAAACGACTGGACCGAAGTGGAATTGGAATCGGAAAATATAGTGGCAAAAAGAACAGGGAACTTGAAAAACTGGAAAGCGGAACTTGCAGTTAAAACTGTGGTATTGATTTGACCAGAACAATAACTCGTAAAAGCACGCGGAACCGAGAAAAAACCTCGGGTTGAAACTTCTTGGTTCGTTTATCATATCGTTTATCATATCTGCGAATAATTACTACGCTCTATCAACTTAATTTGCGCAAATTCTTTTGGCATTGCTCAATTTTTTGCAATTAAATGTTGATGCCTATCGTTCGACGATCAGCGCTGCAAAGGAGAACAACAGTACTTAAACTGTAAGCAACTTAAGGTTTTTCCACGCTTAAAAAATCACAGAATTTTTTAAAGATTCCCTTACTTAAAGTTTTGTTATAAAACTGCACGCTCATATCGATCGAAAATCATGTATGTTAGTTGCTGGCTGATCACCACAAATGTCAAACAATTAACGCGACTGGTATAGAAGTTTGCGTAAATGAAAGATTTATGAGTGTCTATCGTTGGTAGGCATTTTATGCGTTTGGCATACTGATAAGATCAAACGACTTGAGACATTCATTCGCAGTCAAGCGTGCATCAACACACAGAACTTGTTATGCTCAACATCGAAACGTTGCTGATACTTTGGCGACATAAGTTCCTTCTCAAATGCCATAGGTGGCCACAAACTTTCAACAACAAATACGATGAATTGTCCCGCCAAAATATGCCCAAATATGTGAATGATATACGAGTATTTCGTAAGCGCTTTCCGATTTTCCAAACCATATAAACTTTCCAAATTGCCACCCCCACATAAAGCTGCAACTAGCTATTAGATTTGTGCATGCAGACCTTGCCATGCCTTTCATAATAGTAAGTAACAGACAGTTCCAAATCTAATTTCAATCACATTAATATACTTAATCGTGAAAAAAAGAAATTATCAGTCATTTCATGTATGATCAACACATTAGAAATCAGTTGATCCAGGGAGCTATTATAGCTAAAACAAGAAGCAAAGCCAACACTGGCCAGAATTTGCTACTAGGAAATTTTTATTTGAGCATAGTCTGCGGGTTTACATCAAGAAATAGGGAAGTCGTGTTCTACAATTTCTATGGAAGAGGCCAACAAGGAAATCAAATCACAAATGATTAAAAACAAAATTTGCGGCAATTCCGAATGCATGTATTTAGAAATCTGCAATCCCCCCCCCCCACCCCTTCCCCGGCCTTAGAAAGAAAATGTGGAACACTTTATTTAGTATATCTTAATAGGGTTAAGAAGCCTCTTTATTCGAGTTCATAGCTTTAATAACCGTAGCAGCAGTAGCTATTGTTGCTAATGACAAGCATCTACTTCGCATTAGTAAGCACATTTTACTCGATATGCCAACACCACAAACCGTCATCGCGAAATACCACACGATGTTCCCAAATAATGCAGCAGCGCTTACGCGCTTTCTGGCTCTGCAAGCTCGAGAACATCGTGCAAGCGTAGTTTACGACGAAGGTAAAGAAGTGCACAAGTGCAGCAATTAATTAATTTTTTTCTCTTATGTTCCTAAATTCAGTTACATTTAGTGTTTTTGAAAGTGATAGATGAATGGACATGAATGATCATTAATCGTGAACTATATGCTCATGAGTCGAGCTTTCATATAGTTTCTTCTTGAACTCTTGTATTAAGCTCGTCATCGATGCTAGAAGTGGTGTTCCGCATTGTTCGTTTAATTGCACCTCTCCAAAATCTGTATATCAATTTGAATCGGTGAGCATTTAAATTTTAATTCCTCCAATCTGTTGGTCGGAAGGATGAAAATTTTCGTAATATGAAGTGATAACAAAGCATGCTGGTAAAAATTTGTGAAAAATTGATTAGTTTATCGTACACGCTTGGTATATGAAATTAAGCATATCGGCTTGTATATATAGCCAACACTGTGAAGTAATTATGTTTATTCAACGCTGTTCGATATTGTTGATGCCGGCAAACATTTTCACACTAAACGTAATGCGATAATTCCGGTTGATCGGAGAAATGCGGTTTTTCGATGTTCGCATCACCGTCGTAATCTGATGCGCAAATCACCACCATCAATGCTCCCTTCTTGATATCGTTACATTTTTCATCACTCCGTGATGCCGCCGCTATCGTTTCTCATCACTGCATTTATCCACAACACCGCACATGGAATCTTTATCCGTATCTACTCAATCGCCCTATAACTGTTGCTATTTCAGTATCAGAGATTTCCTCCAGTTTATTCATACCAAAAATTATTCCAACTATGGCACAGTTCATAAAATCTGAGAAAAACTGCAATTTCACCAGCTCAATCAACCTATTTTCTCTCCTGTACATTGCTAAAGTATATTTATGATAACATTAAAAAACCTTTATATTTCACGATTGTAAACAGGAAACGAACTAATTTATGTCAAAATATTTGAACATATATTTGCATTTATTCGAGATATGAAGGTTGTGTGCCGCTGAAGGGAAAGAGCTCTTTTGAAGAGGTGTCAGTGTTGGAGCACAATTGACACATTCGAATATTATTGGGTGGTCACGTTCAATGACACTTTAGAGCAATTGCAAACGTTCTCACACTTTTTTGCTGTAATATATATATATATATGAAATAGTTTGAAACACTTATGTTGAACTGTTTGAGTTCTAAAGGCATCTTTTAAGTTTTCAAAGATCGCAAAAAATTTCTGTCATATGCGATTTAGTAGCTGAAGGGCTGAAACGTTTTTTCATGGTCATATGAAATGAAACACTGTTGGAACATAACATGATAATCGCATATATCAACTAAGCCTAACGATGCGGCATTGCTTCTTACTCACATCTCTACACTACTTATAAATTTATTGAGCTAGATATTTTACGAAAAGAACCTCTTCGAGCGCCACGATAAACAATTATTACTTCTATAAACGTGTAGAGGGCTAATTTGTGTACGATTAGCACATCTCAAACAATTTCTCGATGGATTCAGACGTCTAATATTGCTGTTTCTGAACGAGATTAAGTTCTTTCTCTTAAGAGGGTTGCGGAAAAAAGTGCGCATAACAGTGGAACTTGATGAGTAGATACCGGATGTAAAGATTACATCCGAGTCATTTTGACTGCAAGATGACACGCTTACGATTTGCTCATGTTATGTGAAATATGGTATTTGAAAGCCTTCTAGATGACTCGTGCGCGGTAGCTCAATAGATCTATCAATGTTAAAAATTGACTTTTCAGCAGCACAATTTTATTTTTACACGCTGCTAGTTACGTAGAAATAATATAACACTAACATTTCTTGCGCGTAAGCTTTTTGCATGCTACTAGCTGTTACACCGCGTGCAATTCCTTGTGCATTTCATGCTCGTTTCATGAACACGCTGACTTATGCACTCATTTTCATACATGTTCTTATAGTAGCATCTTTTTCATGTCTTTCTCATATATCTATTCAAATATTCTAAAAGTTTTAGGCGCTTATAATCTTAGCCTGTTGGCATTTTTGAGAATACTTATTCTAAATCGTTGAGTCGGCTGGTGAATGATATGCTTCGAGGAGGCTGAACCGACGGCCATGAGGCACTGAATGGGCAAAAGTTAACCAAAGACAGAGATCGAGTTCGCCTTCATCGACTGTATTCCTTTCTGGTGACCGCGAGGACAATTTCTAAGTCGCACTTGGGATCAACTCTGCTCACCCTCTACATTTTATGTTCCTATGTGCCTTCAGCCGTTCCATCAAATGCAAAATGTTCAGCACATGTCATATGTGCAAGATGATGAGATGTGAAGAAATGTAAAGTGTGTGAAGAGGAAAGCAGGCAATCGGAACTGCGCATGCTGCACAACTTCAATTTGCTAAGGTCTCACCAACTTATATGACCCCTGAAGCGTTTCGCTCACCTTGTAATTTTCCACTTTATAGAAAAGTTCGTAATTAGCAATTATGTTGACTCGTTTATGGATGAATGCTGAACCGCCTTCATGATTCAAAGAGTTCAAAGTTTGGCTTGCTTTTTTGGTTTTTGAATTTTTTCTCAAACAACTTATTTTGCGTCGAATTTTTGTTGCGTCTGAATGGAGGAGAAAAACTCAACTAATTGATATTTGAAAACGAGTCGATAATTTTCGAGAATTTGTGCCACAATAAAACCGCGCGGCTAAAGCGCACAAAACGCATACAAAATGACATATTGCAAGCGATGAACAATGAGGAAAAAAATTTTGCGCGGGAGCCGTTTTGTGGACATTGTGTTCGATATGAGCGATCGTCACCGAGCTTGTTTCATTCAGTTCGAATTCCGCTTCGCATCTCGTAATGCTGCTGGGCATCATCAGTTTCCTTTCCTTTTTTTCATCCGATTCCTAACGCTTTTACGCTGTTTTTTTTTCATCTCTTAATTTCAAATTCTCAGTTTGTTTCAGTTCGCGTTTCGAATTTCAGCTGATAACGCTTTATCATGGAAGTGATAAGCTAAAATCACCAACCGTTACGATTATGTGCAAACGACGCAAAAATAAACATTTTGTAAGAAGTTTCATTTTGCGGTTGATCACCAGTTTGATTCGTTTTTATTTTGTGGCTTTACATGACCATTCGTTCCTGATTCCGATCGCATTCTTTTTTTTGACAAGTCGATAATGTGGCAAAGTAGACATTTGTCCAATAAAAACTTGTTTCATTTGTAATGGATTTTTCTTCTTCCGCTATTCTTCATTCGAAGCAACAAATCATATCGCACATATTGGTCTCTTTAAACATCGCTAGCATGCTATAGCTTATAACTTATGCGGCAGACGTTTATCCATAGGATTTCATCGTTCTACGTTCGATTGCAGTCAGCAACTTTTTTGATAGTGTTTGTTGATCCTACGACGATATAACCGGGTATAGCTTTTCTAGCTGGAAATGACAATCATCCTCTAGATAAATGTCTAGATGTACAATTTGATTTGTCCATGTTGATGTGATTGTAGTCGCATGCATTAGCAACGTTCAATAGGCTTCAGCTATGTTCACGTAGAGGCCAAGTTTCCATTTATAGCCTTGTGATTTATGTACGCTTTGCGGTGGAAAAATTATCGTATTCGATCGTTCAGAAATGAATACCTACATTTCAAAGGATATTTGTGAGTAAAGAAAGCTTGTCAAAAACATCTTTGCTTTCAACAATGAGAGTATTTCGATGATAGTTAGGGGTGTTCAACGGGTTCACATTTTGTGGAGCATTTAGCCACTACACACTTAATCTAGCGATACGTCCAAATGAGAAGCATTCGATCATTGATAACGATAAGCATCCAGCTATCGTTATGGCATCCAAAAAAATGCTTCTCAGCCTAATGAGCATGCACTTTGTCACGTCCGCAATGAACGCATGTAACGCAAATCAAACATCACATCGCATCACTCGAAAACACGCAGATCATATCGCTCGTACAAACTTTGTATGCCATCCAAGCACACATATGTTTTGTATCGTACAAATGTGCAATGCGATCCCGCCAAAACATTCACAACCTCTAATTTACCACCATTTTTATTGTTGAGTTGAGCGCGTCACGCAATCGATCAAATATCTGATCGCAACGATTATCGGTTTTTGCAGAGGGAAATAATTGAGACGAGTTTCACTTTCATATGTGGAAAATAATTAGCGTTAATGAATTTGAATATTTTTATTTTGTGAGTTGGAAATTTTTGCATCAATTTTTCATTGAGAATTGGGGCACCCATAAATATGTGCATGGTATATACCAAGGGAAGTGAAAATCATATTTAACAAACGTTAAAAGAATGTACGACCGAAATTCGAACCATTTTCCTTCTCTCTTTCCTCCTCTCCCAGTTCTATTTCCTTCTGCAAGTATTTGTTCCACATTCGCACCTGCAAATTTATACTTGTGGAGCGATTGGAAACATCCTGGGAACTTGTCTGAGGTACGCCACAGTTTTGTCTAGGTTTATGGTGGGTTTTTTTAATGTTTAGCAAGCATGCCAAAAGAATATTCGTGTCAAAAAGGATTCTTTCTGAACCGAATTAAGGAAGAATTTACTGGGACGTAGAGTCACAATTTTTTAATAAGAAACGGTGTTTGCTCATTTATTTAAACGATTGTCTTCCGCTTATGATAAAAACTATTAAGCTGAATTATGCAACGCGTTCACTGCTCATGTTGCTCATAAACATTATTGAATTACTTTAAAAATTTACTTATGAACTTATAAACATACGACTGACAGCCCAGCCAGCGGGTGGTTAGCCAAAGGGATGGCTGTGCTCGGCGTGCGATTGCCTCAGTAACATGGAGACATCGCATTGAAGGTCCGAGCGGTAACGGGCTAACGTGCTAACTTATAAACATTACTTATACTAGAATTACTCAAAGACAGTTCTACCTAAACTGCTCATATTTTGACCTAGAAAACGCTTTCAATTGAGCTGACTGCTGTTTATTGCGCCTTTGCAACTCCAATGCCTCAGCATTCCAAGCGCATATTTTGCTCGAATCGATTTCCTATTGGCTATTTCAGATTTTTTGCACATTTGTAATTAGGTAGCCGTAACGTAGATATGCTCACAACTTGTCCGCCTTATAATTTGGGCTGAACAGATCGAAATGTAGCGAAAATCAAAAAGGTATTTTTATTTTGTTGATTAAGTCACTGATTTTTTCGATGATGAAAATTTACGAGACGATTAAAGATCGGTGATAAAATGCGTTCAGTTTTTCGAGTACAAAAAATCTGCATGTGAGGTTTTCGAATCGTTGCTGATTTGATCTAATTGTTTGACGTTTTTTCTTGTCACATTTTGTAACAAATCTTAAAGTGCGTTTTAAAAAATAAAACAGCTGTCAAACACGTATGATTTTATCGAAACTTTGTTCGACGTTCGTTTCTCCTTTCTCTCAGCGCACTGTTTCGGTCAATGAGTGGTACGCATTCACATCAAAATATTGCAAAGTGTGAAATCGTCTCATTAAAAAAAAACGTTCGGTGTGCAATGATTGTTATTACCTATTGAAAAACAATTAATGATTAATTCTATAAAGTCATACGTTATGAGGATTTTTTGAAAAGAAGGCAACATATTTGATGGCAAATTGGCATTAAATTATCGTTACTAAACTTTGATGAAATGAGCGCCGTACTCGTCTATGAATATTGTCAAATCGCGTGCTTAATTAAATTGTCAGCATAGAGCAAAAACGAGATTTATCTTTTTTTGTTTTTTTCAACGTTGCCTATGTCTCAGTTATCACTGTATAGCCATCGTAAGGAATTAAAAGAGCGGATAGAGTTTTACCTTTTTTTCTTTTTTCATATCTTCTCAAATGCGGAAGAGCCCCTCATACTGCTTGTTTTTGGCGGGTCAGTGATTCTTGCATCGAAATTTATCGCATTTTTTATAGATGTTTTGCAAGAAATGCTAAGAAAGCTTTAATCAGTATAACTGATCGACTAATGACGACTTCTGCTGAGCGGAAGATATACAGATCTGTCGAAGAAAACAAAAGGGATGATTTTTTGTCTTCGGTTTTTTTTTTCAAAAACTTTTGATTTCTCTCATGCTTGTTACCAAAATTCTAATCCTTTCCTACGAATCTTTTCTTCAGCTACAGGTTGTGAGTCACTGCTCAGAAGGCGTAAAATTTGCAAGTCACCTAACCCCTCCTTAGTTTGATGAGCACGATGTTCTCATGCGTTTGAGATTCAATGAATCATTTCGACTGCACAAAGGTTTAAGGTCAGAAGGCCTTATAGTTGTTGCATCGGGGATAAATTTGGAGGGAGAGAGACAAAGAAAGGGCATGAGGGAGAGGAACTTATTTACTTTTAAGGTCGGTCATTCGACGTAGTCATCTAAGCTCGATATTCCCACAGAATTCCGAGTTTCGTAAAGCGATAGCTCAGCAGAGGATGATTGAAAATTATAATTATCCTTAAAAGCACATTTCCTATTTCGGTATCATATTTTACGTGAACATTTTCGGCAGTGGCAATTAAGTGGACCGTCTACCGATTTAGTTCGTTCCAGCGTTGTCAATCAGTTGAAGAAAGTTCGCCAATTAAGATCATGTATGGCTCATATAACTCAAAAATGAAGTAAGTCAACGCTGAGATAACATTTCCTTCCAATAGAAATCGGTTGTGTTGTATTAGCTTTTTTTTATTAGCTACAAAATGTGCTTACCATTTGGTTCGTTATAATAGCGATGAAAACGTTTAATTAGGTATAGCTTTTTTTTCGTCGAAAAACCTCCAATGAATCGATAATGTGAGGCGTCTATCGTCAATGTAAGACGCTAATCGAGACGTGAGGAAATTTAGCATGAAATATAGCGCATTTGAAGGAGGCATGAATCAGTTGCGCATAAATTACGTAATTCCGGGTCTCTTACGTTCTCGATCAATGCAATCCAGATGTTCATAGATTCATTTTTTTAAAGAAGATCGATCAAAACGGAATTTCAACGATTTACTCAAAAACTGTTTTTGAGTACGAATGAACCGAAATTAAATATTTCTGACAATCGTAAGTCTTTTCGCAGGAAATTCTATTCTGTATCTGCAAAAAAGAAATCTGTAAAACTCAACCTCTTTTTCGAAGTTCTAGTGCAAATGTGACATGATGTCATCGAATCGGTCCACTTTATTCCATGCAATATTTCACTCATATATGCATAGCGTTTTCAAAATTGTTAGCTGTAATCGCGGATGCCGAAACCGAGATGAGCGGAAAGGCACCATGAGTTTTCAACAGAAAGTTTTTTTTAAAGTTTTCAAGACTTCAAAAATTCTAAAAGAACTTTAAAAATTCTTCTACGTCAGCGGGTACCTTTCTGAACTATTTCATTCATTTTGAAAACGTTTGTTCTACACGACGCTGTATATATGAAGAGCATCATTTGGATTCAAAATCATATTGGAGCTATTTTATGCGAATTTTGAAAAATGCCTCTTTAGACCCCATGAAATCAATAAATCCTCAACTTTCTTAAGCCTCTCCAGCGTCTGCGGCCTAACCAGTTCTTAGCTCAAAAAAGCTTTTGATAACTTTTTCTGACAGTGGCCCAACGCGTAAAATTATGTTTTATAAAGAATCGCTCAATTTTAAGATTTCCATTCAGTTATTCACTTTCAGGAACTTATGGTGAAAATTGATCGTGCGATTTTTAAAAGTGAATAATTGGTTTACTTATTGAGTGTTGAATAAACTTTCGGTGCTTAAAATTATGCAATTAAGTATTAGTCTATGAAACGATTATTATGATGTTCATAAATAGTAGCTAGCACAATTCGTTTGAGATTGTTTTTCGCTAATTTTCTAAAAAAAACTTGGATACGAAAAAGCGATTGAGTGATTTTTGTTTGTTCTTTCTGATCTATTCGCGAAGATAATATGCAGAGGCTTGAAACTCATTTTCATAATACTGTTGACGCTAGGCAGGTGTTAAGCTTTTGCAGGTAAGGGCGGTGAAAGCTAGAGAATGGGACGGGAGCAGGTGTATTCTTGACGGATGCACTTCACAATTTTTTAAGCCTTCTGCTAGAAGCCATTTTGCGAGCATGTTCAAACCACCACGAATGCTAATCGCTCTGGCGCGTTCCGCTTGGCGCGCTTTCGTTCTTTACCGCGTCGTTTCGCCTATGCCACCCATCATAAGCTTGCATCACTTGTAAAATCACTTCGATACAGAACGACATCGTAGTAAAGTTGTATTTTTGGTTGTTGTATTCTAAGGCATAATACAATCGGGGTTATGCAATACGGAATATATCTTCTACCGTAAAGGAAGTCTTAGAAATTTCCTTGTGGATTATAGCTGAATTTTTCAGGAACTTTTATGCATCTTCAAAAAGTCACAATATTTTTTCTGGTAAATATTTGTCATATTGAAATGAATTAAGTTACACTCTTATTTTGAAGAACTTCTATGCTGCTGCCCTCATTGAAACCCATTTATTTTATTTACTTTTCATCATTTAAATGACGATTATAGTGACCCAAAGTGGGCTTCCAAAATCACAACTTGCTGCTTAGATCGGTGAGTTTCGTAATTTGGATAAGCGTTACAAGTTTGGCAGAAGGATTCATCAGAAAAGGAAAAACTGAGTGGAACAGTCCCCGTAAAATTTGTATGAAGGGTGGTCAAAAATAATTTCCATTTTCAAAAAATACTTTTGGCGAGTGGATGCTTTCCCGCTGAAATATATCATTGCGGTGGCCGCTTAGAGCACTCAAAAGCTGCATTGTTTCGTGTGACTTTGCACATTACTCACTTTACAATATGTGTAATGCATATGTGACAGGAATACGAAACGTAGACGTCCTCAATTTTGGCTCCATTCCAAATTTCGCCTTAGTCATTCAATCGATGCGTGGATGATAGGTATTGCACTCAATAACTGGGAAAGAAAGTTTTTCCGTTATTCGTAGAAAAATTTAAATCTTTTACCTAAATTTTATGAAGACGGCGAACAAGCACCAGGGTAAAAACGTTCTTGAAGATAGATTTAACTGTGCTCAGATAACTGTTTTATTCACTGCTTGAGGCGTACAATAAAACGCATCGCACGTACAGGCTGGGAACCTCTTCCGATTGAGACTGTGGTTGGTTATTTTGAGCGCCTGTTGCGCAATCGCCCGGCTGATCTTTCACTACTCCGTTCGACCCGCTGCCATTCAGCGACGCAACCATCATATTACTCCGTTCATGAAAAAAATCTTTCATAAAAGAGGAAAATATATATCAAGGAGTGACCTGCATTCAAGTTGTGCTTATCTAGCCAAAGTTACTAGCAACCACCAAATTTTTAGTTATCGTGATTCACATGCATGGTGCCATACCGATATCCACTTCTGCCGAAATTTAGATCTCGCAATAAGAAGCAAAAATGCATTTGTAGTGCTTTCAAAAGCTGCCGCTATCATCAGTCCCGAAATCCTTTCTGTTCTTTGACTCTTGTTCTGTATCAAATGAAAAATTCTCTCATTTTCATTATTTTTAGACGGTTGAAAGCATCCCCCTGGAATAGATTGTTGCGCATTTACATTTGTCTCTCATTACTTTTACTTTAAACATTTTATTTCCGCATAATTTTGATATTTTTAAAGAAATTTGTCGCTTTTGAGAATCTTTAGCGAATTTTTCTGTCGACTTTGCCCGAAATGGATGGATACATTATTCCAAACGGGCATTTTTACTTCAGATGGATGCATTTGGAAACACTGTACTATTCCATTCCCTCGCATTCATAGTAACAATCATCTTAGCTTCCATTTTGCCAGTGATTAAAGAATTGATTAAAGAATATCACTCATGAAACTGTCTCATTTTGCGTCGATTAGAACAATGCAGGATGGAAGGGAACAAAACGACTCAATAAAATCAGAAAGCAATCTGTTCAGACGTATTCGGCAGAAAACGCGGTATCCATCACAACTGCTTTCCCGTTACAATCAAAATGCGGAAGTCTTATAACTTCAGTGGCTGATTTCTTCCAGTTTAGAAGATAATCCCGCGCTACAAAAGCATATTGGGAATTGCATCGAGCGAGCGAAGCGTATAAACTAGTCAAAAACATAACATCAATTTGACTGACTGAACGCGTCGCATACTGTAAAACAGGGTAGAAGATGCTCATTTTGTTCGTGAAAACTGGTCAGTTGATGGGGTTGAGTGAAGAGTTGCGCAAAGGAAGGCAATAAAAGCGGAAATTTAGGGATTGTAAATGAGCTGTTAACGATCTTAATCTCCACAAACACACATTACTGTACTCGTCAAGTCGCCCGACCGATCTCAAGCACCTCTCTAATAATGACAGCATTGTAAATCGACGCCAAACAAATGCAACATTAAGCACTTTTCACTATCACAATCACTTACTTAGCATTGTACGTATCTGTCGTTTTCGAGAACCTCTTCAACAAAAATATACCGTTGCGAGAACCACTAATAAACATAATTCTTCTGTGCGTAGCCAACCAGACGGTATGAGATTTCGGATGCGTATTTCTTGTTTCTTTGCATCAAACAAGTGGACGGTAGTTTTTTGCAGAATATTTCATTGCTAAGTTAAATATTTACTGGTTCCTGTCACTGTTGAAACAAAGGCTTTGAAGTTTTAGTTAGTGAGTTTTTTAGTAAAACAAAACAGTATTCCAAAAATCTATGAGGACGGGAAATGATTAAATTACCGTTATTATACAAAAATTTTGCTATTACCTAAAACCTATATAATATCGCATTATTGAAGATAAAAATAAGTCAAGATTGAGAACAAATAGCGAGGACACTGTTGAGTAGATCGCATTGGTTACGACTCCTCTTCGACCAATATTGACTAATTATTTTCCACCTCAATGCTGATTCAGAGTTATTTTTCAGCAATTGGATGCAACATGCTAGACGCACAGTGCATGAGGAGTCGGATTATATTTGAATCGGGAAGCGTTATTTCAAATGGGGCGCTTATTTTTTACATAAAGCTGCTTAGAAGACGTTTTAATTGAGTATTTAGGATATATTATTAAGCAGTATCCCTATCCAATTGCAACCAGCTTTGAGTGTAATAAGGAGCAGCTAAGATAGCTGGAATGTTCTCGACGAAATCACTGAAATATGGTAGCATATGCAAAATATAACAGTACTGTTCGGGGTACAGATTTTGGAAAATAAGGGAGCTCAGCAAGCGCAGAGTGGATAGCTGTTGAAAAATTCTAGCTACCTTACCCTCTCAGTTATGGGTCTTGCGTCGAACGGCGTTTTCAGTTTTTTAAAATGTACATCTTTGGAGAGTTAACCACTGCACGATCTGTGGAGCTTAACGATGCATTAACTGCAAGGTGCAACTTAACTGCACGATGCACGACGCCCTCAAATTAGGTGAGCTTTTAAAGTAGGACTACGGTTTTTCAACGCCGCACTGATGCTCGTGGAAAGGTGAATAAAGCCGCGGGTGGCACTTGAAGGGAAGCGCTAGTAAAGCACCTAATTTGAGAGCGTCCGTTCGATTCGGAAATGCTTGCCCCGAACGGGCGGACGACGACAGATGCAGCGCGAATGTGACCACTTCTTTGCGGTAAGTTGGCGAGAAAGGACAGCCGCCAATTTGATTAAGCATATTCCAAAGGAAATGCTCCGTTTAGGCGCCAACTCTTAATTGTTCCCAAAATGAACGCGTCCTATCTTCCCTCGCTTGTCAGATATCGTTCAACATTATACCGTTTGAT
Source organism: Toxocara canis (assembly GCA_000803305.1). Lineage (NCBI taxonomy): Eukaryota > Metazoa > Nematoda > Chromadorea > Rhabditida > Toxocaridae > Toxocara > Toxocara canis. Next base: position 415,677 of record JPKZ01000265.1, on the reverse strand, counting down.
TGAGTGAATTCAGTTTCTCTTTTCGGTGATTGTTCCCGAGAGATTTTAGGAATCCAATCTATGCAACGCATTAGTTTCTTTCGGGAGACTGTTGCAAATCGACTCCGAGCATGCGACGAAATTTAATGAGCACAAACTATTCCACTTGGGAAAGCCGTCGTAATTTCATAACATATGGTAATCTGCTTACCAGGCCTTTTTCACCGGCGGTAATATACAATAGTTTTCATCACAAAGTCGCTTATCTTCTTCAGTTATTTTCAAATTCGTGAAGTTGGGGCCCTAGTAAATCGAATGCTTGAGCCTCTTCCACACATTTTCTATTTAATCGCATCATTGCCTCTTACACATCCATATGCACCTTAACTCTACGACCTTTTCGGTGTGCTGCTCATCGAATTTCTGCAAAATGGCAACTCGCTTCATTTTTATCAACAATGCATAGATGACCATTAAAAACATAGCAAAATGGGTAGGGAGAGCGTAAATAAAGCTAAGCCGCGAAAAAAAAAACATGTCGGAGACTGCCAATCACGGTTGTCAAAATGCTCTTATGGTCACTGTTTTGTGCAGAAAACTGTACAGTGCAGAAAATGAAGCTATGCATGCAGTTGAAAGAGAAAGTTTAACTATTCTTTGCACACTTGTTGAAAGAGCGATGACTCAGAAAAACATTTTCCAATGATTGAAAATGACACTAAATTAGTAGCAGCTTTTCGGCTAGAACAGTTTTTCCACACTGAATTTACATATGTAGATTTATGAATGTCATATGAAGAAAAGAAACTGTCGAAGCGAAAATATTATCAACGAAATTACGTATAGGCTTAGTGTTAAGCTCTTTCAAGAAAGTGGTTCCACTATGAGTTGAAGCAAACTAACTATGGTATGTACAAGCTAATTTTTCACTCAACTGTTCATTACTATTTTCAGTGACGAGGTGAAAGCTTTAGTACGACGAACAACGACGAATTAAACATAGCATGTTCATGAAAAAAGACTTCTCATTTTATGAATTTAGGCGTTCTACCTAGAGAAATTTCGTTTCAATTACCAAACTAATTAGCAACCTTGTTTCGTTCGTTTTTTTTTTGTTTTTAAAATATTTGAACAGGTTTTTTTATAAACAATACGGAAAACATTGCTCTTAATATTTAAAGCGCTTTCATACAAGATTATGTGCGTACTGCGCACTGCTGCTCAATTAGCGATATATCTTTGGAGAACTAGTTACCTAGGAAATAGTAGACATTTCAAAGGAACTGAAAAAAAGTCCAAAAAGGAACAATTCGAAATCATAATGGTAGACTGTTCTTAAAAAATACGAGCATATATGAGTTACAGAACCTAGTAAACCACGAATGAGAGGCAATTCTCCAAAATGAGTGCATTTCATTTCAAATTTAGCAGAATGAGCTATCGCATGAATTTTTATGTTTAACGATCTTAAGCGAATACTCTGATTCTTCTTGGAGGCATGCAAGTCGACTATACTGACATTAAAGAAAGCATTTCTGATGAAATTCAGAGTGTGATTGGCGATTGAAAAAGTATGCACGAAAGGATGGCCACGTAATCGCCCCTTCACACAGTCACCATTCGAATTCTGTAATGAGTAAGAAGTACTGGTGTAAAGTGGACAATAAAGTCAAATGTTGGTGTGCAAGAAAACTGCTGGTTGACGCCTCCAGGGATGGGACTATCACTAGCGCTTCTCTGAGGGCAGTGACTCTTGTAACTGGCTTTTGTTACGCACAAAAACGGCGCCGATTCCTCTCGCACAATAGTTGAACTTTTTTGTGTGTGTTGCCCTTGGTCCAGGTGCGCGCTGTCTGCTCGTCGCTCGCGCGCTTTTTTGCCCTTTGCTACTTACGTTCCACGCGAGGCAAACTATGTGCGTTCACAGGCATTGGCTTAGGGGTTAAAGGAGGGGATTGGGAGAAGAAAAGAGAGAAAACGACCGGCTGAGTCCTCGTTCCCTTCTGTCATGCAGGCATGCCTGATTTACGCGAATTTTGCCACTGCATTTCTTCCTTTTTCTTTAAAAAAAAACTGGAAAGAACTGCACCCAACGAGTAAAACTTTTTTTCATCCGAATTTTCCTACTGGAGCCCACCGTCGTTTCGGGCGGTCGTGACCCACCTCTCTTTCTCTTCCCAAATGCCTCTCCCCCTTCAGACCTGTTCAGAAATCTGCTAACTAGGTATTCATTCATGGGCGCTGCTCGCTAATCAAATTCAGTTTTCCATACAGAAAAGCTGTTCGGTCGACGAAGTTTTTGCGGATGTCTGCTTGACGAGGGGGTGGTGAAATTTGATTTACGCGACTACCAACCAAACCAATCGAAACCTCAACATTCCAATATTCGTTCCATGTTTTCATGAAAAAGCGCCTGACTTTTTTTCCTTTGAGAACTTCGAAATAAACGATTAGAAAGGAGATCTGAAAAGTTATTATGTCAGTGAACACCTTAGTTGTTCCGGAACAAAAAAAGGACCAAAAAACATGGCGACTGATAAACTCTAACATCCTTTTTTTTTCTTGTTCCTCGCATAGCGTGAGACAAAAATGAAGATATCTGTAAGTTCATTTCACTCTTAGAAGCAACCAAAACTGTTAATTCTTCTATACTTGACGGTGACTATTTAATCAGTTCGTTGGAAAATACAATGAGAAAGTGAAAAAGTTTATCGCCAACCTCTTTTCCATCCAATATTTAAAACATTTCCAAGAAATATTATCAACTTAACAAGTGTAAAATTATATGCTTCATAATGTTTTCCGTTATTATTCAATAGTCGAAGCGCTGTGCCGAACAAATATCGAGTCAGCGCGAAGCTTGCTCGATATGCTCGAAGTGCACGCAGCGCACTAGCCTCCGTAAACCGGTTCAGTCGCTTTGATTTATATCTTGTTGATCTCGTGTACTTGATTTTCGCTGTGCCGAACAAATATCGAGTCAGTTTCAGGGGCCACCATTTGACGGATTAAAGTTAAGATTTTCTAAATAAAAATGAATGCCCAGAGAAATGCATGGTTATTCGCCTTCTTGTAGACCTTTTCTGTTAATCTGTCAATGTAGAGGAGAATTGTTGTCAATAAGAAATTAACTGTCGGGTTGTTCCATATGCCAATTCCAAAAAATATGCACAGTAGTGCTTTTGTCGATGGGACTTCTAGGACACACACCGAAGTTGCAACACTTCTGAGAGGTGGTTAGTTGGAGGGGGAGGGGTGTGGGGGATTAGAGGATGGCACCGACCAAAGTGCATCGACCAACTCGTTTCCCGCGTCAAGCGGTCCAGCTAGCATAGCAAAATTGTACGAATAGCCCCAAAAAGCCTCACATCCACAAACCTGGCCGCCTCGTCTATGTCGCCCAAGTTTAGCTCGACAGCCTGCAAGTCATCATCGCTTTATTTCGTGGCGCCCCCACGACAGCAGCAATCACTTAAATAGCGCACCACCGGTGGAGTGAGCAGACGTTGTGCGCGCGTCTGCTACCGTAAACTGGCGGGCGCGTTGCAACAAAAGAGCGCGCGAAAAGTGGGCGTCCTTTTGCCTCTCTCCATGCGTCTTTTCGTTTCGCGCATTTCATTTGCGTATCCCTTTGCGAGGGTTTCCGCGCTTCGTTGTGTCTGTGCGGGTCTGTCTGTCTCTCTGTCTGTGGTGTGTTTAGCCAGCGTTTCAGCGAAAGGAAATAGTGCGAGTTCAGAATGCTCCGCCCTGCGGACGGATGGATGGGTGCTTCAAATGATCATTGTCCACTTAACGAGCACACCGAAGTGCAATGGCCAGGGGGGAGAACGCTTGGCTCGCTGCAGAGCTTAATCGCTAAATTGCACTCAGGTGCATCGCTTTAGATTTAGATCTCGGGCGTCAGATTTTTTGTATGCCATGTCTTACTAAGTTTTTCTTACACAAACGAACTGAGAAACTTTTAAACTGAAAAGCGCTAGAAGGTGCGGCTGAAGTGGCGGAATTGGTTCTTTCAGTGTTCGTCCCAGGTCGTGCTCGTCGCTGTTTTTTTTCAATTTCTTCTTGTGGATTTTCTGCCTTGATCAAATACGTTAATGACGAGTGTGCTTTGCTGAGTTTCATTTTGCGGGATAAGCGCGAAGTGTTAACACATTTTAAATTGCGTGCACTACAGTATCGATTGTGCGGTAAACGATATCACGCGTTGCACAGAGACCAGTCACTCAACCAAAGTTTGACAAAATCGAAATGTTACGCGCCCAGAGTTTCGTTTACAATTTATTTTGATTCGCGTAAAAGAAGTAAATGCACGCTTTTCGCCTCCATAACAGCCGAAGTCCGCTCGAGTGCCCTCCTCATTAGTCGCATCGTATTAAAATTTGTGTGGAAAGAACAGTTACTATACGATAATGAAAGATTGTTGAAAAGCAGACGTTCATATGAACTGTAGTGGAGGCAGATGGAATCAGATGAAAGCTATGGACCGTTTAGAACTGTTAGCAGTCGAGCGCCACTTTACCAAAATTCGAAAACTTTACATTCCAATTTAGTCACAGTTTGCTAACCTTACTTGAAATCAGGGTTATGTTCTTTCAGAACTGCAAAGTTTTCGTCTTCAATAGTGCAGTCTCTAAGTGTGATCTGCTAGTCCTTCAAGTCACATATTCTTATAGTGCTTGAGTTCACTCGATGAAAAATTAGAAGATCTCACCTGTATTTTTCCGGTCACGTTTGCGAATACGATCTCGAAAGCGTTTAGGTATTCTAGCTTAAAGTTATTGAACACTAATAAAATGCATATTGGAAGACGTCAGACGCATTATCAAATACTTTGTTGAATCGGGCAAGAAATGTGCTCAAGTTGCGTGTGAATATGCTCTCTGATATTCCTGGTTGCTCTTGTTTAAAAGTGTGTTGATGTCAGGCAGGCCTCTATCTAGGACATCATCTCCTTCAGAGCAAATGACTCTCATTGGAATGCCCGTATCTCTAGTATCAAGCGCCGCAGGAAGAGATTGAAGGATTTAAGAATCAGGATAGTCTAGATTGAATGGGCCCGATTCTGTTTAAAATATAAACTTTCTCATATTCGTCTGCTACTTTTGACCGGAGTTATGCTCATTCGCTCAGGACTGACGTAGACTTAAACATATCCATACATTTTGTGAACCGGTTTGCTTTGCAACTCAAAATAGTTCTCATAATTGGTATACCATTTATATTTCTTGGCTCAAACCCTCCCCGTCCGCTCCAGCAACCTGTTGTTGACGTGGAGGGTGGAATGTCTATAATTGTGTGTGAGGCCATTATCGCGCCCTTCACCTCTCACTTCATTTTCGGAACTGATACGGCTGCCGTTCACATTAGTTAGAGCATCACTTGCGCTTCTGTCGAAGTTTCTTACTAGTCTTCTTTACATGGAACGTCAGCTATTAACAGTGAGCCACCTTATGTGTGTGGCTTACAAATGCCAATTGTTATTCGTCAAAAAACGTTGATAACGACATGCGATATAAGCTTATCTAATATAATTTGTTTAATTGAAGAGAAGCCGCCAGTTTCTGCTTACTATTTGAGGGCATCTGAACGGATTGTAATTTATTGTGATGCAATTTTAGCTCAAGGGATCTGTCGCATTTTTATTCGCCTTATGTGAATCAGTGAGTTCATATTCGGAAACGTTTTTCGTCTTGACTGCGTAATTACGTTTGGTAAACGGTGCCACCACTGGGACTGTTCATCACGCCAAATTTGTTTAAAAGATTCCATACGCATCGTAACACGCTCTCTATATTGGTAAATATAAAGAGCGCATGTTGCGTTTTCAATTTGCTACGATCCCTGATCACGTTGTAACTGAACAAGTATTCACTGGACCATTATTGGGAACCATCCGATCAGTGGTCCTGGTAAAAGGACCCAATCAATGATCCACGTTTAGTGGCTCCTATATTACGCATAAATTCGCAAAGTCGGTCGCGCTAACGATAAACAATTCCAACTGCGAGTCCGATGGTATGCTCTCTCTTTTAAGTCGTGACCTCACATTGGAAGAAAATTCCCATGAACGTGGGAAATTGTAGCGTAGTTGTAAGTCGTCGAAAGGACTTAGCATAAAGATTGATTCGTTCACGGAGATTGGAACAAATACACTTCACTGTTTAACGTCCCGCTTATTATGTAGAACACGTTATAAGGTGCGATGACGGCGGCAGCATAGTGAAAGCGAGGTAGAATGAGCAGAATGAACAGCAAACTCCGTTCTGAATGAGTATACCGTTTCATCAGAGCTACACCGTTTCCTTTTTTAAATTTATGCTCGTCAAACTCTCTTGGCTGTAGTTTTTCCGAAGCATTTTCGAGATTAGTGTGATGCGAGGAGCCGTTATCCGACGGCGAGTAATTCCTTGATTTTTTGTTTTCTGTAATGAGCTTACTAAGAAGTACGGTGCTCCCTCCCTCTTGAAATCGCCAGCCGCTCATTTGTTGGTTCGCGCTAAAAATGAACAAGTTTAAAGCGTAGTTCTTCTGCGACGATTCAGTTGCAAAACATACATTTTTTACCTTTTTTTTTTCCACATGCGCGGCAGATGGAAATGATCTGTGTGTTCCAGCAAAATTGCTGATTTCATCTCCTTTTTTGATACTTTTATTTCACCTCATGTTTCGTAAGCTGTTGTTGTTGTTGCTTTGAAGTATTTATTCCGCCAAGTAAAATAAAGAATGGTCGGAACATGAAATTCAAAAAAATAAGAATTGTTAAAACATCCGATAACAATGGTCGAAGTGCATGTATCTTTTGAATACAAACTCAGATTTTCCCGAGGTCGAAATGCGCCAGGCGACTTGTGATCGCAAATAGATTAGGGCTCTGGAACGACATCAGTGGGCAATTTATGTCCCAATTGAACGACCCGGAAAGGAGAACAGTTAGAAGTCGATTTCACAGTTAAGATTCGCGGAAACAGATTAAGGCTATGAACACGTGATAAATCACACCGATCAGAGTAAGGGAACATTGAATCAAATGCACTGTCAGAGTAACCGTTAACTATATTGAAACAAAATACGAGATCTAATTCAAGATCAAGACGAACCATATTCAAGCAATTTGAAACAGAAAATGCGCAGTTTATTTGTATTGTTCGGACTAGTGGGTCAGCAGTTTTTTTGAAATGGCATTTTCATGAAATATATTTCCATGTTTTCCAGTATTATTTGAGTTCAATTATCAGTAATAATTCCCGAATTCCGTAAAAAGGGGTTTTTTTTGCTGTTAGATATCCTGGCGCTGCAATTAGCGCCGTTCGCTCGCTCCTGTAGGCGTCGTTCAGGCCAATAAAATTTGCGCGAAAGGTTTGGCATTCCATTATCTTTTCCACATGTTCATTTATGAGTTGTTTGTAAGTTCCATTTCTTTATAAGGTGGTTGTTACATCTAGGTGGCGTGCGTGTCAGTTAATGAATCATGTAAATGATATTAAAGAGAGAGGACGAAGGGGGCAACGTTCGGAAGTTGAGCTTTTGATTGCATCATGCTCTTTTGATAGTAGTGCATTCGATTTTGACTAGGTTAGGGCAGCGCTGATCTGTGTGTATGTGATAATAAAGTTATTGCAGGTGCTATTTTTGTAGGAAGTTGACGCATGTGCAGTCACGCTCAAATTACGAAAGCTAAGTCAGTGTCTTTTTTTGGTGATAAATTGAAAGGTTCCGGTGCCAAACTCCAAGAAAACATGTCCACTGTGCAAATGTCCCGGCAACTTGAGTATGCGCCACATCACGGGTATCACTCAAGAAAGGCGTTTTTGTTTCTTTGAATACGGTTTTTGCCACAGCGAGAGAACATTCCGTAGCCGCGCCATGTCTGTGCAAATGCACTTATTGCATGTACGTGCTTTTGTGTGCGCGCATGTCCGGTAGTTTCAATTCACAAACCAGTAATCTTCCACGGTGAAAGTTGATATTCATAATCTGTAGTGCTGTGAGTACTTCCAAACAAAAATAAGGGACTTTTTACGATGGACGTTGGGAAAGTGTAAAGTGGAAACGTATACTTGCGGGATAACTGCCCATAAATTTCGCACAAATTTCGGTCCGGAAAGTCACTTTTTGGGACCTACATATGTGCGCAGGCGATGCAAGACACTGCAGACTACGTTGAATGTAAACTGCAGTTTGGAATGTAAATTTCTTAGGGCGAAGTTGATAATTTCGGGAAAGTGAACGTGAAATGCTGTTTGATTTTTATTTTATATATATATTATTTTATATATATTTTTATAGCTAAGCATTACCAGTTTGATTTTCATGCGTTTATTACACCATTTTGAGCAACTGAGGAAAGCGCATACCGTACTGGTCTCCTGACATCCTTTTGCAACTCGCTTTTCTTCGGCTTTTTGTTTGGCTTCCATTTTTATAAGTTTGCTCGAAATCATCACTTGCTCAATATTGAGTTGGACTCCCTTCCAATATTTTCCTTAGTATCTTAAAAAGATTGGCAGCAGTTTCATTGCTTCCGCTTTCATGGAATACTGTTTGAACGTGGCAGTTGAACTCTTCAAACAGGCAACCAAATGCGGCAGCAACCAAGCATTAGTTCGTCTGCAACATGCGTCTTTTAACGCTTCTGTGTGTTTTCTTTAGGTTTTTTTCGTTTCTTTTCAGTCTTTTTAAGTTAATGTGATTTCAGCGCCCGTTTGACAGTATGGATCAACAGCTGGGCCAGAAACGCATTGAGCAAAAGCCAGCTGTTGCATCGGACGATGAGGAGGTAACATATTCAGTATCTTTTGTCTTTACCGTCTGTTTAATTCATTTTTAAAGCAGTTTTTTAATATGCCAGTTACTGCTTGCAGTGGTTTTTTTAAAATGAATAAGCGTTGGGCAAGCGTTTTATCTGCGGAAATTCGTTATGATTCTACGGTGCCAAGTGTGCTTCCCGCTCCCCCCCCCCCCCCCCCCCCCCCTTTTTTTTTTCCCCCTTTTTTTTTCTTTT
>JPKZ01000265.1:390556-406013 GCA_000803305.1 Toxocara canis | reverse complement strand
CCCCCCCCCCCCTCTTCCCTTTTTCTGCCCCTTGTTATCTTTTACTAGTGTATTCAGGTTGTAAAGGTTGTCGCCGACCGAAGTAATAAATTCAGTCCCTTTCATCGGTCAATGTTTTTGGCTAATTGCCTCAACCGCAATAGTGTTTGTTGGGTAGAATTTCAGTCGTAATCGGTATAGTTTTGTATCCATGCGTTTCGTCGTTGTTTGTGATGCGGTTGAAGTGACCTACAATAAAGCTATCCATGCATAATTTCGTCTTCAATGACTGAGATGCTAAATTGGACAGCTTGTTCTTTTCTACTGATTACAAAACCGTTGAGTGCTGTTGCGACCTTATTTCGAACAATGTTGAGATAGGAAAATGCCCTAAGCGGCAATGCCTTTGGGCACTTGTCAATATGGGCGTAGTTCTGTTGCAGGCAACATTATATAGTGCACATGCTATTATAAATAAACGCAGCTATTTTTTGCGCACCACACATAAAGTAACCTGTTACCAGTAGTTATGAGTTCATATACCTGTGTGCATTATTTCAACATGCTCAGCGTTCATAGTCGACTTCTCCAAATGATGTAAATTAGCAGTTTTGTTGGGATTGCAATATAAGCGATGATAAAATGTTTTTAATTTAAGATTGATATTTGCTCAAACGAATACGAGGAGAACTCACGTATGTCGCAAGGAACAACAACAAGTACGGCGAGTTGTTCTTCACAGGTGCTATTCAATGAAGAGGAGAGTGCATCTAGTTCAAGTAAGTGTTTAGTGCCTTATTACAAATAAGCAGTTTTAAATATGTGTTTAGGGGCCGAGAGGAGAAATTTGTGCTGAAAACGATACGGTATCACATCAATAAAGCCCCTTTGACATTGTGCCGATCCAGGATGCTCCTTCATTAATGCGGCGGAAGATAAAGCCTTACTCTTGAAATGATTCCCTTCCTCAGGAATAATATAGAATTGAATATCATTGCTTACAACTCGGTGTACCTCTTTGTCACTGCTACGGTCTACGCGACAACACGGCAACTGTGAAGTGGCAAGCGCGACCGTAATTTTTTTTCAGCAGTGAATCTTTCAACAGCGTCGATGTCCTCTGCATGTTCATCCGGTATTGGTGTCTCGCCTCTTCTAGTTGCACGGCCAACGCAACCAAAATTGATTCGCAAGAGAAGCCGTTTAAGTTTGGACTCGAATACAGATGATAATGAAAGTGAGGACGGTGAAGGTGCCTCGCGAAAAGAAAAGTCGCTTGGACTTCTATGTCAAAGGTAAATACTGGTATCGAACAGAGATGCCAATGCTTTCCTTTCCTTGAGTTTCATGATTGTTCCTTCTCTTCTGTGAAAGAAACGGATGTGTTCGGATCGGTATGGGATGACTTTTCTTTGCTTCACTAGTTTTTTGATTTTTTCCCGGAGGTTTGCGTTTCTTTGTTAAATTCAGCTGTATTATCGTAATGCAAACTGGAAGATATAGTCGGGGATGTTGGCATCCGTCTTCGACAACACTGATTTTCTGGGATACATTTTTATCATTTTTACTCTTTTGCAATTCTTGGAGATCGAAACAAGGCGGCTTTCAGCAACAAAGGTCTGATGTTTATTGGGAGATGGAAGGGCTTGTAGGCAAAGATAGCAAAAACCACTGTGTCCGTTTCCCAAGCGAAAGGTCCTAACGACCCAATATCAGAAGCCTTATGTTCTCTTTTATGGTGTTCGTTATACCATGCCTATACACTGTTCTTTTGCAACATTTGTTCTAGTACTGAAGTACTTCTGCGGTATTCTCTGGATCTCTATTGCCATAGTTATTTCGTAATTTTAGTTGCGTACAGGCTTGATTTTGATGAGGTGCCGTGCAGTTGGTATAGGTCGGCTTGCTTAAAAGACGCTAAATTTTATTTCGGTCTGCTTTTTTCCAGAATTCTTTGGAGGTTCTGTGAGACGCCGATTCTGCTATTTCAGAACTTGATGATGCCAGGGAGGCAAGGGTTACTGAGTATGGTTCTGAATTTTGTTCGCAGAATTCGTCCGTTTGCTTTATCTAACGCTCTCCAGGTTTCTACTTGCGATGGGTGAAGAAGCACAAAGTGGCAATGACGTGCACTTGGAGTCAGTGGCAAAGAAAATGGGTAGGTAGTTATTGAATGCTTACAACGATGGGTTTAACATTTTGCTGGAACGTTGTCGTTGCGCTGTTTCCTTAAAATGGCTTTTGATTGTAAGTACTGAAAATGTTCAAAATTTTATGAAGAAACCATTGTCAGACAGTTTCTTGTACCTAAGCGATGATTTCATTTTCCAACATTTTCGGTTCTTTTAAAATTCGACATAATTTATCTATCTGTTTTTCTTTTGATACACACTCCCTGTATTTAACGCCAAGAACACCACCACTCTAATTCAGGCTTAGTTATGCGTCGTATGAGTCTCTTAACCTATGTTTGTCTCATGTTGTGCCAAATGCCGTCTAGATGTTGAAAGTGATTGATTTTGCTTACAGTTTTGTTTTGTTTCTTCCCTGCTATACAACTTTTTTTTTTACTTTGATTAACTTCCGGTCGCTTCATTTTGTACATTTTTAAAATGCGTGTCTTTTGGCTGAATACGCCGGGATCTGAGGGGGCAAGTTAAAGCCGAAGAAATTTCGTCAAAAGATGTTCCTTCTGCCTGGACAGTTAAGCTTTCTGTTTCGTTGTTTTCAGCTGTTGAGAAACGCCGTATCTACGACATCGTGAATGTGATGGAGGCGCTCGAGGCGATGAGTAAAACTAATAAGAGTTTCTATCGCTGGCACGGTCTTCAGGATCTCCCTCAGCTTATGGCTACCCTTCAAGTATGGCCAGATTTCTAAGTTTGTAATCCATTTCCGAAGTGCTTCACTGTATTTAGCTGCTACGGAGCTGTCATATCCGGCAGAATCAAAAACCTATGGATGCAGGTGAAACGGAGAAAATGGACGTTTGTTCCCTAAAGTTACAAGCTGTGGACGCAACACCAACAAGTCCATTTCGCAAAATCTGCGCTTGTTTTTTAACTCCCTCGTAAATTCTTAGTGAAAGTGAGGAATCGGTGGTTTGTTACTTATAAAATTATAAGCATGCATAGACCACTGCAGAATCCAACCTCAATTTGTTCAGGTGCCGGACTACTAAGCGTACTTATAGTACTACAGACAGAGGTCAGTTTGCTGGTCTTGTTAGGACAGAATAGTACGACTACTTTTTTCATATCTTACGTTTCATAGGAATTATCGTTTTTTTTCGATCACATTCATGTGTTCATATTGGTTCATATTACGACTGTAACAATAAGAAATCGAAATTAGTTTAGGAATTGAAGGAACTGTATTTGTTCCTCATTCACAGAGTAGACGTAGACAAACTATGCGTAATATTTTAGAAATCTAGCTAACGTTCAGTGTTGTACTGCATTTTGGTTATTGTATTCAGTTGTTCAGTTCAATTACATACTCGCCGACCTTTGCAGCTTCCGACCTAATCAGTTGTTATTTTGCGTAGTGTTTAATCGGATCAGATATGGGTTATTTCGAGTGTTTTGCTTACAGCAACAAGCGCTATCAGAGGGTCTACCAGAGCGTATTCACCGTGTTGAGCAAGCAATGTGCAGCTTTACAGAGCTTTCGCCGGGTTCAAGAAGATCGGGTGCTGATATCGTTGGTAAGTGTTGGTGCTATTCTCGCTTTTCTTCCTATAGGCTTCGTAGTAATATTACAGGCGCAAGCCAAACAGTGATTAGTGTTCTTAGTTAACTACTGGAGTGAAATTATCAGTTTTTCTCGAAAAAGGCTCTAAGGGGCTGTGTTGTTCGCAGGTTCCGGAAGGAACATACGAGTTTGTTTAACGTAATACAGCACTCAGATCATTCTTATATATTGTTTTCTCTTTTTTTTTTTTTTTTTTTTTTTTTTTTTTTTTTTTTTTTTTTTTTTTTTTTTTTGGCAGTGGATGGGTAGTTTTAATTCTGTTCGAGCTTGTGCAAAGGGCTTATTTTGAGAGCGAGAAAACCGAAACTTCAAATAACGATTTGTTTCTAACCGTACATGATATGGTGAAATGAAGCAGATTCTTTGTTTTAGTCGGATTCCTATCCTTTCTCCTTCATTGAGGTTTGTGTATATCTGGGGAAGAGCTGGGCAAGAGAATTTAATCGTTCCATCACATACCTTCGTTCATCGATGGTGTTATTGTTTAAGCGTTCTGTTTGAGTAGAATTGTTCAGTTCAATAACCTGCGAAGTTAAATAATGCCCGTAGGGGACGCTTCTCTTCCGTTTACCGGCTCTCGTTCCATTGTGCGGAATCTACTGTTATGGTTAGTTATGTAACGGAAAGAATCATATTCGCTTCATAAATATTGTTATTGCTTAACACGCCATTGTTGTTCACAGTGATCATTCAGTCAGAGGCAGCGCTACCATTTTTTTAACTTTGGTTGCGATTTTGTTTTGTATTTCTTTCCCTAGAAGATGTGAATGAACATTGCACTTTAATTATGCATACTTTTCATAAAGTTTATATGTTGCACTTTCGAATTTCAGGTTGTTAAAAATTCTATATAGTATTCTTATAAAGCAGAACATTTGAATTTGTATGATTACATGTTTAGGAACATTGGTGTCAAACAGAAACCTTACCAACGATAGCGGGTATTTTGGTGGATGCATGCAAAATGGTGAAGAAACGAAACCGCAAGAAATGTGCGCGGCGAGCAGTGCTATCGAAAAATTGCATAGTGACACCAGAAATCATGTCACTCGTGATCGAAACGCGAAAAACTCATTAGCTCAGTTGTGTCGACGTTTTCTAATGGTACTTCTATGCAATCCGGTAAGGTTTCCGTATTTGCATTGTGTACATGCCCACTGGGAAACATCTCGTTGTCCATTTGTCTGAGCATTTATTTGCGCATATTCCATATGTGTCTACCTTGAAAAATTCAAACAAGTAGTGCTAGGAATGGGGGGAGGGGGGAGAGGGTTTAAATTTCCTGTAGAAATTTTGGACAATAAGACGCCACATTAAAAAGTACGTAAAAGCTTCGGCGAAATGAGAAAAAGCGAGAGCACGACAGTAGTCAAAGTGTCGCGCAAAAATTTGTCCGATTTAGAAAGGAGGAATGCAGAATGCGTATGAATGAGTTCTAGTTCTGGCAGGTTTAACAGTGCGGCATTGTCCAGCTCTTAAATTGTATTCGTTTGGTGGTGTTGCCTGTTTTGAAAATTTTCACGACTTTTTTCAATGGGTCTGCTTATTCTTTTTTAAAAGACCGTTTTATAATCGATTTTCAAAACTATTTATTTATTTATTTTCCTTTTTTTGAAATATCTATAAACACTGGCATCTGTCGACACGGTAATAGAATTTCTTTGAGGGTAGTAGAGCTCTTTTTAGAAAGACCGACGACGTGTGAGCTTGGACGTGGCGAGTACTGTTCTTATCAAAGATCCCGAAAATGAGGGCTTCGAACCGCCTAGTAGAAGTGAGATTTTCAAAGTTTGTTTTTTGTTAAGCCATAAGAAATTAAACATATGATATCCAATTTCCTGTTCCAACGGCGAGAGGAAAGCCAAAGTGCAAAAAACGTTGCATTTTATTGATTTTGAATTAACGGTTGAAAGCTGCTCGGTCATCATTCGGTGATGAAATGTAGGCATCGGGTAATTGCATATGGTAATTGCAGGTCGGCACCTTGTGCTAATTTCAGATCTCGCCATCTAAGTGCCAGTGTTAGATCTTGGAACTTACGTGCCAATTTTAGGTCGGTGTCGTCGTTTGTATGATATAGCGAATGTGTTGGTTGCAATGGGGATTATCAAAAAAGTGCACTATCTATTCGGCACAAAGAAAATACCACTGTTCGTCTACTGTGGTCCTGAACCGGACGGTAAGCCAGTCGTGAATCACGCTATTAAAGCGGCTGTTGATTGTTTCTTCCAGTATCGATGAATGATCAAATTTTCAATGCTGTGTAGGTAGAGGGCGGTCGATAGAAAAGGATTCGAGAGGTGGAGGGGGAAGAAGAAGAAGAAGAAAAAAAAAGAAAAAGAAAAAGGAGTGATGAGGCCAAAATTTTCGCCTTCCAGTTCGGTGGCTTGGGGATAAAATAAAACAGTTTGGAAAAGGTCCTTGTTTGATTCCATCTGCTCGTTCATCGCATTCCCCTTCCGTCCTTCTTTCTCGACTGCCATGACATTGTCAAATTTTTTGGATTAAACAGCTAATGGTGGCACGTTGTTTAGGTTCGTTTACGGTTTCGAACAATTCGGCATCTTCATTTTTGAAGGGATTTGTTGAACATGCAAAGAAATGAGGTGGAAGTGTTTCATGAGGTTTATTAAAGCTTTTTTCTTTTTGTTTTCATTATTCGTTCAGTTTGTTGAACCGAATCAGCTTATTTCCATACTGTTGATTAGGTGATACCAATCCCACTAATTGTGTTTTTGTGCTAGCAAAAGAACATTCACCGCATGTTTTCACATGGCTAGACTCCTTTATCTGGACGTAACGCTCTTTGAGCGTATGCCAGAAAACGATGTTGATTTTTTATGGCACTTGGGCTTCTGTCATTCTCGTCTTATTTGATCCAGTCATTTCTCATATTCCCTTTTACAAAATCATCTTCCCCGCATCCTCTTAATTTATCAGCATGACCTCTGTCCTCAGAAATATACTTCAAGTTTAAATTTTATTTGGACACCGCTTCCATGTGACAAACTTCCATACTGCAGATACCACTCAGCACCAGACAGGATGAATCCCTCCTTTCGAAATCTTTCATATTTATGCACCTGTCCTCCTACAGGGCTTATTCCACCCTCGTCTCCCACCCTGTTCCCAGTTTGCAGTAGTCGAGCGCCAGTTTTCAGCGACTGCTAGTTTTGATGTGGGATTATGCATAGGGCGTATGCTTGCACAGCGGTCGTCATCCCCCGCCCGTTCATCGACGACGAATGGCGTGGAAAACACGACCAATATAGAAGTGTCAAAAAAGCGAACGGCTCCAGCAAACGTACGACATGCGACAAGCGTCGTTTTACCACCCAAAGTCAGAATTGCGCGTCAAAAGTATGTTCATTTGCAGTGCTTCTTAGTATAAGCAGCCTGATGCTTGCAAAACGATCGCTTGTTCAGCATAGGGCGTATGCTTGCACAGCGGTCGTCATCCCCCGCCCGTTCATCGACGACGAATGGCGTGGAAAACACGACCAATATAGAAGTGTCAAAAAAGCGAACGGCTCCAGCAAACGTACGACATGCGACAAGCGTCGTTTTACCACCCAAAGTCAGAATTGCGCGTCAAAAGTATGTTCATTTGCAGTGCTTCTTAGTATAAGCAGCCTGATGCTTGCAAAACGATCGCTTGTTCAGAATGTTGTAAAGGAATGCATAATAAGTGTAAAGTGTTGTGCATTTGGTGGAATTTGAGTATATGTTGTAATGGGCAGTAAGATATCTTAGGATTGTAAATTTTTCAAGATTTTTGTGGAGCTTTTATTGTGTACACGTAGGACTATTTCCCTAGAAGTTTTGATGTTTTATTATCGAGTGGTTTTGCATTTATTCTGCTCAGCGAATTTCCCTTTTTATCATGATTGGTCATTTTTGTTTCAATGTATTTTGAAGGTCATAGCGAAAAAGTTGATATTCTTTAATATTCCTTCCCAAGAAAACAATTGAATGTGGTAATGTGGCATATAAATTTTCAGGTCATCTTGCTTGAATTTCGGCTTCAACACGTTCTTTTTTTTTTTCAAGGCGTTAAAACAGTTTAACTTACCTTCAGTAGCGTTCCGAAAGAGAAGACCAAAATTGTTCTGTAGTAAAATTGTCGGTCACTAACTCACTAAATAGAAAAATGATAAAATCCTCTCGAGTTTGAGGATAAAATTCCGAAAATTAGAGAGGTAAACAATATTTTAAATTTAACGAGTGATGGAATTTTTGAAATTTTAGGAAAAGGGAAAGGGGAAAGTGTTGCAATTTCAGATCAGACTTGGATGTTCTGGTAGCTGCATCTGAAGGCGAGCGTCTTCGTCTTCAGGCAAGCAGTAATTCATCTCAGGAGACTATCAGTGACGAAAACATGCCACCGAACATCATTTCCCCAAAATGTTCATCGCGCATGGTTCCTTTCGTCCGTACATCTTCCGGTGCCATTCTCGTCAAACCAAAACCTCAAGTAATTGTATCCTCGTTTATACAGCTTTCTTGTTTCATTTTTTTTCTTTCGATAACGTCTCCCAACAGAGTTAACAATCCTTTTGAGGTGCACGATTTCGTGCAGTTCCTTTCCAACCTCGAAATCAGAATCTTTATCAAATTAAGTGTCTGCTGTTGCGAACTGAAAGTGCTGCACTGCCAGGGGTATCAGTACGAGAACAAAATTCCTCTGTTTCTCTTTTCGATTCGTCGTGTTTTTTTTTTTTAAGCTTAGCTTCATCGTGGAATGAATTGTCAGGCTAATCAGGATGAATCTGCTCTCGGGGTCTTAAACAATCTACAAATTTCATATGGTATTGAAAAGTTATTTCGTAAATTTTTCTCAGCGTGCTTTTTCTAAGCATGTCACACGTAAAAAGCTGAATATGAGCAGGGGATAGAGATACCTGCTTTGTTTGTTGAAGTATGACGTTTAGAAAGGTTTTTCAAAAATATATGAGTTTGCAGTTCGTCAAGCATGCATCGTTTGGCTTATCAACTTCGAATTCGAACTCGGCATTGCAACCGTTAAGCGCTGCGCGCAAGTTTATGATGAAGGTGGCTGGTGAGGCCTATCAAATTCACGACCCAAAACAACCGCACGCTTTTCAGAAAATTGTGAGTCGGTTTTTTCTGGGGCATATCAGTTTTTTCCACAGGTTGATAATTAACACAATCGTTTATTGATTTTCTGCTAGGTTTTGGTTTTCTCAGTAGTGTTTTGAAGTAGTGGTACTTCGCGAAAGCTTGAACCGTTTTGGATCCGTGAGATGTGAGTGTAATTTTCATTGAGCAATATGTGAGTGTTCCAAAGTAAGCAAAGATCATGTTGCCGGGAGGGATGGCGCCTGGATTAGGATAGTCATACAGAGCGAGTATAGCAGCTATGCAAGAATAGAAGTCAGAAATTTCGCACGCTAAATACAGCACCAGGAGGCATTACTTTTGGTCTCACAGTAGTTCTGTGTGTTTAGTCCGCTGTTTGCCATGTCCCCAGATGTTCTCGCGTTACTGAATACTGCGATAACTTGATGATCATATATAGGTGCTCACGGATTAGCCTTCTCCTCTTCAGTTATTGGTTGTGCGAATTCTGTAAAACTTAATTCGGATTTTTATGGTTTATGATCTTTTAGGAGACGTCTCAGTCGACAGCTCGTATTCAGCAGAGTTCTATGTCGACGCATCCGTTTCTGGCTTTCAACTCATTACAACAGACCAACTATCCCGCGATGGGGATTCCCCTTGGCCTACAGCCTTCTGCGTTGGGTTCTTATTCAGTGAGTGCAATCTTGGGAAGCGTTACTAGAGGTGTGAACGTTTTTTGCATTTGTGAGGCACTGATGTCCGGGAGATTATTCGCACCAAAAGGCACCATAAAGATCTAGTAAATGTTTCTGTGATATTTTGCGGTAATTTAGCGCTGTTTGGCGAGATACCGTCGCAAGCGAGTGTACGTAAGACACATTGATCTAAAAGAAAGTTTGCGAAAAATATACGCTTGTTCTATGTGTTTTCGTGAAGAATAGCTGCAAATTTAATCATTTTTATAAGCGGAGCTGGTCATTTGAGTGATTCTGTTCTTCGAATTATTCAGCAGTGAGAGGCAGATTCTCACAGTTGATAATCTCGAGTCTTTTCTTTCGTTTTAACTTTTTTCCACATCAAGAATCAAGCCTTCTGAGCTCGACTGCGAGGTGGAATCCGCAATTTGCTCTTCATAAATATTCAGTGAACGAAGAGACGTAGACAATGTTGAGCTGATTTCTTAGGACTGAGTTTGTTGATTGTTCTGTTTTGTCAAGTATAATAATTATAATTTTTTGGGTGCGCACTGAAAGAAAAGAACGATGTGTCTTTGAGTTACTGTCAACATAGTGATTCGTCGGTGGCAAATGTATGTTAAGACTGCGTCGGTTGTTTTTGGTTCTAGGATCTGGGATTTGTGGTTTTTCGTTTTGTTTAGGTTGAAAGATTCCCGAAATATGCAAGTTTTAGACAGTGTTTTTG
Source organism: Toxocara canis (assembly GCA_000803305.1). Lineage (NCBI taxonomy): Eukaryota > Metazoa > Nematoda > Chromadorea > Rhabditida > Toxocaridae > Toxocara > Toxocara canis. The sequence continues at coordinate 395,777 of JPKZ01000265.1, read as the reverse complement.
AAAGTCTTATTGCGATGCCGAAGGGCTGAAGTTACCTACTTTCAGCGGCAACTATTCCTCAGTGCCACTACCGTAATGCATCTCCGTTCCAGATGATGAAACCGATTCAGGCTCCATTCGAGTAAGTGTCACAGTTGTCGATTGGAATTATTTACTCTGTTGCCTGCATGCTAGCTTTGACCGCCGCAAGCGTTTTTAAGCTCCCTGGAGTTGCAGATACTACTTTCATTGACTTCCGAGCTGGTATTTTCGTGGTCTATTCTTGCCTTGCTGCTGTTCACAAATCTTATCTTGACTTGAAAGTCGTTTTTTATAGTAGTTCCATCAGTGGAAACGGTTATTGCCGGGGCTGATTTCTGACTTCCCTGTCAGAAGCCAGTCTCAGGGGGGGGGGGGGGGGGGGCGTTTGTTAGGAAATCTAAGCAGGTGCCTGATTTGCTCTTCTCCGGTTTGAAGCCGTAAAGGGTATTTTTCTCAATCATATTTGTAGCAAAAGTAGACAGATGAGGAAAAAAACGAGCGGCTTTTCTTGAAAAGTCGCAAAGTGATTGATGGCATATCGGCACAAATCTTGGCGAAGTTCGCAGAGTGCATTACGCAATAACGGCCAGATTGTTTCGTGATTACAAACGGCCCATTCGTGAGCGAACTGATCGCTCGCTGAGATGAGAGCGATCTGTTATTGCGATATCGGTGCACAACTAACTTTTCATTTTTTTTTTAAATCGATACACTATGATACTGTGGACAGAATAACGCACACACATATGTGAACTACGGAATATGTAATAACATGGGAGCACATAGTACAAAGCGGAATGTTGAGGAGCAGACTCCGGTTTGCATACTGGAGTCAAATTTAGTAAGGAGACTTTGATGGCCACAGTACTTAAATCCTGCCCAAGAAGAAATGTCAGAGTGAAAGAAACTCTCCTTTTATCCTTTCTTTTGCTTGGTGAGGGGCAGCGTCAACTCGAAATCAGGTTTGGGCCTTCGACTGTCATCTCTTTCCTCTCCTCTCCCCCTTCCACCTCTTCCCTCCGCTTCCTTCATTATCTGTCACATCTTTCCCTCCCCAGTTACCTGCTGATATGTTCATTTGTGCTCAGAAATTAGCTGTTCAATGACTCCCAGCCACATAAACGTGCAGTTATGCGCACACCAATGCTGTGATCTACCTTTACTTTGAGATTTCCGAAACTAATGTTCCTTAATCGCCGTATGCGAGGAGTAATGTAGCGGCCAATGTTTCAGATGTGACTGTTAGACTCAGATGTATGGTGCGGAATTGGGATGATATTTTTTAGAAGTGCTGAGTTCAGCTAAAATGCTTTGTCATTTGCATTGTTGAATTGTTTTTTTAAAATTTTTTCATCATTATTTTAACTTTAGGGGTTACGAATTCATGCTCCTCCTCGACCCCGGCGAAACTCTGAATGTCTTTCATGGGTGAGGCCCGTGGGTGTGTTGGTAGTTTATTGATGTTTGGGTATTGTCATGTTAGAAGCGAATTCCACGACTTTATATGGCTAGTAATAAAAGACCGCCGTAGCAAAAGAAAGTGCAGCTCTGGGAAGGCGATAAGGGGAAAGTGGTTAGCATCGTCCTTTTTGTTGTGTCACTGGTCGGTTCTTGAAGCCCTTTTGCGTTTTGCCACTGTGTAAACGAAATCGGCGTGTAAGAGCGCCAAAATTGTCGTGCCAAGCGTTTGGTTGCGTCACAAAGGTTGGTGGTCGCAGCCGGCCGCCTCTTGAGGTGTTGACCGCGACGAAGGGGGAAGGGGGCATAGTGCGGCGGGAAGTGCGGGTGCGAGTTAGAGAGCGCAGCTAATTTGTGTGATGGGCCAGCGACGCCACTCTGTATAAACAAGCGATGGCGGTGTCGAACTCCTCTCACACTTCACATTCGGCGACACTAAGCGATCAGTCGAGCGTGAGTGCTTGAAGATGCATGCAGTTGCTCCGGACTCTTCATCTAGGAGCATGCCGAGCACTTGCAATTGCGATCATCGAAATGGATTTGACAGAAGCCAGTGGTCAGATGCTTGAAAAAATATCGTGCTACTTCTCAGGAATCTCTTGGAAGAATCATTCGGGGCATGTTTTTACAGAAAGTGGCACAACACAACACGACTAGTTTGCAATTCCGCGGACACTGGAGCCAGAAAACTTGATCTACCACATGGTGGGAAGAAGTCTTGGAGCGAGTTTTTGATTATCGAACAGAACGCTGCGGCATTGCTTGTTGAGGTTAAGAACTAACAACCTTCTGGGGTGCGCATCTAGAAAATCCGTAATCACATCCTTTGACGGGGAGTGTATGGATGAATTTTTAATGTTTAACCTCAGTGGCTGCTGTTGAAGTCCTGTCTCTTTGAAAGCGACAGATTTTTGTATTTATTAAGATAAACTCAGTGTAACCTTAAGGTTTGTATGTTAACATGCTTTGTAAACATTTTCCATTTCAGGAAACCTCGTACAGTTTTGGCTGAACTTTCCCACTCGATTTATCAGAATCAGCTGTCTCGTCCATGAACTGCTAACACTATGCCTCGTTCTCAGCATAACTATCTTCATTCGTTTTAATCGTTTTGCTTATTTCGAAGGATTCATTTCATTCCCCATTCCTTTTCAGTAATCTATCTTCGTTTTATTTATGCCAAAATCCGTGCACTTAGTCACAATTGTTGCCTTGTGGAATCATTATTTTATTCATTTACTTTATTTTCTTCAGTTATAGTCCCGTCGCGATTTCTTCGAGTAGGAAATCTGCGTAAATCTGTGTGCATCGAATGAAGCGGTCACATTGTTGGTCGATCCTATACCTTGCCAATACGTCGTTTTGTTCATTTGTTTACTAAGAGTTATTGTATTGCAGTGATACCAGAGTATGCATCATAAAGTAAGTACACTTTAGGCCACCTAGTTTTTACACGTAAGTGAGGAAGGCTTTTGGGTTTAAAAAACACCACTAAAATTTATTGATGCCATCACTGGTGTGTTCATTAATTTGATCCCATTTCTAAACTTTTTGTTTGTTCTTTTTAATGTTGCGTACTGTGCTAATGGATGTGGTTATCTCGTTTCCCCAAGAATCGTGAGTAAAGGTGTGCACGAGGTGGAAGGATGTGACGACTAGATTAACTTTGATGGTATGATCGCTTTCAATTTAGATCAGACGATTTGCATTTGGTGCTGTGCGGGTTGGGCTTGCTGTAATTGGAAGAAAAATGCGCCAATGTCCCTTTTATGACTCGACAACATAGGTTTGACTCTGGAAATAAATTTTTCGCAGTTTTCATCATTCTGTCTCTTTCCTCTCCACCTCCCGTCAGATGAAGTGTTCTGCATACGCCTTGGTTGTGACGTAATCTAGCAGCAGTTACGCTAGCAATGTCTAAAGTTTTCAGATTCAGGTGTTTGAATATTTCCGTTCCTACGGTAATTTTTTTTCTTGCGAAACGCTTTATACAAGTGTTGCGGATTGCATTTTTTTTGCTTGTCTGCAACTCTCTGCACTGCCATTATTTAAGTTCGTGTGAAGAATTAACTGCACGTTATTCATCCATTTCGTTCGATCTTATCAATTTTTGCAACGTTTCTAATTGTAACACTCAATGTTATTTATTGTATCATGGTTAGATCATGTATTTATGTAGTGCCCCATAAATGTGTTTAAACGTATCGTTAGCCGCATTCTCTAAGGATGGGTATGGCTTGTTTTAAGGCCGCTGAATTCCAAAAACGCATCACAAAAGTCCCGGAATGGGGTTCAGATTTGATAATGTAATGCGTAGAAGTTGAAATGGGATTTTTTTTTCGCTTCGGTTTCCATTCATCTTTCAAACTCATAGAAAGAAACAGTGATTCGACGTTACCAGTTGACCAACCTTAAGCATATAACTGATGGTCAAAGTTGTTCGTTGTCCCTTCTTACGAGTATGGCTTGATAAGTTCAATCATTAAGGCGTAGGAGTCATTTCATCGGAATTTTGAAAGCATTGCTCGATGAGACATACAATCGCATTCACGAATTGCCTCGGTACCACTTAAACTGTTGTTTAATATTTCTTAAAATGTTCTAATATCTGTTCTTATTTAAGAATTATTTAGAATGAAAAGAACCTCATTATTTAAAATATTACCAAGCACGGCGCCTGCAGAAGCTTTCGATTGGTGCAAAATTGACATTAACAACTGTCTAGTAGGCTTATTCGACAACACTGTATTAACGGCATCGTTTATGGCCGAACAAGTTCAAGCATTTCATTGATCTTGGTATGGTCTTGATTCTGAACGGAAGAATTTTTTCCCAGCATAGTTCATGAGCCAGTTTCCAATCATTCTTTTTAATCGTAAGTTATGCACAACAGTTACTAAGTTTGTTTCCTAAGGTTACGTTGTGTCACTGTGATGGTGAGGTAACGGATCGAAAATGTGTGCTTAATGTGGAAACGGTCGATCAGAGTGTTGTTGCAAACGATCATCTTCTATACTACTAACCGTAGGTGACTGGATCAAGTTTTGGCATATGTAAATGAGCAGTTCTGGAGAGCTCAAAAGAGGGTTTCCGTTCGACCGAAGGCTTGTTTGTGTTCGAGGGAGGAGGGGGGGGATGGAGGAGTGGGAGAAGTATGCTTTTCATGGTTCGAAGAAGGGAAGGACGTCGTCTCGTCATGCTTATGTACACTCAATAATTTTTGTCAATGAATAAATACTTATTTAAATACTCGTGTGCATCGAGATCCAGCAGTAGTGAAACCACCTGGCGTTTCATTTGTGAGTGAAAGTTTTACACAGGGGCGTGACCTGCAGTCATAAGGATCTTCCGTCCAAAAGGGGGCCTGAATTGAAGAGGAAGGGGGTCAATTTTCAGCAGAGGGCCTTTATTCAAGGTGGTTTCTAAATTTTCCCAAACAGAGGCTTATATTCAGTTGGGACCTACAACCATGCAAACACAACGTCCTTGATACGAAAACACTGCAACGTTTTGCATATGCCCAGTATGAATAACTGCATACGTTCTGCAGATCCTACATGGAACTTTTTTCACGAACACTTGAAATTTAAATTTCAAATCTCACTCGTACTTTTTGGCGGTGCGAAATTGAAGGATGCATTGTTCCTCTGATCAGAGATACAGGAGGGGATGATTTTTGAACCCCAGCTCACCCATCCAGTTCGATCGACCCCTTCCGTTCCCCACCCCTCCCTGCACCCCT
>JPKZ01000265.1:373943-390371 GCA_000803305.1 Toxocara canis | reverse complement strand
ATCCTTTCTCCTAACTACCCCTCTCACCCTTCATGATTCCCATCAGTTTTTAGTATAAATGACGTCAGCTTGTTAATTGATCATAATCTGGCATAGGCTTACGATGTAATACATTATTAGCATCATGCTTTAGTATATTGGTGATGCACGCAGACTTCGAGCAGATGGAATGCTGATTAAGCAGTAACAGCAATAATGGTGCCTAGCATCAGTTCGTTAAAAGATACTGCCTAGTACTAAATTAACCATCGTTGGACTAGTGTAATTCATACGATGATTGCTGGAATAATTCAACGAACCTACTATCATCAGTAGGGTGGTATAAGCCGTGCTTTGATTGAATGACGAATGGTTGCGTTTTCTGATGTTTTAGTGAAGGTTCGTCACGAGATAACTGTCATGCACTCAGTTTTTTTTGATAATTTTTTAATCGTTAACGATTATTTCATCAGATTGCTCTCCGCCCTTTCATTCCAAGCACCTCACAGTTTCACAGTTTCCAACTGCGGTCATGGAAGAAAGACGTAAGTCGGTAGGTGCCCTTTTTCGATCTCATCGATCATGCGCTTCAACAGAAGTGAAGCACATGATACTGAAAACCGTTGGATTCAGTCCTCTCCTCACCTTTCAATACACCCTTCTCTTAAGTTCAACACCCTTCTAAGCATGCGGCTCACACCAGCCCAGTCTGTGTGTGTCAAACTAAGTTCCCTTTTCGAAGTACCACTTCATTCGAAAAACCCGTCGATCAGATCATTCATCCCTATGCCCCCCTCGAAGTCCACTTGCCACAAGCTCATCTTCAAATTCAGTCACCATTTCAGTTTTAGCCCTTTTCAGTTTTGGCGGCAATAAACCCCACCCGCAGAGAGTTTGAGTTCTGCGTTTGCCGTATTAGGGAGAAAGTTCTTACCTAAGAGCAGTTGATAACTCGGTATGAGCAATTGATAAGGTGATCACTTCTGTCAGCCGCTGCAACAGTTCCTTTCAGTCAACTTTCTTCCCGTATAGATAGCCAGAAATTAGTACGTAAAACTTCCCAGCCAACACAGCTTTCAGGAAATCTGGCTTAACAGTTTAGCAAAAATGGGTGCTTACACGGATCTGGGTGGTTGCCTTATGCAACATGCATATCGCTTTTATTGCCATCTTTCAACATCGTAACACGTCGATCGTGTTTAGTTTATCTCGCAAAGCCTCCGTTGTTAAGAAACATACGCCTAAACCGAACGACCTTATTTGCTCACCTTCTCCATCGATCCCTAATCGATGATTTCAAGATGCGAAACCACAATACTGTTATGTCGGTGGGGAATCAGAATTGAACTTTGAAACGTCTGCAGAAGCAAAACTATACTCAGTTAATTTCAGGTATGAAAAATGAGTGTTTTTTTTAAATTTCAGACAAGACGGCCAACTGCAGCCGCTGAGCCTACGTCGAGCCCGAACCTGGGGCTCTTCGTATATGGCTTGTGCTCAATGGCTGTTATAGGAGGTTTCTTGTTTGGATACGATACGGGTATTGTCTCAGGCGCGATGCTATATTTACCTACAAATAAAGGAATGATCCCAATGAGTTCACTTTGGAAGGAACTTATTGTCAGTTTTACACCAGGTAAATGCGACTTTAACCATGCCTTACCAATGAACAACTTCGTCAAGCTGTAACAGTTAGCGTAACTGACGATGACAGTTAAAAATTATGCGATGTCCTCTTGCAATTATCCGTCATGATGAGTGTGGTGGAAGCAGCGAGTTGCATGCGTATTTCTCGAAATTGTCCAATTCACCTACTTGTTTCTTGTCTGTACGGTTGTTTTGTAAGGAAACTTTTCTTGTTTCAATTTGCCATCAACTTTTCTACATATGTGCAATGTTCGCTGCATTACGCAATCCCCGTTATGAGCGTACTCTCTAATATTATCCTTTCTTAGTTTATTCATTAATCCCTCATTCTGTTGTAATTTCTTTTTCTTTGTTAAGAATATGATCAAATTGTAATTCGGTGTCGGCGAATACTTCATTTTATAATATGGAAAAGGAAAAGTTTGGAACAGTTCCTGTTCTTCCATTCGTGTCTGTCGAATACTGTTGAATGCGACCCATTGGGAACAAGTGGAACAATTAGCACGTTTATGTTTCACTTTCCCTTCTCATCTCTCATGATCGTGCTTATGAGCGAGGATATGGACGGACGCAGGGAAGCATGAGCGTAATGAAGAAAAGCACGTATGTCCTCCATTCTCTGCACTAACACTAGAAATGATTATTACTAATTGCAGGAATGGCTATTGTGGGTGCATTGACAGCAGGTCCTGCATCGGATCGTTTCGGACGTCGGCCTGTGATCATTGGTTCCAGCCTCGTTTTCACGGTTGGAGGCATCGTTTGCGCTGCTGCCCCTGAGAAGGTCACGCTGCTCGTAGGGCGTATTCTTCTCGGATTCGGCATTGGTTTGTCAATTCTGATCGACTAAGATAGACGTAGCTAAACTTCTTAAGTGTGGCGAACTGAACGGAGCGGTGGCTGAGATGTTGGGTGGTTATATCGGGTTCTACGCGAGAGAACGATGAAAACCTTACCAACAAATGCAAAGTCAAGCACTTTTCTGTACTCATAGAGTAGGAGAAAATAGGACAGTTTGCAGGAAAAGTAGTGCTCATGAAGAATTGGGTATTGCTCCGACCCTATGCTTCAATTCCCGTCTTTGGTGCACCACTGATAAAAGCCGAGCTTTCAGTCCCTCAGATATACAGATATCAGATCTGTCGTAGAAGTTTCCTTTTGAAACCACCCTATAGATCAAAAGCATGGCGAAGAGCAAAGAGGCCTAATCAGCTCTTGCTGAACGATATCAATTACAGGTTTTGCATCGATGATTGTCCCGATCTATGTTGGTGAGGCATCACCTGCCAACGTTCGCGGTCGTTTGGTGACTGCTTTCCAGCTGATGATAACATTTGGCCTGTTAGCTGCTAATCTCTTTGCCGGTTAGTAAAACTTTTTCTTAGATAGATCTCACACTGCCACTAGAAATTATATGGCAGAAATTCTGTCATTAATTTAATATTCATTTTGTCGAATTATTTGGCTCTAGCCGGTAAAAATTTGTCGACATCTTTAAGAGATCAACGCTGTGAAATTCCAACGGCCATAGAAAATCGAATACGTACAGTTCGCCAAACGCACGCCGTACGCTATACACATAGCGCTCATCTCATGCGTTCGATTTGCTCCTCTGCATGCGTGACTTGAGTGCTTAGCACTCAATATGTTAAAGATTCGACAGAACTATGCAAATGTGACTATGCAAGAACAACGTGAAACAATGCTGTACTCAATAATCGTTGATTCAGTGTCATGACCGTTTTCTCGATACTCTCTTTACCTTTTTCATCCAAACAGACAACGTTTGCCTCATCCTTTTTCATACTGCCATATTTTACAATTATATAGCGCATGATCGTACGATGTTGCAAAGAATGGTTCAGAACTTATATGCTATCATTTTGTCGTTTTTCTTCGATAATTTTTGCATATTCATTCAATGCGGCATTCCAAACATGTCACTTGATCTCATAGTTCACTAGCACGCTCTATTCATACAGCAGATTGTTATTTTATTCGATTGGCACTTTTTCAACGTTTCTTTTTTTTTTAGAATCCATGATAAGGAAAGCGAACAAAAAGGTGAACTTTTGTACATGTTTTGAGAATTGCTACCTGACCACACCATACAGCAAACTCGATAATAAATGTTATGAAAAACAACAGTAAAACTTAACCATACTGTGTTAACTCTCATATTGTTTGACGCTATTAACTGCTCATCGAATAGGTTCAAATTTTGTTGTGTTTCACAACAAGCGTCGAACTTTTTGCGGAAAGCGAAACACAGCTAACATTTGCTACAGCGTATTCTACAATACGACGATCAGACAAATTTCCCTCTGGAAGATCTAGCAGCGCTTAGCGGCATATGGGACGAAATAGAAAAACTGTTAAATAGCAAGTTGCAAGCAGCAGTTGTCAAAGCAGTAGGAAGACGATGCAGCAGCTATCGCCGGAACCTAATCCAAAAAAAACCACCCATAGTAAAACGCGGAAAGAATATTATTTAAACCAGAAATCGAAAACTAACATAGAAAAGAGGAGATTTAGGCGTCGCGCAACAACTTTCTTAGAGCTCACTCTATGAATCACTTTTCTTCTAGCTTTAAGCTACCCTCATTGCTACAACGTCTGATCCTGCTTCGTATCTCTCTTACATCCTGTACGATATTGTTCGGCCACTCACTTTTACTCTTCTCAGTGAATTTAATAAGCGCTCTTAATGTATATGGTGCCATTGTGAAAAAATAAACACAGGAGTGCTATGTGCATAGGTCAATATATATACGCTTAAAGAGCAGTGCTAACGAAGCAGTTGTGTTACTTTAGTAAGATCCACACAAAAGCAAATTTGTCGCTTTACTAAGATGTAAATTTGCTGTACAACTTAACACGGTCACCGTGCAGTTTGTGTCATACAGCGAAAGTCGTTGCAAACTCAAAGCATCACATGCGTGCCATTTTTATGCAAAAGGAATGCGCTTCAGGCGCGAAACATGTGTGAATGATCGCTTACTTAAGACGCAGTGTATGCACACGCATACCCGATTTGTCTTATATTCTGATCTACTGTGATTCCAGATGTACGGACCAAGAATTTTCACTCTTTCCGCACCCTTTTCAGCTGCCCATCCCCCAATTCATAGATCGAACAACACAACTATTTGATCGAAATTGATAAAGTTACTTTCTACGATCGCGACCAACTGATAGTTGTGTTGAGCATAGGCTTATAAAGATCCATTAAATATCATTCATATCTACTGGCCTGGAACAACGGTAAAGCCGGAGCTTTTAAAAACATTTTAAAAACGAATTGATTTCAGGAGCATTCTCGTATGTCGATCCAGAGAACGTAGGATGGCGGCTAATGTTCGCTTTAGCGTCCGTACCTTCACTTATTCAGTTTATCGGTTTCCTTTTCCTACCGGAAAGTCCGAGGTATTTGTTCGGAAAAGGTAAAACCGACGAAGCCCGTCAGGTAATGTCTTCTTTCTCATTGCATTACGTTCCCAACCTTTTTTTTCATAAGAACCTTGCAAAATTGCAAATATCCCGGTTGGAAGCTGTTTTGGAATAATTCATGCCAACTGGGTGATCTGGATGCAACGAACTTTGAGCAGTCTGATTTCAGTGATAGCTGCCGTTATTCGCCTAATCAAACACCTAAATGAGCTTGTGGCTAAAATGAGAAGCATTACTCATATCTCCTTCCAACTAAAAAAAGCACGCTAATAAAGTCTATAAAAAAGGTGGGTAGAACGCTGACAAAAAGTCATAGATAAGGTAAAGAAGTGGTGCAACACTTAAAAAAAAACAAAAGAGTCAAATGCAACAATCATTTGTGCCAACTTAGTTCGCCTCTATAAAATCAACTTGATCTAAATTTATGGCCATAATTTATCTAACTTAAGCCGAAACCCTTCGGAAGTTTTTCTTAATTTTTCACAATGCCAAAAAAAGACTGATGTCGTTCAATGATTTGACATTTTAAAAATATTTGATGCCCTTATAAAATCATGAAGTAGGAGCTTCATACCGTTGATTTTTTGCTAATTGACAGCAAGCATTTCTCTCACTGAAACGCTATCACAACACTTAGGGTGGTCCATGTCCACTGATGAAAACAGGTTCAGCAGTTGGTAGTAGGCCGAGCGCAAATGTCGTTGAATTTCGAAACAAACGTGGCCATCGAAATTGAAGTTAATTGTTGCTGATTGTATAGGTTTTGATTCCAAATTTTTATTTTCTAAGCAGTTGTTTTCATCAAGTGTGTTCAAAAAATTTTAACGATCGAATGCACTTTCCTAATGTGCAATAGCAAGGTAACTGCACGGAATTACGAATTACTGATTGTATAATGGTAACATCCTGTCGTAAATAAGTTGGTCTCACCTTCTCATTTTGGTTGATGACCACTTATCGTAATAGTTTAGGGCTAATTTTGGAAGACGATATGGAAGGTGGATGGGGTAGGGGGAGGAGGAGCGAATGGGTGGGATATGGACGAGTGGTTTTAGTTGCTTCGTTTTTTGCGCACATCAAGCGAGGCAAATTGAAAATAACGTCACATGTTGCGACTACTTTTGCACGATTCTCCATTTCGACGTTTCTGTTCTTAAAGGGGCGCAATGGATAAGTTTGAAGGTGTTGAATAGAATCTATGGAGGATCCGCTGAATGGGTGATTTACGAGTTGGAAGAAATTCGAGCTGCCGATATCGAAGAAAAAAAAGCAAAAGAAGTTGTTGGTGGTACGTACGCTTTTCGAGCCTCCTGCTGTCAATTCATGTTCTATCTAATTTATCGTTCACTGTGTTCAGAGAGTCAGCAAAACTACTGTAAAAAGTGTGCCCGTTTTTATGAAATGTATTTACCCAGCCATATGGCGCTGTTGGCATAACGCTTTAGCTTGAATAAGCTATGTCGTTTGCAGCTTTAGGGATGGAGAAGGAAGGGAGAGAGATGAAGGAGTACAAAAGTATGGGGGTTTGAGAGAAGACTATGTTGCCGAGGCCACTTTGTTGAAAGTAATGCAGCCAGTGTACATACAGTTAATTTATCTATCTCCTTTGGTTCATCCACTGTCTCGCTGCCCCTTCCCCCGCCCCAAAAAAATGTATATATCCTACTTTGTTTTAATTATGGCACTGCGCAATAAAGAGGCTCCCTTACATCAAAAATGGACAGTCACAGTCCTCATCTCACTCGGTGGTGTTGAAAAGCTGCAGAAAGAAGCTCATTGGTTGTTGAATGACTAACGAAAATTGTTTCAGATCAGCTTGTTTTGATACGGATATTGCAAACGCCACATGTAAGGAAAGCGTTGATTATTGGTTGTGTTCTACAGCTCTTCCAACAGTTAGGTGGTGTGAACACTATCGTGTAAGTTTTCCAAAATAATCGTATAGTGACGTTTGAAGTGCTAGTTGCTCAATTGCACTCTCATAAATTTTTCAACTCCACTTAAAATGTCGCTTAAAGTGTTCATGGCGTTCATGACTCGACTTAAAGCATCACTTGAAATGCTAATGATTCGACTTAAAACATAACCTTAAATGTTTATGGTTCTTGGAGGTAAGACTTAGTTATTTATCGAGTAGGCCACAACGCTAAAAGATATCTCAGAAGTTTTGAATGGAGCAGAATTTGTGATTGTCGTAATACTCTTTATATTGCCATTGCCACAGTGAAAGTTTTTTGCTTTGCAGATATTACACAAGTCACATTATCAGAGCATCTGGTGTCGAAGACGACCATATAACCATTTGGATATCCCTCGGGATTTCGTGTAAGATTTCATTTCGTCACCCCTCTGTCGTTGGTTGGTTTAAATGACTGATGCTGTGATGGCAAAAACCTTTGAATGAACAAAAAATAAATACGAACGGGACGAAACGTACATATGAAAGCTATGTATAAATAGAACATCTATAACAGAAAATGTATCAAAAAATAGAGAATGCATTCGGATCGGTGATCGAAATTTCTCCAACGTGAATGAGCTCTAAGCGATTTCTACGCGCACTGTTTCAAAGACGAATTCGTTCCATACATGGGCCATTTGACTTTTGCATGTCGACTTTTTATCTTTGTGAAGAATAATATGGCCATGTCACAGTATCTGTTTTTATTCGCTCTTGTTCGAAAGATATTCTGGAAAAAGAAAGAAAATAAAGCGCTAATTTGGCAAAAATCTAACTGATGTAATGCGACTAGGGTGCCGAAATTGGGGAGAGGGGAAGATTTTTTTTCTTTTTTTTTTCAACAAGTAGAAATGGTTTGAAATTGAAGCATATTTCAGCAGTGAACTTCTTCGCAACGTTTATTCCCATTACGATGATCGAAAAAGTCGGTCGTCGTGTTTTGCTTCTCATTTCGGTTGCTGGTGTAATGGTCTCACTTATTCTGATGGGCACCGCATTCATCTTAATTAATAAAGATTCTTCTCCCACGCTTAGCTGGCAGAATCAGAGCTTCGATACGTCAAATGCATATGCAGCTGAATGCAGTGGCATGAGGCTGGTTACAACGTTTATTATCATTATTTATTTTTTCTTTTTAATGTGCATGGGTCCGGCGAACAATCGAAAGCACATGACGCGTGCTGCATGTCTGTGCGCACATCGCGCGTCCTCCTGAGCGCTTCCTGATGTATGCGTTGGTTGGTATAAAACGTGTTGCATATGGCATAAACATACGGCATAGGTGTTACACTTCCGATTAGTTGCATTCGTTGACGTTCTCAGTGCGATGTATCGTTGCGCTGTTGGAATCTCGCGGGATCCTCGCAGGCTTCTATCTCCCGTTTTTTGAGTTGGTGAAGGAGAGCTCCATGGGTTGAATTAATTGGTAGTAGGCTGAAAATCCACTTCGACGGCATATACGAGGTTTGGAGAAAACGATTCTAAAAGCAGCCTAATGAGGATGAGTGGAAAATTTTTGGCTGTTGCAATTTGCTGCAATGATTTACAGAGACGATATTATACCAGCTTCCCTTCCGCCGAATATAGTGTAATAGCCATATTTCGCCTACCTTCTGCCACGCATTTTAACGCTTGCTTCGATAGCATCTCAGTAACTTCACCACCGGAGACTTTACTCGCTAGGATGTCCACGGCAATTGATTGCAAGTGATCTGTTTTGGAATAAAGAAAGCGTCATAGATATGTCACATCTTTGAAGCTAAGATGATATCCCAGTCATGCGGTTAATCGTAATTTAACAGTCTTTCCTAATATGATAAGTATTAAAGTTTGGGGCTTAATAATTATAAACCTCTGAGGATTCAAGAAGAGACGGGATCCATGAAGCAATAGCATAATCGTCCTTCTTTGGTAGCGGAAGGTAATCACGATCCTACTGATGTATAACCTTTTTGTTTTTGGCTGTATCGTTATTAATCGATGTCTTGCAGCAATTGTGACTTTTGCGTTACCTCGAGCCATTGCGGTTACTGTTCCCCTGCATGGGACAAAGAGACCGGGTAAGGTGTTATATAACATAGCAGTATGATGGCATATATCTGTGACTTGTACTGAAAGGTTAGACGGCATGAGGTTATTACCGCTTGAGTCAAAATATTCAGATATTTTTTATTGAAAAACATAAAATCATTTATGCGTGTAGTGATTTCGAGGTTACCTATTTTCTTACTCGTATCACCTGAACGAACCGCCCGGTAGCGGTCTCAATGGCAAACGTTAGAGAGCAGATCAGATAACGCAGTTTCTACGAAACATTTTCTTGCAACCACGTAATTGAGTTATGCATTAATTTTCCATGAGGTAATATACCCACAGCGAACTATTTAGAAATTTTACAGTCGGGTTCATATTTCACAAAAATCGTCCGTCGTTTTTCTCTAAACCCCCCTCGCCCCGCTTAGCACCTCTAATATTGTAAAGTATGCTACTGTTCTTTGTTTTTTCTGCCTCTTTAAGGAGCGCGTTTTGCTCTTTGCATATTTTTTGCTCGCTGTTGCATGCTTTTACTTTTTGTTCTTTTTTCTCGCAATCACGAATGTCCTCTCAGCCGTCGCTGAATAAAACTGTTCAAAGCATTCATTTCAAATTGTGGAAATTCCTCTCTTGTTGCTTTTTCTCCTCTTCATGTAATCAATAAAGACTGCACAAGTGGTAGGCATGCAGATCGGATACGTTGTGTAGGCTGAAGAGGTGAGAGCTGTTTCTTCGTATAGATGGCGAATTGTATATGAACCGTGAGAATTTAGTATGAAGCAAACCTTTCAAAGCGTTCGTGTATCAAGCACTCATGTACGAAAGAATGTTAACTGTTCCAAATTTCTTCCTACATTCTGGCCAACCACGTAGAGATTCTAGCTTGAGTTTTTCTTTTTTATTTACTAGCCGAAGTTATGGTAGTTACATGGTGCGTGTAAAGTATGGAAGTACACAAATTTTCAAAAAAATTGATTAAAATGCAGTCAGTCGATGAAAACTGACGTTTATACTGCAAAAATCGCACACGTAGAGCATTGCGCGTCACAGATCACCCACTGCGCTCGCGTCCATCAAAACGCTCCTCCCACTGCGGCGCAGCTCACTCCAATGTGGCCTGCTCCGCCCACACACGCTCTGTGGCTCGCTCCACCCACAACCATTCCCAGTGCGTCACAGACCACCTATTGCGCTCGCACCTATCGTAACGCTCCTCCCATTGCGGCGCCACCCAGTCCAATGTAGCTTGATCCAAGCACACACGATCTCTGTGGCTCGCTCGGCCCAGAACCATTCCCAGCTCAATTACACTAATGTACGGGCTCGCGGTGAAAAGTGACGCTTAAACGTCAAATACGGGCTCGCGACTTCGCCGCTCGCTGAATCTGTAGGTATTACACCTTCATGTACACTTCTTGGGAATGTGTGAAACTACGAAGAAAGTAGCTTTTAAAGGTCAAATACGGGCTCGCGGCTTTGCCGCTCGCTATTTAATATAAAATCGATTTTCATACATAAGGGCATATTTGGGAAATTATATCGACCATATCTCATCGAATTCTTAACCAAATGCAATAAATCCACAACATTTGGAATGAACTCATCGAGATCTATCGGAAGGTATCAATTTCGTGGAAATTTGAGACAAAACTTTTTTTCGAAAAATTTCGCGTACATGGATCGAAAAATCGCAAAATTTGGAATCTCAGGAATATCTCAGCTCGAAATAAGAAATATCTCAGCTCCGGAGTCGAAATAAGAAAGGATCTTGGTATTGTTGTGATCAGGTCCGGGAGCTGAGTTGAACGCACTAATTGCGTTGGCTGTAGCTGCAATACGAGCCGAGATCCAGGACCCCCAAAATTGCAAAAATCGACATTTTAGGATTTCGGGCCGATGGATTTGGTCTGACCCTTATCTCACCGATCCGAATGATCTGTATACCGATCAATAGCGTATCAACCGCTGATTACAATGAAAGAAATCTCAGCTCCATTGGAGCAACCATTGCCGAGATATAAACCCTCCAATATTCCACTTCCATACTTAAGCTCACTTTTGCAAACTTCAATCGACCATATCTCATCGAAATCTCGACCAAATCATATATTTTGTAAATATTTGGAATCAGCTCGTCGAGCTCTATCATCCTTGAATGAAGAAAGGCGAAAGTAAACCCAAAAAGCGCAGTAGAGAAGTCCCAACGGTATTGGTCAAGCGTAGCTGCATTGAACGCTTGGTCTTCACCCCCTCCTCCCGCAATGCTACCCACTGTCCCATCGTGTTCGCAAGAATATATTGCTCAGGGACCGTGGATATGTCAACCGTTGTGTCCTTAAGTATGGAAAATGCCTTCCGGGCCCGTTTTTGTCCCCTTCCGGTTTTCGAAGCCCCAACAACCTAGATATCGTTGGATGCGGAATTCTTAGCGGTATCTTTTGGTGCAGACCCGGTTTCAGCCTGGCAAAATCTGTTCGAGAAATCCCAAAATTACGCGGTTTTTCGATGGAGTCCGAGAATGAGAAACCCTGCACGGATAGATGTTATATTTTTGAAAGCTGATTAACAAATGCAAACTTTTGAGATTTGCGGAATTTTTCCGGTCAGTTGTTCCGGAAAAAGTTACGGGGGGGTCAACAAGTGCGATTTTCCAACTTTGTTAAATGAAAGCTTCCGTGCGCGTGTCTTGTATGCATATTCGAAATCTGCATGCCCTAAGACCCCTACATGTCAAAAATGAGCCAAATCAGTCAAAAGTGGGCTGAGTTATGGCCGACGGAAAACTTCAATTTCGAGGCCGGATAATTTTTCCGGAAATGAACTTTTTATGGATTTTTTGACATGGACCACACAAGACGATTCCGACGTATAACATATTTTAATGATTCTCCAAAAATCGCAAAAAACCGGGCTAGAAGGCGGTCCGGAAAAAATGCTCCATAGTTAAGAAAAATTCTGGGGCCATATCCCGTTCCGAGAAGTCATCTCGACCAGGCAATAAAATTCAGAGATCACACTACCAACATACACCAAATCCATCAAAATCACGAAAATCCCAGCAACAGGTAAAAAGTTACGAACAAAAGTTCTTAAGTATCAAACGCACTTTAGACCGAAAAACACCAACTTAAACTTTCCGGATTAAGCTGTCCGACGAACTTGACCTGTATTTTACCGTCGAAAGCTTATTTTAAAAAAACGGAACGAAAATCGCAAATTAAAAAAGTAATCGTGACGGAAAGACAAAAAAAATTAGTGATTTTCTATATATTTATATAGACTTCTCTCTCTGTCTATATATATACATAGTAGTTAGCCTTTTAAAATATTTTTTGGTTGTGCTGTTTTTCTCAACCTGTATTTAGTGGTGTCTTCATTCTTTCCGTACTATTACTCTTTTATTCTGGAAGTAGTGCCTCATCTTTTTTCGGATTCCAGTTTGAGGTGTGAATTGCAGGTTCGAGCATTCTGGAGACGTGCGCTACCCTACGGCGAAGGGGCCTTATATGTGAGGCTGTTGTATGTGTATTGGACAGAGAACAAGGAGGCAGCACTAAGCTAAGAAAGGATGGCGTTGAACTGTGCAGGCGTGTTGTAAATTGTTTGCATATTTTGCTTGATTGCATTTAACTAATCGCACAAATTAGAATGAATTAACAGACGAGAACAACGTGATGGTTTCGTAGAAATTAGTATAGAGCTGAATCTCATGAAAAGAAATTAAATGCTAGTCATAAAACACTTCCATATATGAAGTAGCAAACCTCTACGGATCCGTTTTTTTTTTTGCCTTTTTGTTTTGTGAAAACTCACCTTTAAGTGTGAAAAACAAAGGAGGAATTAACTGCTCTATTATTCAGATTCTGTCTACCGGTCGATGTAAATTCACCTGATAATGCGGCTACAGGCCACTGCCAAGCTGGATTCAATGAGAGCGTTTACAGTTGGGAGAATGAATTCTGCGATACGAAATTCACCATCATGCCAGTCATTGTTATGATTCTATATATGGGCTTCTTTTCGATGGGTGAGTACCTCTCTTATTATTTTTTTACTGCTAAATTTGAGCCTTGTCCGCAATATTTTAGTAAGGGGAGAACCAATGGCGAGCCATGAAGAGCGACCCTATAGCCAGTTCCAACGGTCGACTCTTTGCTTTAATTGTTAAGGTCAAAAAATACTTTATTCGTTTCCCTAAGTCGGAGTCATTATCTTTCCTTTCGCAAAGTCGGAGTACGAAACCAATTTTCGAGGCTATAGAAGTTTTTGGAGCCGTCCAAACTTGCCGATTCGCCATTCAATCGTGACGACATGTCTACCATTCTCTGTCTTACTACCTTCCTCACCAGTTTCGCATTCGATAAGCTGGTTTGTTCACACAGCCCATATATGAGCAGAAATACAAGCCCACAGGAGCTATGCGTAAAAAGCTTTCCCGTCAGTACAACCGCCTCACATTCGAATCAGGAACGTGACAAAACCTGGAGCTTCTACTCGATGTTTCGCGGCGGTTATAATTGATGGGAGCGTTTTATGATCTGCGAGCCCTCTTGTTTCGAATTTTTCACAAATAATGTTTAATATTAATTTTTGCGGACGCCATTTCCGGTTAATCAACGAGTGCTTTGGCAGATAACCAAACAATCGGCGCGAGTGTTTTAGAATTGGTAAGGTAGATAGTAATCGCCGCTATCCAAAGTGGGAATCACTTTAAGCTTGATAAACTTCAGGTTTTGCACCGTTGCCATGGGTACTTAATGCAGAATTTTATCCATTATGGGCACGAGGCACCGGCTGTGCTCTTTCAACGGCTGCAAACTGGATTGCTAATTTGGTAGTTGCGCTGACATTCCTTACGCTTACCGAAGCAGTCACCAAATATGGTAGGCTTTTGCGGTTGAAATTTAATTCCACACTACTCTTCAATTACTGGAGTGAACACGATTTTTTAATTGTTTGTTAAAGACCATATAAGATGGATACGCAAAAATGAATTCATAGAATCACAGTAAACAAACGCCACAATGAGAAATGCAGTGAATTCGCAAAAATCAAAACAAATAGCATATCGCGAGTCTTATTTTAGGACAGCTTGGCTGGTGTGGAAGTCAAAAAGTTTTTTTTCAGCATATTTAACACTCAACTTACTTTGCCATCAATAGAAGGCCAAAGGAGTGAAGTCCTTCGCATGGACGGCGGAGTATTGAGGTGTAATATCCTGACGTTCCGTCTAGTTCCAGGTTTCGATCCCTACTCATGCTGTTAATATGTTTAGGCTTCCATGAAAAACGAACTTCAAAATGAAAATACTGTTTTCACCAAAAATATTAGATTCCATTCACGGTAATAAAGTATATGTGTACGACCGAAGAGGAACGTAAACTTTTAGGGACGTTCTTCATCTATCTCGGTATAACGATCGTGGGTTTCATATTCATTTTCATCTTTGTACCCGAGACAAAGGGACTTCCGATCGAACAGGTCGAATTGCTCTTTATGACGGAAGCTGAGCAAGTGAAAATCATCGGGGAGGCGAATAAACGCCTTACGATAGCTTCTCAAGAAGCAGAACGTAAGGAAACCGCCGAATCGTCAACGGCGACGAACCAAGCAAAATCACATGGCGTTGACAATGCGTCATTTGTTCCAACAGATGACGAAACGAAACTATCTGAAAATCCGTAAATGACTTTGCAAACTTCTTTTTTTTTTAAAAATATTTCAATGATTTAGCGAATTGCGTTCACGGAAAATTTTTAATGTCAACTTTTTAATTTCGTCCACAGAAAAGTTTTGCATTATTTGGAAATGGGCAAGCTACGATACAGCATTTGAACGTTGCTGCATTCACTTTGCAGCACCAAATTTTTGCATAATTCATTTTACATAAATGAATCGCTTAAACGGCTGATATTTTGGTGAACCCCTTTCCGTTTGCTAATAATTGTAATGATTTTATGCTACAGTGTGTGTATTCAACTGCTGGCACTCTCTTGTATCGCTGGTGTTGCAACGCAACTGCCTATTTCATGTTCAACGAACCCAGTAACATGCACATTTCATGAACTATGGGTGGCTTGCAAGCCGCGCAAAAAAAAAGAAGTGCACATTGTTAAAAAAAAAACTTCTTGTAAGCTGATGTTCGCGAATTTCCGCTCCAACTGTAATGGTTATGGAAGTTATTTCAGTTGTTAGGAGTAGGCCGAAATAAATCGTTTAGGTAATAGCTGTAGATAAGGTACGCCAAATGTTGTAGGCTTTTCTTTGTTCTTATTAATTTTCTTATTTATAGGTTGCAATATGCTCATTGAATGGTACCATGCATTTTTTTTGTCACAAATTTATTGTTTGTTGCAATAGCGTCACGATGGTTTACCAAACGGCTTCTGCAAATCGTTCTTTTCTTCGTAGAGGCTAGGATGGGAGGAGGGCATGTGGATTATCAAATGTTGAACGGAGTCCATTTTTAAATTCCTTATATTAGCATCGCCAAGAAAAAACGCTATACTAAATCAGTTTTTTTGTCTTTTCTAAACTTCCTTATAAGTTAGAAAAGACAGCAGAACTCCATATAGCAAAGTTTCAGTAGATGCGAGCAAGTAAACGCTTTCTAAATATAAGACGTTGTGAAATGTATTATACCATATTTAATGTATTTGTCATGCGATAAATGATTATTTTTTGTTTTGCCATTCACATTGGCATCATTTTTTTTTGCTGTCTGCATCGCCATTAAAAGATCGTTGCAAAAAGTTGGTAAACGGTTACTGAAGATAGATGTACGCGTTCTTTGCTCTTCTTATCAAAGCCAACATCGGCTCATACTAAAGCCTACTGATTAGATGGCTATAATAGAACGAGTAGTCAAAAAAAGAAAAGAAAAGAAAACCGCTTATCTTTCTTCTCGTGCGTTTGATCAACAGCCAGCGGATGCCAAAAATTCCTTTATTTCAATGTTTATTGAATGCAGTAAGCTTTTTTGACATACGGTTGCATAGCAAGTTGTTTGCATTATAAGCCGGAAGTTGTTTATATATACTGTGTAAGACAAAAACTATTTAAAGCAATAATCTTCAAAGTTTTTTCCCTATTCATTGCGATTGACGGCAATCTACATTATCGCGATTTGAAATGTTCGCTCGTCACTGACAATAACATGTTTCCTTAACTAACGAGACCGTTTTCGATTGCCGCCCTAATCGAACGTACTGAAATATGAGGTAGCACACCTTTGAATCTCCCCCGTGGCGAGTTAAAATGAATTTGTTTGTAGGCGTAATCAACATGTAATGCAAATATGTAATTCTGAGCCGAAAGAGGCGAACGCACAATGCCAATGCACTACTCGACAAATGACC
>JPKZ01000265.1:313349-339951 GCA_000803305.1 Toxocara canis | reverse complement strand
GGTGGGGGGAGGGAGGAGATGCCTCATTCATACATTTAGGGTCAGCTATAAGAGAAAAGATCATGATTACGCCTGTATGAAATAGCACAACATCACAACGAAAAAAATTGCACAATATTGCGATGCTGGTAGTTTACAAGTCTCGAACGGTGTGTATGAATGAGGAGTCAGAAAGGAATTCGGTGAAATTAGATTGATTTCGAGCGATGAAAACCTTTTATAAAAGTCGCATTATTGTTTAGGACTACCTTCTTTGATTAGCGTAATGTATTACGCGAAAGGCAGTGGGGCTTTATTCAATACTGCTTTTACGAAGAATTATAGTTATATTAACACTTTTGAAATTTCATATTTCTCAGTGTTTTTTATTTACGCTTATTTTGTACATATATTTTATTTGCATTTTCCAAGTGAACAATTCAGAGTTTCCTAAATTATGATGGATTAAAATTAAGACATGACAATTATATGTGGAATGACACAAGTAGAACACAAGTAATTTTTTTCGGCTTTCTTATACACGAACTGCATGCACGTGACATTTTCAATCAAGCAGAAATGTTATGATGAAGTCTATGCGCAATTAATTAAACCGCAAACAATGCGCAATTAATTTTTGTGCTATTCGATCTTATTATCAATAATCGCTGTGTTTATCACACGCAGTGCTTGGTGAACGCAATAAGAACCGACCATGCCCATGCATTTGTTTGTTGAGTACCAAAGCTGATCCAGAATTTAGCCTTATCAAAGATCTGATGCGGCTTGGATTGTTTCAAAACTCCGCCCAAAATTCGGTCCAAATCGAAAAATCTATCATTGATAGTTTTTTATCACTCTTATTTCTAAGTTTGAAGATGTGAGCATAATTATTCAAAGATTATAAAGACATATCATCTGTTGTCTTTGTGGCCCTTTTAAAAGAATATCGGATGTTTTCATGAGAAAACTTTACATTGTTTACATCGAAAGCTAAGTTAGTTCCACAATGTGAGATCTACGCTACAGATAAAATGTTTTTATACTTTACACGTACTAAAGCATTTTATCTGTGATGTAGATCTCACATTATGGAGCTAATTTGTATGCGTCTTCTTAAGGAAGTCGAATCTGGGTGTTTCTTTATCAGCTTCTAAGAAACCGATTGAAATTTTCATCCATTTCGATGAAAATGCTTCAACAGAACATTTTAAAGGAGGCTAATTGGCATATGAGGCAAATGGCTGTATTGCTGTAATATGACCTTTATGAAATACTGCAGCAGATCTTCGCTACTTTTTTCAACATATATTTAACACAGCCGACTTATCGGACATTTGCAATAATCAGTAAATTTTGTGCGGCATCTAACCCTAGTTAAACCTTAAATTTTCGAAGTCGTATGTCGTATTTATGACAGTAAGATCCACCTTCCTATGCCTTCATCTTTCAGCCAATGATGACAGTCTTGCTTAGTTTTGCTTGCAACATCGTATTTTTCCCCGGAAGCTTTTTACACAAGTCGCGTTTAAAACGAAATTTGCATATGATAGCGTGCAGCGCTCTAAATTGTTAAATTACTGTTCTTTCTTTTTTTTTTTCAGAAAGTAAGCTCTTGTTCCCCTCGATACAATTAGAACTCTTGGAGAAAAGATTTGGTTGTCTTTGTTAGAAATATTCGGAAATCATCTTTTGAAAAATGTTTTTAAATATTCGGCTAGAGGATTTCTCTACGCTAGAAGATGCCATGATATTTTTTTTGAACGTGCAACCATTAAACGAAGAGGCCTAAAGTAGGTAATTTCTTGCCCGCACATACATTCCTTGTTTATATTCGTTTCACTGTCATCACGGGTGTCAGTTCCGGGATATTATTTTTTCAGCAGCATAGGTGATGCGGCGACGTGGATCTCTTTCATGGGTGATAAAAAAGTGGATCAAACAAGGCGAAGCATATCGGTGTCAAACTAAGCATGAAAGAGGAATGCGGATAATCAGGAAGTAATTGGGATCAACACTGAATGCGTCAGGCGGCAACAGTATGCATCAGTCCTTAAACGCGAGCCACGGCAAGCGGTAAAGTAGCCCAACGATAAGGACTTTCGCCGCTACCTTTAGATGTATGGCATTTTTCAAAACGAAGTCGATAAGGCGGTTGCGTTGATCTATATGATTACGGTGTTCACTCTGAGAAGCCACCAGTGTTGCGGTTCAATTGGTCGAGAAAAGATTATTGTTGCGAAGCTGGGCAAGCGAACTTCCACTTATACTGCTGACTGCTTGATGGCGCGGAAAGCCCTATTTTTTTTTCGTTTCCTCAACCGAAGTAGTAGTTTCAAAAGTAACGTTAACAGACAAAATTTAAATCGAACAGACTGCTGGACAATCTCACGGCAAGAAGATAAATGGAAAGAAGAGGTGATGCGCGAATCTCTTCTATAAACTGGTTTAAATTGATTTTGGATTTGCATGTAACCTCCATGTATC
The DNA here is from genome assembly GCA_000803305.1 of Toxocara canis. Classification (NCBI taxonomy): domain Eukaryota; kingdom Metazoa; phylum Nematoda; class Chromadorea; order Rhabditida; family Toxocaridae; genus Toxocara; species Toxocara canis. Next base: position 337,485 of record JPKZ01000265.1, on the reverse strand, counting down.
CTCTCATATAATTTAAGGTACGTCAACGTTTCTTATAGTACGCAACAAAACAAAATGTAAAAACCACAAAGAAGAAGTTTATACATGCACAGCTGCAGTCATCGGAGGCTGCATATTGCAATTTCTTCTACCCGCTAGTGGCTGAAGCTGCCGATTCGGAAGTCTCTGTAAAACGGATGGCAGGCTGCAGTTCATTCGCTAGCGCTACTTCGCTTCGATGAAAAAAGTCATTTTAATGCTCAGCCACGAACTATGACATCCCTCGCTATGAACCACTCACCTGAGCCTGGTTGTAACCCTGTCTCAGCACCTCATTTATGCTCTCATTAACTTTATCAGATGACGTTCTTAGCGCCTATTCATAGTTTTCTTCAAAGTGCAATCGATTGTCCAACAAGTATACTACAAGGCGATAGTTGCAATTATTTGAACTGCGAGGACGTATTATTCATCAGCATATGTTTCAGCTGCGCAAGGTCGATGCAGATGATTTTCTGTTTTTTTTTTTTCTTTTTTTCTTACATAAATCTTTATCATGTCGCCCTCTTTTCACGTTCTTTGATTCGTATTGATGATGCCGATGCTCACTTTGTATTCACTTCAGCAGTGAAAGCGCATTAGGAATTCATCATGGCTTTGCGCGTGGATGTAATGCGTCAATTTACTTTTGCATATTCGTTCAAGCAGAATAAAATTCTATATTTAAATTCGAAGTGCGAGATCAAAAAGCTGCATCGATCAAACCTAAGAATATCTTCTCCACACGTGCACCTTGGTACACCTGCCGTGTTGATCGCACGTGGATGCATACCGCCCGCAATTTTGAATTTAGGATTCTTTATGTGTGTGCATGTCTATCTATTCGGTAGTGTCAGTTCATAAACTAGAAGGGCTGTCGCAGCGATACTTTCCGAGCATTGTCTAATACATTTTCATGATTCTCAAACAAAATCCGGTGAACTACTCGTGAAGCCCTGCAGGAGTTAACATGGAAAACAACAGGGCAGTAAAGGAAGACCAAGAAAAAGCGCTGTCAAACTCAATTGTTGTAGTCGAAATTCAGGATCATACAATACAGGGCACTGCACGCATCAGCAGTGACAGCAGTTCCAATCTCATGGACAAACTGATTTCTCTACATCAGTTCTCATTGAGTGTCAGAAGCAGTCATTAGTCGCCGATCAAGCCAGAATGTTTATGAGTACTTAAGAGTTGTTCATTTGGTTTCCGAACGTTTATTGGACTGTTGTAAGGAGAACATCGAAGATCTGTAAAAAAAAAGGTATCGTGTCAACCGGTCAGCACGCTTTTAAACATATTGAATTTTGCTTTAAGATGAACAATCGAACTGTTGCTGTGTGATTATCGGTACTGAAAACAGATGAGAGCTCCGAACTAAAACGTCCAGAAAAAGTATCTTATTAAAGTGCGTTGCGGAACTCAAAGCATTAATACTGGTTTTTTAAAATTATTTTTGAAAGAAATCTTTGTAAATATTGTTCTATGAGGTATGTGTGTTTCATATTTAATGCCATATGAAAGAGAGAGGGTAATGAGGAGGCTAGAGGAAGCGAGAGGAATCCTATAGGAATTCATAGAGTAAGGCTGGCGGCTTCTTGTTTTCAGCTGCCCATTTGCAAATGTCTCAAATCGAGAAAGCCAAACGAATAAAACCGATGAATTTGGCATCCGAATCACTTTTTTTCTTAAATTTCTGCGAAGCAGTTTTTCCGAATAAATCGTACGAAGAACGCAATGAATCTACAAAACCAATGCCTAATAATGTACTGCTGCATGATTTTCTTTCCGTCTAGTTTTCCAATGAGGCTTTAGTTCACAACCTTTCATCTCGTGATTCATATATATAAGAAAATGCTGTGTTGGAGAGGAGATCCCAGCAAGGAGGAATCGTCAACATGGCATCGCTAGCCAGGAAACTAGAAGCTCAGGACTGTCCCATGACCAATAACGACGTGGACCAGGATTACGCAGGATTCATCAAAAAAAAAATCAACCAAGCAGTAAAAGACGCGCTCGAGCACGCCCCGTCAAGAAGACCGACGAGATTGCAAAGCCACACGAAACATCTGATGGCTATTAGAGCTCGCATGATTGTGGAAGGAAGAGCAGAAGGAAACGAATACAAAATGCTGTGTAAAGAAATAAGAAGGTCCTTGCAAGCTGACTGTGAAGCATAACGCTTGGAGAAACTAAGACGAGCAGCGGAAAGTCATAAAAGTTTAAAGAAAGCAGAAGGGGAAGCTTCGCTGAAACGAAAGGTGCCCACCGCTTTGAAAGATTGCTCCGGCAGGAGAACAGTGGTAAGGAGAGAAATGAAAGAAATCTGCGAAAATTTCTACAACGACCTATACTCCTCCAAGGTATACGTTCCAGGAATACAACTACGAGCGGAAGAAGAGGAAATACCGGCCGTCATGCTGGACGAAATAAGGAACGCATTAAGTACGATGAAACCAGACAGAAGTCCAGGCAATGACAAAATAAAGACAGAGTAACAGAAGGCGGGTGGAGATGCTCTCCATAAAGCACTCTGCTTAGCATTCGTAGCATTCGTGGACTACCGAAAGGCATTTGACTCTGTAGAGACTACAGCCGTACTTAACGCTCTACATGAGGCAGGTGTCAATCCGAGGTACGTCGAACTGATAAGACTCGTAAATACTGGTTGTTGGACTGAAATCAAGATGCTCTCCGAAAACTGCCGCATAAACATCAATAAAGGAGCATGACAAAGTGATACAATATCGCCAAAACTATTCGCAATAACCTTAGGAGAGATCTTCAGAAGGATAGAATTCAAAAGGGAATCAACATCGATGGAGAACGACTGTCGCATTTACTTTTCGTGGACGATTGCGTTTTGTTAGCCACAAATCCGAAAGATCTGCAAAGCGATTTGCAACAGCCACTGACCATCTCTAAGATGACTGGTCCAGAAATGAATACAGGAAAGACGAAGTGGATGCGGAATTCATTCTGCACAGAAGGCATAGTCTGCCTAGACGATGTAGAATTCGAGTTAGTGAATGACTATGTATGCATCGGTCGCCAAATGGAATCAAATAATTGTCCTGACGGAGAATGGGACCGAAGAAGAGCAGGATGGATTGCCTTTGGAAGATACAAATCAGTCCTAACGGATCGAACGCTACCAACGAAGTTAGGAGCGAGCATCTTCAACACAAGAGTTCTTGCAGCTGTGCTCTATGCTTGCGAAACATGGGCTACCACAAAAGTTACGGAACAAAAATTCGCCATCGCGGAAAGGGCAATGGAAAGGCAAATGTGTGGTGTCACCCTGAAGGACAGAATAAAGAACGATGATTTGCGTCGCATGACTGGAGTAAAAGACGTGGTAACCGAGATGTATAGGAGCAAAAGATGCTGGGCGGGTCATGTTGCAAGAATGTCTGATAATCGTTGGACCTATAGGCTCACACAGTGGATACCAAGAGAAACAAAAAAGCCTCTGGGTAGGCCAAAAACGAGATGGGATGAGCCACTCGTGAAACTGTTCGGTCAACGCTGGAAAAGGATCCCACAGAGCAGAGATGTATGGAACTCGGTGGACCTGCGCTGTCACAGGGAACGACGACAGGTCGCAAGGTGATCGCAAGGTCATATATATATGTATATAATTTACTTATAATTCAAAAAATTAGCAGTTTAATATGCTGCACATGCTGTCAACTTCGCGCACTGAAGTGGATATAATATGAAGTGAATTCGAAAAAGGTGATTCAAGTTAGAAGACTGCCAATAAGATGCCACAGTAACGCATTAATTGCTGATAAATTAGTGGCTTATGTTCTTCAGCCTTATGTGAAAAAAATTTGATAGCTGCTGTTTTCTATTCTATGTGGTTGCACCAAAATATCGATTCAGTTGTTCAGGGCTTCATGCTGCCTCCGAATCGTTTTTCGTGGTCACTTGTTCGTCCGAATTTGACTAAGGCATAGAATGTTGGTGACAAAGAACAAATAAAGAGGTGCCCTGTGACAAATTCTTTCACACTGTTCTCCTCATTAACCTCTGTCCTCGCACATGTACGTAGTTACACTAGTACAAAATACTGCGTTCACAATGCTGATTAGTGAGGACTAATTTATTCTATGCTTTTAAAAAAACTGTATTACGTTGAGGAGTCAATCTTTCTGCAAACGATATGTTCGAGAATTAGGATCAAGCAGTCGGATAGTTACCTTAACCGTACTTAAAACATAACTGCTTTAAATCATTGTAGAATATTCGCCAACCTTATGGCATTGAAACGATCTAATCAAATTGTTAGGGTGCTTATGATTTTAGCTGACTAGCTTTTGTCGTCATTTTGCGAACTGCAGGCAAAATTTCCACCACAGCCTATCAGTTCAGTAGCCATGCTGAGAGTAAGCTGCACTTAAAAAATAAAATTAATATCATTCTGTCTTTTATATTGCTTAATATCTTTCTCTCTTTTATATCGCTAAAATTGTGTGCTTCGTCTGCTGGGAGCAAAATTTCATGGGAAAATTCTATTGAGTCACATTTCTAGTTGAAGAGGTGCATTTGAGCTTTTTTTTTGGTCGAATTAATTTAAGCAAATGTTTGCACAAAAAAGCTGTCTCAATTGAGTGAATCACTTTTTTTTAAAAAAAAAAAAGTTGGAGGCACCGCAGTAGCAGAAAAAAGGCTCCGGAGCTTTTTGGCACTAAAATGATGAGCTAGTTGGATGGGAAAAGTGTTCAACTGTGTTTTTCAGTGTTGGCGAAAACTGTTTTTTGAAGCCGATTAAGTGGAATGAGGAAAAAAAATTAAGCGTGTTCATCGTTCTCCCTCAAAAAAAAAAGCCAAATATTTTAGCCATTTTTCGAGGTACTTAAGCGCCTACAGAAGGATAGTGCAGGAAATTTACATTTATGTTTCACATTTACTGAATGACTTTTAGTTACGTATTACGAAATCTTATCTGCTTTTTGTCTTCTTACTTCCCACTTTTTTCAATGTGGCCATTATATCCCTCGCTCCATCAAGACGTTCTGCGTCGCCTAATCAACCGAGGAATGCATGCATGCACGTACTCATTTCAAGCGTTGAACAAAGCGCGAATGGTATAACCAGTTTTGTCGGTAGTTCGCATGTTTTAGAAGATTTGTTGCGGAGAGCGATTAATTCCTAAAACGTTAGCTTCGATACGCAGTCATCTTTACTACAGTGGATCTTAGTCGTGTTTTTGTTCGTTCTTGCATTTGTCCATCGCGATCTCTCAAAAGTTCTCATACAATCAACATACCTGAAGTTTTTTACTCTTACTCTGAGGGGAACTCTAAATCCTCACTTCCAGCTACCCATTTACTTAATGCATAAAATTAAGTCAATAACTGAAGGAAAATAGCTCGCTGGTCGACTTACTGCAAAAAAAAAAAACCCAACAAAAGCTTATCTATATCACATTGTTAGAACTTAGGTTTTTACTCATCTGATTCATCTACGATTTTTCCGCAGCAATAATTGGAAAACTATAAAACTGAAAGAAAGGCTGTTCAAAGAAAAAGGTATTTTTTCGGCTTTTATATCTAATATCCGAAATATGGGTAGAACGTTTATGGAATTCGATTAGGAAATCGAACACTGCTGTAAGAAAACAACCATATGCTTGTGATTGCCGAATGATTTTGAAAAGATCTTTTAGAAGATGATTTATTGACCTTTAAGAACTAAACTATATGCTGATAAGATACCAAGACATGACAACGCGATTGTTTTACGCCAATAAAGATTTAATGTCGAACAGAAGAATGTCGACCGTTATTGAAAGCTGTTACTTTGACGGTTCGATAACTAATGTTAATGCTGTTTTCTTTTGTCGTCAAGAAGAGAATCTGTTCGTGCGTAAACAAAAGCGCACTGGCAAATGAGCGACAAAACATCGACTTTTTTGGTGCTTGTATTCTATCAGCTGCCAGCTCCCTCCCATTCTCACACGAGCACTTATTATTCCCCTCCTACGGTTTCTAATGACCGTTTCTCACTATTTTTTCGATCTGTGCGTGCATTACCTGTATAGTCGTTGGTTTTTTTCAAAAGACTATAATGCATGAAGTTGGAAAGAGAGGTGGATTATATAAGGCGACAAAAAACCGTTGCTTGCGGCTGAACGCCGTTCCAACCATATGTTCTCGTACTAAACTAACTATACAAGGTTTCCGCACACTTGAAACTCATTCACTAGATAGTAGTGTATTTCATAGCTTGAATTTTAAAGTATTACTGGTCAGATGTTTAAAGCATTACTAGTTAGATGTCATTAATTCTAATGTTCTTTCTCAAGGTCGGACTGTAGGTCGAAATCTCCTCGCATCCGCTTTCGGAGCCAGCTTTAAAATTTGATTAATTTCGCAACTGTTAGTCAAACGTTTTCAATTTTCTCTTTCAATGTGGCAGTCTACTGAATTGGCCATTCAAGCAAAACTCACGTACATATTATCGTTTCACTTCGAAGTGTTATGACGATAGTCGAGAGCAATTTCTGCTCAACTCAACGGAGATTATTGCTGCACTTTGAAATCGTCGAAGAATATCCGTTATATTAGAGCTCATCAATTGGTCCTTTTTTGACATGTTATTGTTTTTTTAATTCAAAAATTTCTGATCCACATTATCAGTACAAGCCGCCCTCGACAACACAAATTTAACTAAATCTCTTCTGCATTACTTAATTTTATAATGAAATCGTAAAGGATCAGCAATCAGAATTGCCATTATCCATGTATGATATTGATATATGATCGCCCATTCATGACCGGCTACGTTTTATTTTCGATTCCATCCGTTTTCATAATTCTTTGTTCCTTTCTTTACATTAAATGTTTCAGGTGGAACAGAAGAAAAAAATGTTATCGAGAGGTGCATCGACTATGGATCAGAGTTGTTTGAGATGGATATTTTAAAAAGTATGCCAAAATTAATTGGACAGTGTGAAAAAAAAAACAGCTTAATTCAAAACCTGTTCTCATTAGAATTTTCACTTATTCGATAGCTTCTCCACTGCTAGTTGACTTTCGTTTATAGTACAACTACAACTATTACTGTTATTGGAGAACCCATAAAACGTATTTCTTACGCGTTTTTCGCCATAACGACCAATCATTGTGAGCCACCACGTACTGTGTAAGCAAGGTGCATGTGCGTATGAATGTGTATATCTGTCCGGTAGTTTCTTTTAATTCGCGAACCGATAAAGTTTCCGTGATATACTGGCCTGAGGAATCAGACGATTCGCAAAAACCCATTTAAAAAAAAATGCAAGCAATTCAGCGATCACTGGCCGAGTTATGACGGAACGATAATAATAAAGCGAAGCTGCTAGGAGAGCTAAATGCTCCCAAATTCAAATTCATAAACCCAAATATGTGCTGATACGTTGTTGAACCTTGCAAACTACCGAATGTGAATTTTTGATGGAAAATTGGTAATTTTAAGAAAATGAACGCAAAAATCTTGGGAACTTGGCGCCATACTTCTGTCTTCATGAATGATTCGCGTCATTGCATATATATGGACATGGTTGGGTATTACTTATTTGCTTTCTGGACGCTTATTGCTAAATTTCAAGCACGAGTGTGGGAAGCGCATAGCCTACCGTCTTCACCCTTGCGCTCCGGCATGCTTCCCGACTTGTTTTCGATTGATACCGGTCCCTCATTATTACATAGCTATTAGAAAAAACCGCATATGAAGCTAAATTTCGATATGACTGATAGTCACTTCTGTGGCAATTCGACGCAGACATACATTAATGGGATATACGCCCTTCTCATAGCACACAAAGCAGAACGACTATCCGCATTAGGTGCGGTCTTTTCGAGTAGGGCGACTTGAAGGTCAAGTTGACAACTTTCTCTGACCTTTGCGCCTATCATTATCGCAGCAGGTTGATCTGTAGCAAATGGCTGCTCTTAATTCTTAAAAATGTTTCGAATTGAAGCGAAAGTCACATTTCTCATACTTCTTTCACTGCGCGTGTCGCCTGTGCAAATGGTCAAGAAGAAAGCTATTACATTGTAAAAAGTCGAATATTCTTGGAAATTTATTTTTCGGACATTTATCGAACTTTTGACTGCTGTTATGCGGGAACAAATTCCTTAGTGGACACTTACAAAACCGAAATATGGGAGGGGAGAGGGGCGAGGGAGGAGGGCAGGCGAAAGTTGCGGGCTCCATTCGAAACAAGAATGTTGAGGAGCGCCAAAATTCTCGACGCTGTCAGTATGGCACAAATTTGGTGTTTCTCCACGAGAGAAAAGCTGTGCTGTCGTTTGTGATGTTCAGCACAGAGTGATTCATTATGGGGTTGGCATGAAAACTGCGACTTACGGTGCGGTTTGCGCAGACATACCTTATATCAGCAGCGCCCTCTTAATTGAAATTCTTTGTGAGGTAGTTATGACTAATGCACATTTAGGAGCGCGCGGTCATAAGCTAGTAATTATTTTGCCTACCATCTACTCAGCTACTGGCAACAGTTCCCCGGAAACATAACCTCAAAAACAAATATGTGTGGACGAATTGTGCCTTACGTTACATGGGCAGAAAGGGTGTCGTGCGATCTACGTGGCAAGCACGCCTATGTGGTTAATGAGTTTCCTGTTATTAGCTTCTAACTGCAGTTTTAGCTACCGTCTTGCTTCGAATGGAGCCTATTTTGAGACATTATGGAAAATACGCGGCCCACTCGATTATAGCGGTCTTTCTGGAGAATTTTCTGGGCTTTCCATTATTCTTAACGAGCAGATGAAAAAAATGTAATGTTATGTGCAGGATTTTATATGAGCACACTCGCGAAGCGGAGATCAACTAACCGATCCTCCTCCCTTCCCTCACTAAAAATGAACTCAATGGAAGCAGGTGTAGCTGGCCGGTTAGATGAAAACAAGGCAGCAATATCGGCTCACCAAAATTGCTGATATTTAGCGAATGTTATTAGCGCTAGGGACGGACGAGTATTAATGGGGAAATACATCTAAAGTGGAGTGATCAACTGCCCGAGGAACTGACTCCATAAATGGTATGCCCATCACCACTTTGACGACGTGACTGCCGAGGACAAATTGGTTAGCGGCTTGCCAAGAAAACGAAATTCGATGAAAAGAACTGCAGTAAAGTAATGTTTGAGCGTTTCAGTAACTGACCATGACTAAGAGAAAAATAGAATAAAGCACACGTAGAATAATCAAGAGAGTGAACTATATATGTAACGAAGGTCATTGACAAGCATCGGAACTTCATTGTACAGTTGTAAAACACTAATTTTTCAACTTGAAAACTGTGTTTAAGCGTTTTGTAAATGCAACAGCAAAAAACGGAAGAGCAGAATACTGGGATCTATGAAACTAAGGGCTAAAGCAAATACGAAACGTATGATATGTGCCGCATATTTATGCATATAACGCATAAAGTGCGAAGGCTCATTGATGCTTCTAATGCGCATCAAATGTGTCATATATGGCGGTGCGCGACTTACGTTTTCGTGCCGTTACGGCTCCAGATTTTTGAATGTCAGCATCACTAATGAAGGTTATTTGGTATAGCACCGAATAAAACTGTCGTGTTCATCGTGACGACGACTATCACATTCTAATTTGCTTCTTCACGGTAATTTCCGATGTGCGAAAATTGTTGGAACGAGACGTTCTGTTTAATGGGGTGTTTTCTCGCGCTTATTACAGATTCCTGTTGTCGTTGAGAGTTGTTGATACATTGCTAATTGACTGCGATTTTCAGGACCGTCTTTGTACATTTCAGCTGTCGAAAAATTTCTTCACTGGAATCGATTTTTCCACATGAGATTGAAAGGACAGCTATATTCGCCATATCGGCTATGTAACTGGCACTTTGTTCGGTGATGACTGCTTCCGTCATCAAACTCGGCCTTACGCGTAAGAATTCTATTATTTTTGCTTTTTCAATAGTTTGTAAAATTTTATAACGCTCTTATGAACTGTTCGATTTTTTGGATCTCTTGTGCTTACTTCTTTTTTAATGAAGGAATGGGACGATACAGCACGAACTGGACGTCTTAACAAAGGCATGTAACATGTGCGATTAAAAGTGGGTGAATGTTTTACCTTTCCTTTATCTTTGTGCCGTGCAATATTTTCCACATGGCAAACAGCAAACGAAAGTGTTGTATTTGGGCTAGCGATTGCAAATGGACCACAACTGGCCCATTCCCTTTTCCCTTATCCGCGCCCCCAACCCCTCCGCGTCCTAATTGTTTCCACAGCCCAGAGCAGTGCTAACTTCCATTCTTCATCGCCGCCTTGAAAAATAAAATACATACTTCGCCTTCGGTTCGCGCAATCTTACAAAATTAATTGGAAAAAATTTTCCAAATTAAAAAGAAAATTTGGAAGCGAAGTCTATGGCGAATAGTTTTGAAAAGTGTCACTTGTTGGCGCATCATATTTCTTACTGTTTATGGCTATTATTCTTAACCTTCACAGAGGTCGACTGTATCGTAAATCGATGTGTTTTATTAGTTGCTATTTGAAAAATTTCTTGACACGTGCAGTGATTTCGAGTTTCATTGGCTATCCATTGAGCACAGCCAAGGAACTCATTGAACAACAAAGCAGCCTTCATCTTTGAAAGTCGATTGTATAGTAATCGCCTGTTTGAACAACCTACTCAGAAGGTCAAGCGTTCGATTCCTTGTGGATCCATGTATGTAGGTTAAGGCTTCTAAGCGATTTACTGAGCGACAGCATACATCTGCGCTACCAAGCTTGTCTTGTCCGGGCTGAATTTATGATGCAACTTTTTGAAATCGTGATAAGGCATTCGTTTAGTGCGTCATTTCGTCGTTGTGTTTTACATCCTACGAAAAATGATAGCGCGGACTGAATTTTTCATTCATCTCAGCACTGATAAGGAGCATTTTGCTCATTCGTTGTTTTCCTGGTTTTGTCGATTCCAGCAGTGGTGCGTGATATCCATTCAGACTTTTTATTAACTTCTCAGTGCAATAAATGCAAGGTCATCTAAAACGTTTTCGAAGTTTTCAGCCACTGATGCAGCGAAATGCGGTGGAATTTGAGCAAATTTGCTGGGCCTATTCGAACCGAATGCTAGCCCAGTAGACGCTTACTGAAAAAGTTTAGTCGCTTTTGCGATGCAAAGGAAATATCTTCAGGAAATGCATCTCCGTGTAAACAAAAGGAAAATATCACTTTTGACTTAAAATCACAGAAAAATCGTATTAAATTTAACAACGTAGGTTACTAAGACTAAGCCTAAGTGACAGACTATTGAGCACTCAATTTTTTAAAGAATTCAAGAAGCGGAAAATGGGTTCGGTGACATTGGTATGTGTGGCAAACGGAGCTTTTCCATCAGGCCTACCTTAGAACGCCTGGATGGAAATATGGCTACACGCGGGCCTGTAATCTCCCCCTCTCCAGCTTCTTCTTTTTTCGTGAGCTTGTGTGCAGCAATATGCAGCAATATTCGGCTCAAAAATTCGGAAAAAGTCGTCTTTGGCGGCAATATTCCTGGCTGTTTCGGCGCTGTTTTACCTTTTTTAGCGAAAATTTCGGCCTCCTATGGTGCAAGTTGTGGTGTTTTGGTGACAAAACTTTCCTTTCTCCCAAAGTCGCGAATAAGAAGAGAAAGGGAGCGACGGGTGCAGGGAAAATAATTGAACGTGGTTATGGCTGGACTTCCGATTGTTTTTTTACAGAGACAGAGCACTATACCGATGTCTTAAACAGAACATACAACGCGGAAGTCGAAAAACTATATCAGGATGATGCTGTCTGGATCATTACGAGCAGTTTCATTATTTTCACCATGCACTCAGGTCAGGCTTTTAATAATCACCGAGCGCGTAAGTCACTCTTTTCGTTGTGCGCTTTTCACCCGCAGCAGAGGAGCACTATAGGCCCGTCGTGCCTGTGCTTGTTTATGCCTGTATGCGTGTGTATCTGTGTGTGTCTCCTCTATGTGTTTGTCCGTTTGGTAGCTTCAGCTCTAGAACGGGAGATGCGTAACCGGTGAAACTTGGCGTTCATAATCTTTGAGTGGAGGTAGCGCTTAAACAAAAATTGGAAACGATACATGGGTCTCTAATTTACTTATAGCAAATGGAAAATGATATGTCGGAAAGGTAGGCCAATGGGATTGTTGCCCTATAGTTCTTTTCTGAAACCGAAATATGGGCTCATACAATGCAGGACATTTTTTTTTAATTTTCAGATCACCTACTACACTTTTTTTCAAGCAAGATTCCGGAAAGAGCATGTCGCGTCAGCCTCTTCCTACCTTTCATTATTTTCACCATGCACTCAGGTCAGGCTTTTAATAATCACCGAGCGCGTAAGTCACTCTTTTCGTTGTGCGCTTTTCACCCGCAGCAGAGGAGCACTATAGGCCCGTCGTGCCTGTGCTTGTTTATGCCTGTATGCGTGTGTATCTGTGTGTGTCTCCTCTATGTGTTTGTCCGTTTGGTAGCTTCAGCTCTAGAACGGGAGATGCGTAACCGGTGAAACTTGGCGTTCATAATCTTTGAGTGGAGGTAGCGCTTAAACAAAAATTGGAAACGATACATGGGTCCCTAATTTACTTATAGCAAATGGAAAATGATATGTCGGAAAGGTAGGCCAATGGGATTGTTGCCCTATAGTTCTTTTCTGAAACCGAAATATGGGCTCATACAATGCAGGACATTTTTTTTTTTAATTTTCAGATCACCTATTACACTTTTTTTCAAGCAAGATTCCGGAAAGAGCATGTCGCGTCAGCCTCTTCCTACCACGCTTTGCAGCTTTTTGCCAAAAATACCCTTTTTGAATAAAGTTATGTTCATGTGTATGCTACGTTTTTTACTTCTAAATCATATAGCTGTCTGCTTGAGGTGCAATGAAACGAACAAAATCTGGTGTAAAAAATTAATGCGACAGAGGAACTTTTCGCAATCTCTTTGAGGCTTGTACTTGAGCGACAAAGTGAAATTGAAAACGCTAAAAGTAAAACAGAGAGAGCACTTTAGCCTAGTGACAGTGAAGCGCCCTTTTTGACAGTTGTTCATTTTCAAATCGCAATTAACAGAAAAAATACTCTCGCTCGCCATCGTGGCAAGTTAAATCCTAGTTATCAAAAAATTTAAAAAGAAAAAATTTAAACATTTACCCATAACCAGCTGTGGCAGTTCGAATGATCTGCAGCAAACTTTGAACTTTTTTTTTCTTCTAGCAGACTGTGATAATCTTCAAACAAAAAAAACATAACGGGAATGTTCCTCGGCAACATGAAAACATTGAGCGCCAACTAACCATCATTTGCATGGGAAAAAAAATTATGTAGCGAAGTAGTCTTTTAAAGGTTTTGGGCTGTTGGAGAGCGGAAGTGTTTCGGCAAAAGATGAGGTGAATATTATGGTAAAAAATGTCGTCGACGTTGTTTTCGGTGGTTTGTCATATTGGGCAGTCGGCTATGGACTCAGCTATGGTGATAATGAGTCGCTGAGAAATCCATTTATCGGTTTTGGCAGATTCTTCTACGATCCAACAAGGTTGCAAATAGGCGAGATTTGTTTTTTTAAAATCATTTACAATCCAAACATCAAATTTAATCGATTCTTTCAATGGAAACGCCGCATTATGACTTCAAAGCCACAAATTTCGTTTGGATTGCAGCCTTTTTCATTTAAGAATGGTAACCAAAATTTTATATTTGGTCATTTGACTTTTTTGGTTGCAGCCGAGCTACGTGGGCTGGCTCTCAGAACAAATTTTTGTCCGCAAATTCATTGACGTGACACTATCGTTCGTTGGTCATTATTCACAAGTGGGGTGGGACATATGGAGGACCATCTTTTTCTCTTCTTCCAAAAAATTATGCGTCTCAGGATGAGTTAATGTCATTCTCTCACCCCTCAGAAAAGTCTTCTTTCAGATACCTTCACGGTCTCCTACCAATTTTAGTTGAGAAAAAGCCAAAAACTTCTTCAATGTTTTCATAATCTTTCAGAATTTATAATTGTTCCTAGTTAGTTTTCAAGGTTCTTCTCAAACGTTTTTCTTCAGCATTTTCAAGATTGCTATATTTGACTCTCTAGCTTAATCTTCAACCAAAATTTACGAAGCTTTTCGTGCCATTGTTTACAAAGATTTTAATAATATTTACGACTGTTGAGCCTTCGTAGAGTGAAAAATTTCTACAAAGGTCCCAGAGTTATATTATCCCGATTTCTATAAAAATGGAATACCATGGTTCGTAAACTCTATTTAAAAATTGAGGAAGGTAATTGTTATAGTGCTATGGTAGGCGCTTACAAACATTTATGAAAGACTAAATATAGTATGCTAATAGAGAACGGAAGCTGCAGGAGCGACGGTAAAGCGCACAAGGAGGGCTGGGCGTACGCGTCTTTCCTCTTCCAACTCAGTTTTGCTACAACTGCTTCTACAATCGTATCTGGTAACCATCCGTTTGTGATCTTTTAGCTTCTTTTCTACTTTGCCTCAATAAACTAACTTTAGCGATATCGTCTTTTTGCGTTTATAAGACGAATAAAGACCAATTAGGACCAGTCATTTCCTAAACTTTTCTATGTGCTAATGTAATAGTTTAGAAAATGAGCTTTTGTTGCGGCATCGCCTTATGTTATTCTCATAGAAGGTCTAATAGCCATATGTAAAGGCTATATTTCACATTTCCCAAAAGCACAAGCTTACTCAAGCAGTTTCCGTTGTCACTGTTTGTGCAGCGTTCTACATTCCGCAAGAGCCATTTCGATTTCTCCTGGAAGGGATACAGGGGTGAGAAAAGGGAATGAGTGACATTTGTGCAAGAATAAGAAAGCTTTTCGCGTTTGGTTGAAACGAACATCCGTTGGTGATATCGTTGAATTTCTACAAAACGAAAATCCACTTTTTGATCAAAAATTGTTCCCGGAAGCTGGAAAAAAGGGGACGTCCAATAATTGTCCGATTCTTCTTTTGTTGTAAGCTCCTATGAAAAAAATAGCATACATTCTCCAGGTAGGGCATGTTCGTGCTATCTACGGACCATAAAATTCTTCATAAAAATGTTTTACCAGAGATAACATCCCGTTCCGCACACTGAATTAGATAGAATCTGTAATCAGCTGTACAGTGCGTTGAAGTCTTTCTTGAAAGTTTATTACCTTTACTTCGTACAACTTCAGCTTACTTTTGAGACGCGTTCACATATCGGCTTTCCTCAATTGATTTAATAAAAATTTGTCTTTGTTCGCAATTATCAGAAGCACTGATGGATTAGTAGACAATAAGATTCGATGTGAGATTTCAAGTTGGCTGCTTTCAGGATGAAAGATACTTTTAAAAGATCTCTGAAATGGAATTTATGGTTTCTCGTTGTTGTACTTCTCATTTGGACGTTTCCAGGTGCTGTGGCAGAGAGAGCAAAGCTCAAGTCTTACATATTACTCGGTTGCTTTGTTATCTTGATCCAGGCACTACCCGCTCATTGGATATGGGATAGAAATGGATTCTTCTTTGCCTTGGGTGTGGTCGATTTTGCTGGCTGTGCTGCTGTAAGCAAGCATCAATTTCATTTCCTACTTTTTAACACCTTTTCTACAGTGGTATTCCTCTGAGCTTTTTGAGACTATACTGTTGCAACTGATTCATAGGAAAATAATGTCTTTCAACTAGGAAGTTCCTCATTCCTTCAAAAGAATGAGTTGAGAGCACCATTAGGACAGTCCATTTCGACTGACATCTTTGGGACGTCAGTCAACTGCCTTAAGAGGTCGTCAACTGAATTGTCTCATTGGTCGAAAACATCCTTGAGTTATTAAGTCATCTGTGAACAACATCTTGAGCACGATGCGCTACGGCTGCACAACATGATAGGTTCCGAGCTCTTACAGCCTAGCTTTTTTCATATCATCTGAAAGTTTAGCCGTTGTATTTGGTTTTCATTAGGAACAAATCGCTATTTGTTTTTGCTCAGTTCACTTTATTTTCACTCATATTTATTTTTACTTACAGCTTACTTAACTACTTTTACTGCAACTATTTTCTGTTAAATTTTCGAGATATGGGAATCGAAAATTTTCGGTATATGGGAATCGACTTTTCTTACGTACGCAATTTGTTCGTTTTATTTAATAAACCACAAATGCGTGCATGCAATTTATCAGGTATGACATGATATAATGAGATATAAGAGAAAAACGAGATTTGCTGCAAACTTTTGGATATGGCAGTGTAGCCTTGAACTATTGGACTAGACATTTCTTTTAAAAAAATTATGATGGCCCCATCAGCGTTACGACATTGCTAACGTATGGGCAGAGGTTGAATCACAAAAGTGGATAAAGTGAGGAGACCCCAACAGCGATCATACGCTGTTCAGCCAAGGACCGTTCTCCCTAGTGCAGCAGTAAACTAGTGCAATGTTGCACCGACATGATGAGAGACGTTGCGTTTTAGGTGCACATGGTTGGTGGTGTGATCGGCTTAATAGCGACAATCTATCTGAAGCCTCGTAGGAATCGATTCAACGAGGATTCCGTCCATCAGATGAGTTCGCCAACAAACGCTCTTTTAGGCACGTTTATGTTGTGGTGGGGTTGGTTTGGTATTAACGCTGGCTCCGTTTGGGGCATTACCGAAGGACGTTGGAGGCTTGGCGCAAGGTACATTTCTTTCTAATTTTGCTTGAAACGCTTGCGGCTTCGTCTTTCTATTCCAGTATAGCCGCCCCTTAAAAACATTTTGAAGCCCAAGTTTTCAAATTGTTCTTCAGTCGTTTCTTGTAAATAAATATTGTTTTTGATGAGGAGCCAAGCCATAAAAGTGTGGAGAGGTGTGGTTTAACGTGGATCCAGAAATTTTTTATGAAACCGGCATGTTTTCCGAAATATTTCTGGTGATACCTCAGTTCAATTGAGAGCACAAAAAATGCTTAACTTAATCATGAAGTTACTGCCAATTTTTTAGAGGTAAAATTAAACGGACCATCAAGATATATAAATTTGAGGCGACGGTTGAACGATGAAAAGGTGTTTTCTAATAAATATAATAAAAGCGAATTCCGGACCGATTTGTTAAGCATGCTCTTCATTTGTTTTATTCGGCGCTTTGTGCTGATCGTTTTTAAGGCTTAGAGTAGCGAGAAAGAGAACATCGAGCGAAATGTAAGCGATAGGGGGGTTGAGCCTTTCACACAGTGTTAGCATTTCCTAAAAAATCAGTGAAAGAATGAAAAGAATGACCGTTCGCACCTACAAATCCTTCGGTGCTCATGATCACATTATGAATGAAAAAAGTCCTTCAGGGCCGCCGTCGCAACAATTATGAGCTCAATTGGTGGTGGCGCAACTTCGATTGTGGTTAGCTTCATAAAAACGCGCAAACTTCAAGTGAATTACTTGATCGACGGGTTACTCTCATCAATTGTTTCGATTACCGGTGAGTGGTACGAAGTTGGTCCATACAAATATAGTTGTCTAAAGTCTAAAATTTTTGGTAGTTGCGCATAGGGGAAACATTTCCGTTGCACTAACTTTTATCAGTTTTCATAATAGTTGTCGCTGGCAATTAACGAGCATTAATGCGGAAGCAAATTAAAGTCATGAATTCGGTGAAGCGAGACTGCATTGAACTAATTAGATTGAACCAGTTAATTTCAATTGCGGTAAATTTCATTTTTTTAAAAATTTCAGTGCCATTTCCGAATAGTTTGATTTGGCCGCAAAAATTCTTTTGATTATTGCAAAAAAAGGAACATGTTCTCAATTGTTCGCAATGAACCATCTAATGCATTTAGGAATCCGACGTGGTTCCACAGAAAATACTGCTCGAGTATTATAGGAGGCTGGCAGCATTTTTTGTGAATTAGCACTCGGTTGATATTGTTCTTCGTAATTATTTTAAAAGAAGGCGATTAAGAGCATATGGGCCCATTTATCGTGCGCATTCGTTCTTGTGAGCAGAGTTGGCCCACTGTATAACCTTGAATAGAGCCAAGCGACTTTCATTATCATAAGCTATCAAGACTGGAGGGTGGTACGTTGAATTTCTAACAGGTGCCATTGACGGGAGGAGTAAAGGGAAGGGGGGAAGGGGGAAGAGTGAGACTCTAATTTTTACAGCGCACAGGGATAGAACTTGAGTATGAGGCTGAATTTAGGATGTTTTAACAAAATTGTTTTTAAAAAATATTTCCAAGCAATTCGTTTAATCGAAAGTGAATTTCGAACGGGCGATGCAGGGCATGGAAGGGACAGCACTGTTCCAGGTGAGATCTCGCAGGGGAGGCTGTGTTAGAAACAGAATGGTATTGCGATTAGGTGTAGTAGGTTGACGTTCAGTTCGACGACTACTGAAGAGAGCGAAGAAGTAGGTTTTTCAGCAATGTGTGCTGTAGCACGCCCTTGGCATGCATTAATTATTGGATCGGTTAGTTCTGCCATCTCAATATCTGTGCTTCCGTTGTTGGAAAGGCTTAAAATTGACGATCCTGTTGGAATTGTTCCCATCCATCTGACTTCCTCGGTATGGGGCATGTTTGCCGTGGGAATATTCGCAGAGGACGATCAGTTAATAGTGAGTTATTTTTTTTACCACTTCGTACTCTTCATATCTTTTGAACCAGTCTGTTTATCGACATTCTGAAATGTGCTGGATTTGTTTTGCGTCATCGCGAAGTCTGCTAAATTTTTTGATCATGCATGCTTCATTTTCTTTAACAACGATTTTTGAGGTATACATGTGTGGACGCTTCTGTGAAATACACATGATGTAGGAAATTGCCCGATGATTTTGACGAATTCTAAAGTCGCACTCTTGAATTGAGAATGCGGTCAAATTTGCGCCTAACTTATGTTTTGCTTACTCGTATAATATTTCATTTTTCGTGAACAGTGGCGCAGGTAATACTAAGAGTTTTTCGAGGCTGCAAAGGTTGCATTTCAGTTTGCAACTTATGGTCATTAATAATTGTTTGCTAACGCAGAAGCACTGGTCATTGAACGGAGTTAACCAAACAACACCAAACAGAGTGCATCATCCTCTCAGCACCTCGTCTTTTTTGTCTTAAACGATAGTTTCAATAAACGTAGCATTTCAGCGAGCAACATATGGTCAGTATGGGCTTATTTATTCGGGAAGCTTTAAACTGCTTGGTATTCAAATGCTGTGCACGTTGACTATAGTCGCTTACAGCGCCGTTCTCGGACTCGCCGTTCTGATGGTGAATACAACAAGTTTTGGCATATCTAATAGCGCAATGTAAAGTACCCTATGTAGAAGCTGATTTTGAAGAAAAGTTATGCTTGAAGTTGAGAATTTGAGTGTTGCAAGCTATAACCTTATACAACATCGCTCGGCCATATGACGCTAAATTTTTTGGGTACAATTTAAAGCCCAGTGTGCTAGTTTGTATACATTGCACGATGATGCGCACAAGAGGTGGTGAAATTTTGGTGGCCATCACAGACAGAGAAGGAAATGATACTAATTTCGAGGTTGCATGATGTTGTAGTGCATAACTATTTTTCACATGATAACAGCGAACACTTTATGCGCGAAATATAGTTAACTGATGACGCTGTTGGACAAAATATTGTGAGCAAATACTTTTTCGAAAGCATAAGCAGCTGATGTCAATGTTGAATGTATTTTAAAGGCCTATCTTTGTCTTAGAAAGTCTTTCCTCCTCCCCCTCCCCCCTCCCTCCCCCATCTCTTCGTCTACTGCCATGTTGTCTTCGATAGCTACTCAATACATTTCGAGAATAGCGAGCTGAACTGAGATGTGAACCAAGTCGGCGACCAAAGAAATGCGCCAGGATTTGAATCATTTTACTGCCAGCTTCCTCATACTCATCCCTGTGTCCGCTACCTTACTTCGTTGCGCGCAAACTACCTTATTGATCCCTTTTTAATGGCAAAATGAAAATTCATTAAAAAGTTAACATTCAGCAAATGAGACAATAGCGCATAGTAAGGAATTCGATTTTTGTTACACAAACTTAAAGTTATTTATTTGATGAGCGTGCTTAACATCAATAACGATAACGCCTATAACGCAGAAGAGAGAACAGGTCGTTCCAATTCAGAAACTAATCAGATGACATCATTCTGAGGAAATGAAAGTCTCTTTCAAGGTGCGCAGTGTTAGTTGTTTTTTTTTTTCTATGAAAAAATTAACTGACGTCGTTTCTGTATTGTGAGCAAATACTTTTTGCTGCACTTTTTCACTCGTAAATGATGTTTGCCGTGTGCCGTTATGTACATTTGCTCGCAGAAGTCAAAAGCCAATGCTGTCGTTTCCTTTGAAAGGGCATTCCAAAAGAGTAGAGGAAGGAAATTTTAATGTTTTTCTTAATTGTCATCTATCTAAATCATATTCAGTTCGAACGAAAAGTAGGTGGGTTCTGTTTTTGAATGCTTATTTGAATGAACTCCTTTCGTCTCTTCTGCGAGTTAAGTGTACTGAAAAAAAATCTATCCGTATAAACCAGTCAGTTTTGTTTTTTCATTTTAATAAATGGAGTTTAGTGTTTGAACAAGAGTCCGCTTGGTCTTCGGGTGACAGATTACGAGGAGCAGATTGGTGCTGATGTTATTGAACATGGACTTGCTGGCACGAACGTTGCACGCTATAGTCTTGAAAAACCATTAAGCTCAAAGTATGTTAATGGTTTATTTAAGACTTTCATTTCAACTTATGCATTGTAATTGATTTTCCCTAAAAACGTGGCAGTTGTTTCACCCGAAATTTTTAACGGGCATCACTTTTATCCGTATTTCTCAATCAGCTTACCCACTATAGCCTTTCTTTTGACATAGCTTTCTCACTTTAGTAATGCTATGAAGCACCAATGATCTCCATACTAAACAATAAGGCTGTGAACGTTATAGCGCTCAAGCAGGAAATAATATGTTTCCGTCAAAAAAAAAAAACAACTTTACACTTCAAAATACTCGTCGCCCGATACCGTTGGTGAATTCAAATGTTCTACTTCACTTACCATGCGCAGTAATTGATGCCTCTTTGCGTTAAAAATTAAGGCATCCTAGTGAATTAAGGCATCACATGTAGTGTTTCAAAAACATTGCAATACTTTCGTACAGTCCTAAACAAAATTTGGACGATCGAAACGTTATTATTCTTTTCTTTTGAAACTTATAGGGATTATATTGACATATACTGGGGAAGAGCGCATATAATCGGATCTTCAGTATTTTTATGCTCTTTTCCAGAACATTCGCAACGGTGACAAAAGCAATAGCGAAATGGAAATTACAAACGAAGGCGCACAGTCGTGCCACACGTCATCAAAGACTACAACAGCGAATAAACGAGAGGCATATGAAAGAAGTGCAAGCGGAAGAAGCTCGCAAGAGAAGCATCCTTAAGGCAACCACTAACGGAGGTAGAGATTTGTTGTCTTTAATCAAAGAGCTTTCTACCATAGTCTTTGGCTTCAACATCAAAAGTTGCGAACCCCACTTGCGACGCTCGGGTTGGTGTGAACACCAGGAAAGCCATTCATTTCTTGAACAAAAAGAGCGTAGCTGTAGTTGAGGTTGACTACGGTTGGTCTTTGCACCATTCCATCCTCCTTTTTCTATACTTACTATTTAGCGAAATCTTATGTAGTCCCCTGATTCACTTTTTCAGATGGCCGATGTCCTTGATGACGATAGAAGGATGCATTTCTGTTGTATTTCAGAAAACACAGCATAAAAATTGTGTGCTAAATGCTTAAGCACGATGGCGACTTTGAGCGCCAACATTTTGCATGATAAAAAAAGTTCTATCTATCAGTTTGTTGTGCATTTCGATTAAGTGCTAAACACAAACAGAATTCATCCGAATATGCTCTTCAAAACTGAGCACTCATCAAACCATTTGTATCACCTTATCCTTAGCACTCTTCCAGTGCATGTTCAAGCCATTTTTAGCACTCAAGGGGCTTCATAGTTCACAGACAAACAATTTTAGCTGAATGAAATATTGAACGATATTATCAAACGATCTCACTAGATAGGGTATCGATAGTAAAAAAAAATAAGCCGAATAATAAATAGTGATGCCGGTGAGATAGCGATTATTCGAAAATCCACTTACGACCGTATGTATTCGCAAGGTTGGTACGCTTTCAGAGAGGTGCAAAGAGAGTGATCGATTAATCGTTCTTATTACTGAAATCAGAACGTGTCCTATATTCTCGTCAATGTTCGTTAATGCATATTTAACAAAAAGAACCAAGGCTGAACATTTCGAAATGTATTATTGAGTGCCACTGAAAGTAAGGACCCAAAAGTTCTGTAGGTAAAGCTAGCATGATTTTTTTTTTCAGATTTACGAGTACGTTATGAAAAGTATCGACTGCTTTTTGTAAGAAAAGTGCGTAATTATGTTATAACGTGTTTGTTATAACATATTCGGACACAAAGGATACTGCAAAACAGTTCGTTATTGTTTGCTTCGTATTCAAATTTGTTGCTGTCCGAAGTATTACAGTAATGCAAAACGGTGGCGTTCTTCAAAACAAGCCAAATGGAATCGTCACGAAATCACCCATACAACTACCGAAACGATCGCAATTAGTGCATTCAATCCCTTCGGCAGACGAACACATATCAAATTTGGCAACGCCGACATCTCCAGCACAGTTGTCATCAACAGTGCAAGAAAACCGTTCTGCATTCGCAAGTGCCTGTATGCGGGAAATCGTAAAAGCAGAAATCACTACATTACCACAAGGCGAGACAACGGTACAAAAACTGGTTTTTTTGCGCTTCATTCACTTGATCCTAAATACAAACTTGAGAAGTCAACTTTGCATTCCCTATCATTTCACCTTCGGCTAGAATTTTGTCCCGTTAAAAGAAATCATCAATTATCTGTCTTCGGCTTTAACATAAACCCGGGACACAAAAAATTGAAAGCGAATGGAGCATATCATATGTATCGAGCGTTCACATCCGATGAAAAGTGTGTGTGGTGTGTGTGTATGTGTGCGTGTGTGTGTCTGTGTGTGTGTCTGTGGTGTGTGGTGCGTGTGTGTGTGTTTGTGTGTGTCCGTGTGTGTGTGTGGTGTGTGTGTGTGTATTTGTGTGGTGTGTGTGTGTTTGTGTGCGGGTGTTTGTGTTTGTGTGTGTGTGTGTGTGTGTGTGTGCGCGTGGTGGGCGTTTATGTGTTCCTGTGTGTGCTTGTATGTGTGTGTGCGCGTGTATGTGTGCGTGCGTGTGTGTGTGTGCGTGTCTGTGCGTGTGTGTGCTTGTGTGTGTGTTCGTGTATGTGTGTGTTTGTGGTGTGTGTGTGCGTGTGTGAGTGTGTGGTGTGTGGTGTGTGTGTACGTGGTGTGTGTGTCTGTGCGTGTGTGTGTGTGCATGTGTGTGCGTGTGTGTAGTGCGTGGTGTGTGTGTTCGTGTGTGTGTTTGCGGTGTGTGTGCGTTTGTGTGTGTATGTGCGTGTCTGTGTGTGTGGTGTGTGGTGTGTGGAGTTTGTGTGTATGTGAAGTGTGTGTGTTTATGTGTGTTTGTGTGTTTGTGTGTGTGTTTGTGTGTGGTGTGTGGTGTGTGTGTTCGTATGTGTTTATCTGTGTGCTTGCGTTTGTGTGTGTGTTTGTGTGTGTGCGCTCGTGTCTGTGGTGTGTGTGTGTTTGTGTGTGAGTGTTTGTTTGTGTGTGTTTGTGAGTGTGTGCGTGTGTGTGTGCGTGTGTGTGTGTGTTTGTGTTTGTGTGGTGTGTGTGTGTTGTTTGTTTGTCTGTGTGTGCCTGTGTGTGTGCGTGTGTGTGTGTGTGTGTGCGTGTGTGTTTGTGTGTCTGTGTATGTGTGTGTGCGGTGTGTGGTGTGTGGTGTGTGTGCGTGTTTGCGTATGTGTGTGTTTGTGTGTGTGTGTTTGTGTGTGTGCGCTCGTGTCTGTGGTGTGTGTGTGTTTGTGTTTGTGTGTGTTTGTGTGTGTGTTTGTTTGTCTGTGTGTGCCTGTGTGTGTGCGTGTGTGTGTTTGTGTGTCTGTGTATGTGTGTGTGCGGTGTGTGGTGTGTGGTGTGTGTGCGTGTTTGCGTGTGTGTGTGTTTGTGTGTGTGTTTCTGTGTTTGTGTTTGTGTGTGTGTGTGTGTGTGTGTG
>JPKZ01000265.1:278370-293432 GCA_000803305.1 Toxocara canis | reverse complement strand
AGGTACTGAAGGCTGTATTCACAGGGGAACTCGAAAACTGTTATGCACGATTTTTTGAACGGGTTCTCTATCCGCAGCAATTTGCTAGTTTCTAGTGCTCTGTTAGAGAGATTTTAAATTGGAGACGTCTGAAGTAACTGAACTTGAGCTGAATACCAGATATTTATAGGTATGTTTTAAACATTTTTCGGTCGCATTAAGAAGGCCATTGTTTCATCGAGTTGTCGGTAAGAAACATGGAAATATCAGCGCATACCACCGATTATGACTATCCGGTTATCATATGATAACGTTGGCAAACATCGAACTGAAGCACAGATGCCATTTGTAAACTACAAAGTGCGATTGCGATCGCGCAACAGTTGCCGCTAAACGTTTGCTGATATACTTCATAGATGCGCTAACATCGCAAATGCAACCGTATATTGTCTCAAATGGAATGCTAATATTATTCTTATCTCTAATTAAAGGGTCGTTCAGTTGTGCATAGTCCGTTGAATTTGTGCCGTTCCTGTTCAATACTTCCATATTTTTTCTGTATTGGACTAGCTAATGTCGAAATTTTTTTTTAAAAATCCGGAAGGAAACGATCATGGAGATCATTTATGACCATTGCTGATCGATGAAAATAAGGGCATTGAATTTGGAACTGTCAATTTCTGCTTGAGGTGTCACGTAAGAGCTCGTGATATTTGTGATGAGCGTAGTCTCCAGTCACGATTAACCTCGGAATTGTTGCGAGGTATGCGTCGAACATCAATGAAGCTATTTAGGAGAGTTGAGAATTAGAAGATGAGAGCATGGTTCGTACGAGTCAACCTAGTTTAAAACACTTTGATGGTTATTTTCCACACGTGTATAGGACAAACTCGTTTCTGTTCGAGAATGCACAGCTCATATGACCGAAATAAGGCATAGCCAAGCCGACTAATGAGCTGCAAGCTAATTTTGAGGCGTGCTGTTCATCACTCTTTCAAGCCCTTTTACTACTATCCAGATCGCTAACCATGAGGGTAAAAGTCGTTCACTTTGACAAAAAAAATTAAGAGAGATGAAGCTAGATTTTTCCTTGTCTTAGCGCGAAACGAAGATGGCCTTTCTGATTCTGTACTTTCATCATAAATATGCGAAAACTTGATTATATTCAGAATAAATGCTTGCAATTTTCTCACTTTTTTCTGAACGAATATCCCCATATCGGATTGCTGTAATGAGGTAGAAACAGCGTGGAGAAAACGGAGCGCATTTTTTTGATGCTTGCATTCAAATAAGTTTCCATCGGACAGTAAGGTCGTGAATCAAACGCTTTAAATTTAGGTTTTTTAGACATTCCGTTTGTAACAGTTAACGACGATACAAACTTCTGACGAATTTCTTTCTGAATAGGGTCTCTGACTGTCTAAGAAGATTTCATTTGCAAGCATATAGTTACAACAAGGGTTTCCTTAGAAAGCGCGAATATTCAATTTCATCTTGTTTCAGTTGGCACAAAAACCTTCAACCAATAAAATTAACAGCCCATCTTGGTGCCAGCAACCGTCTTCAACCTAACGTATTTTTAGGTCATTTGCACTTTTGCTGAAAATTGCTATCGTGGTATCACGGGTGTTACAATTGCTGTCAGTGAAGAATGGCAAACACTGCGAAGCGAATGCTGACTTTAACTTTTCAACCAGAAAATAACATTAATAAACGTTCTGGTGTTTACTTTTCTGCACTGTCATCTTACAAAGCTGCAAAAAAGGCTTGTTTATATTAGGGAGTGATATTGCTGAGCAATCTGTTTTCGTAGTACTGCATTGTGATTACTAGAAGCTTTTGAGTCAACAAAATCAATGAACGATTTTGAGTTCGTGAACGCTATGCAGGCAGTCCGTGAACGTGCCCTTCACTTCACACGCTAAGCGAATATGAAGCTTTGATGGGAATCGCGATTAAAGCATGTAAAATTTTAAGAAGTGGGATGGAATAACGAAAAGTTCCTTTTCAGTTTTGGTGAGCAAAACACTGATTTTAAAACGGCAAAAAAAAAAACAAGGCGCAACAATCCAGTGAAGTAAAATTTCGGTGCACTCGGGATAAGGGGAAAAAGGGTTCACAAAACGGATCACATCACAGCAACTGTTAATGTCAGCTGCTTTCGTCTCAAATGTCGTTTCTTAGCTCGGACGCATAAGGATTATAGCACAGTCCCACTGACCCAGACGCTCTCAATTCGTTGATTACGACAACTGCGCCATTTGAAAAAGAGGAAAAAAAAACTCAACAGCCGGTGCAAACAAATAGAGCAGCCGACTTCCCACGTCGTTCATTAATTAGTGAAAGTTGAACTTTGCCGTCGGTGATGGAAGATGATGCCGACATGGAACCGTATAATATTGTTTGGTCTAGTGGGATGGCGTGCAGATGAGCCCAATTATCAATGCCTTGGAAACGAGCTGTACGCATTCAATCGGGCAGCCACTTGTTTTATACAGGCCTCTTTCACAGACGCTTCAGCCATCAGCACGCTGTTCGAATCCGTTCATGTCTTGCTGTTGGCCATCATGTTGACCGCTAACCGAAGTTGAACTTTGCCGTCGGTGATGGAAGATGATGCCGACATGGAACCGTATAATATTGTTTGGTCTAGTGGGATGGCGTGCAGATGAGCCCAATTATCAATGCCTTGGAAACGAGCTGTACGCATTCAATCGGGCAGCCACTTGTTTTATACAGGCCTCTTTCACAGACGCTTCAGCCATCAGCACGCTGTTCGAATCCGTTCATGTCTTGCTGTTGGCCATCATGTTGACCGCTAACCGAATACATTTTGAATTATCGCTTACTTGCCAAACTATTTTTAAAATAAAATACCGGTGAGTAAGGCTGTAATGCGCACAGCTGTTACTTTTATCTTCGAATCTTCTTTTAATCAATTTCGGCCGAACAATCACAGAGTTTTTTCCAAAATTTGTATACCATCACCAATATGTATTTAAGTATTGAAATGATTTTTTCGATTTTGTTATAAATCGCTGAACCGTCCATTGTTAGCATCATATCACATTATACAACCAACAAAATGCGTCTTATTTTTTCAATCCTATAAATTTTTCGAAAAGTCGATTCTTCGTCTAAGCATACATTTTTTGCGACAGTGGTTTTAAACAACCAATGCCTCGTTGTGCCTAAACTGACCATTCTTAATTGCTACAATAATTAGCGGTGCTAATTTTTTAACAGTTACTGCCCATTTCATTGCGTAAAGGATTTTTTGATTCATTTATTTCGGTCTTTTTTGGGAGCAGCTGTTTTAATTTCGAGCTTTTGCGCTGAAAGCAATCTCTGCCGGATGTTCGACTTTCTTTGCACCGCATACTTCATCGTTTCTCGATAATTCTGCCTGTTTTTTCTTCATATTCAAACACTTTCGAAGAATATTTCTTATTCATGTTCGAATAATTCTGGGAAGACAAATCCTTCATTAACTGTGATATGTGCCTGTTTGCCTTGCCTCCTTCCTGTTCTGACTTAGCCAAATGTTAATTATCTGTCTGCTCGGCTTCCTTATAAGCACAGGTATGTGATTTTTAACAAAGCAACGGCTCATCAGCAATCCCAGAAATTACGTGAAAATTCAGCCAAAAGTTCTCGTATCGGGAAATTTGAAAGCTGCTTCCAAATTTCATTTGGTTGGCTTACTGCGGGGAGTGGGTGGCACTGCCTTAGGCATAGCATCTGTGTTAACACACCTGTTGCTTTGCACTTACATAATCCTCTGCGATACATCAAGACGTCAAATAGAGTACGCATTACGAAAACAGATTACGACTAAAAACAGTGCACATTTTATTAGCACTAGACCTCTCACTTGTGTGTGCATTTAGCATTGCACTCTACGTTCACATTGCTCATTCTTTGAATTCAGGCATC
Source organism: Toxocara canis (assembly GCA_000803305.1). Classification (NCBI taxonomy): domain Eukaryota; kingdom Metazoa; phylum Nematoda; class Chromadorea; order Rhabditida; family Toxocaridae; genus Toxocara; species Toxocara canis. The sequence goes on along the minus strand of JPKZ01000265.1, from coordinate 289,517 downwards.
AAGTGCTCAATTTTTCAAGAAATCGAAACTGCAGTTTCGTTAGCGGTTTAGATGAGCTAATTTGTGACAAACGTTTCGATTACGCAAACACCGTTATGAATAATAAGCGTAAGAGTTTTTTCTCAACTCGCAGTAACAATTGTTTTGTCCACTACCAAGCAAAAGAAGTGCCAAACAGAAAATATGGAAACCAGAAAATAAAACTGCATTACTTTTGGATCGCTACGATATCCTAAACAAAAAATGAATAGATTTGAGTCTAAGTCGACCAAATGAGTGAAATACTTTCGTAAAAATTTAACATACAGCTGTTGATTATTCGTCCTGGTTATGGATGAAGTGGATGGGCAACCTCAATGAAAGAGTAGGATAGTTTTTTTTTTAATATGATTTTTTTTTGAATAAACGAGTGTTGTTGAGTTATTAGCTGAACATAAACGTTTGAAGGGGTCTCCTTTTCCATTTAGACGATCACTTGAACATTTTTCATAAAAATACCTGAATATTGTTTTATTAATGACATATACGAACTATGTGCACGTTAAAGTTTCCGCACGAAAAATAAGCGGATCGCATCGCGCCAAAGAATGCGAAAAGCTTCTTTCGTTGATAGAGCGGCATTTGTTCGATGCTATGCGGCTTATACCATGTGCCAAATAGCAAAAAAAAAAACGGAAACTTTTTTTTTTCGCTGTTGACATTGTGTTCATTTAGAAAGGTGCTGGTAATTAACTTTTGTTGGATGTTGCTCGGCTGCATCCATTAATCAACACTGAATGGATAGCCATGATATTATCCGTTCTCTTCCATTCCACCAAAACGTTGCTCCCATTCATTCTTTTCATATTTGGGCATCGTTTTCAGTTCGCTTTATAAAAGATTTTCAGTTTTTTTTTTTTGAATCTGCCAAATTTTGAGCATATCACAGATGTTGAAGCAAGCATCTATGAATCTTCCAAACAACCATAGCTATTGTCACTTATTGGCATGTCTGAAAGAGCGAACGAATGGGGGACAACAAGCGGAATTTTCGCAAATTCCAACATCTTAACAAAAGCATCCGAGAAGAACGTTAGCAAATTATGAATTAGAAGTTTATTGAGATGAATCAGTAGTTGCATCTTAAGAGATGCGCTATTTAATTTTACTAAAACAATTTTTTTAACGTGCGTTGACACGCTAAACCGCAAGTTGTACTTCCTGTATAGATGAAGATATTTTAAGGTCCTCTTTTAACCACTGTTACTTATTTGTAGGTATACAGTTCGTCTAGGTAGTGATATCGCTTGTGTACCAAAAACTGATTTTTTTTCCTTTTCTTTTGTTAAATTAAAATGGAGACTTACCTCTAAAGCATTCGAGGAACATAAAACAACGAGTTATGCTCAACACGTCACCATGCCTACCGATTGCCGCAGGACGCTGTTTAAAACCACTGTGCTTTTGGTGTACCCACGGCACGAATATTTTTGGAGCGCATACTATGCGACCGTTAATCTATCACAGCTGATCGTTAGCAGTACGGCTTTTCATCATCTCGTTGACCACGCATAATTGGCCCTATTGTGTGTTTGAATTTTGGGCGAAATATTTGATCCTCAGTGACGTTAACGTTTCGTTTCCCGAGGGGATGCAATCGTGCGTTTGACGGATTGCACGTTCGCGGCTTAACTTGGTTTACGGTAGTATATGCAAGTCGGGGAGACATTTATTGCAAGATCGCCTCCGAACTTCGTTCTCCATTCCGGGGAGACGAGGCACGATTCTCAGCGCCTTCGCACGTTTTCTTCGCATTCGTTTTTTGTGTGTGCTCGATATGTTTGTTAGGTTTGGTTGCGCTGTTTTGTCTAAATGTTGACCGGATTGTCGCTATAATTGACGAAAAAAAAAGTTAATTACGAAGCGAGTAAGTGGAACAATTGACGCGTATATGCATTACACCGCCTTAAATTCGTTTAGAATCCCCCTAAAGCGACAAACAAAGAGGAACTTGTTGACGTTCTGCAATGGCGAGCGACCAGTCTAAACTAAAGGTAAGCTTGTGACTATTCTATTTCCTTCGGAACTTCTTCAACAAAGCCATCCGGGAGAGAGTGAAAGGAGCTGATCCATTCAGTGACGAATTTCGAAGGAAAGAAAAACTAAGAACGACTTCCGAAAGTGGAACTTGCGCTTGGTTTGCTTGCTGTGTGAACTCGTCGACTGATGTGCTTTTGAATCCTTGATCTTTATAACGTTAGCGCTAACAGTTGCTGCAAATGAGACTCAATTACTAGAAAAAGAGCGAGCTACAAGATTTGTATGAGTTGATAGGATCTGATGTGACAGTCAAGCCACAAAAAGCGCCAGCGAACTGGCACCATACGCGCCTTCCACAATCCTGCTTAAAGGGGCGTAAGAAATTCCCCTAAAACCAAATGAAAAGAATGCCCAGCTACGCGTAGCCACTTTTTTCTCAGCTGCGATTGAACAGTTGCTTCCAAAATACACTGCGAATCTGTAATCGTTTATCTGTTTAGTCATGAGATCAAAATTTTTGGGCACATCTTATAGTATTCCTGCATTGATTCTCCCAAAACTGTCAATTTTCTTCATTCGGAAACAGGCATTTCGAGTTGCTTTCAATGCATTGTATAGTTTCCAACGTCCCGCATTAAACCGATATCTTATGAAACTAATCTCAGGATTGATTGAATTTGAATGAACTTGAACTTGGTGTCATGGATTGAACTTGAACGCAGATATGGTGCTGTCTACCCTTCCTGCTTTAATATTTCCCATATGCCAAAACTCATCCATATATTCATTAGTCCTTCTCAGTATTTGTTTAAGCGCCGCAACAATACGACACATTACTTTTGCTAAGTTGTATCGCTGGCGCTTTCCGGGTTCACGTGTTGAAGCTAGCAGATGGACAAGCAGACACACACACACGCACACACACGCGCACACGCACGCACACACAGACGCCACACAAAGGCACACTCACACATGGGCACACATGCACACATACGCGCATACACACATACACACACATACACACGCACACGCACACACTCACACACGCACACACACACATACACACACATACAGGCGCACACATACATATACGCGCTCGCGCACGCACGTACACTCACGCACACACGCACACACATGCGCACACACACACGCACACACGCGCACACACACGCACACACACACATACACACACATACACACGCGCACAAGCATACCCGCGTGCGCACGCACACACATGCGCACTCACACACGCACACACACACATACACACACATACACACGCGCACAAGCATACCCGCGTGCGCACGCACACACATGCGCACTCACACACGCACACACACACATACACACACATACACACGCGCACAAGCATACCCGCGTGCGCACGCACACACATGCGCACTCACACACGCACACACACACATACACACACATACACACGCGCACAAGCATACCCGCGTGCGCACGCACACACATGCGCACTCACACACGCACACACACACATACACACACATACACACGCGCACAAGCATACCCGCGTGCGCACGCACACACATGCGCACTCACACACGCACACACACACATACACACACATACACACGCGCACAAGCATACCCGCGTGCGCACGCACACACATGCGCACTCACACACGCACACACACACATACACACACATACACACGCGCACAAGCATACCCGCGTGCGCACGCACACACATGCGCACTCACACACGCACACACACACATACACACACATACACACGCGCACAAGCATACCCGCGTGCGCACGCACACACATGCGCACTCACACACGCACACACACACATACACACACATACACACGCGCACAAGCATACCCGCGTGCGCACGCACACACATGCGCACTCACACACGCACACACACACATACACACACATACACACGCGCACAAGCATACACGCGTGCACACGCACACACATGCGCGCACGCACGCACACACACGCGCACACACACGCACACATACACACATGCGCACACACGCACACACACGCACGCATACACACACGCGCACACACGTGCACATACACACGCTCACACATGCACACAAACGCACACACTCGCACACACACACGTACACACACGCACACATTCACACACACGGACACACACGCATACACACACATACACACGCGCACAAGCATACACGCGTGCACACGCACACACATGCACGCACGCACGCACACACAGATGCGCACACACACGCACACACAAACGCGCACAAGCATACACGCGTGCACACGCACACACCTGCGCACACACACGCACACACAGATGCGCACACACACGCACACACACACGCGCCCAAGCATACACGCGTGCACACGCACACACCTGCGCACGCACACGCACACACAGACGCGCACACACACGCACACATACACACATGCGCACACACGCATACACACGCACACACTCACACACACGCACACACATACACACACGCGAGCGCACACATACACACGCACACATACACACGTGCGCACGCACGCGCGCACACACACACGCATACACAAACGCACACTCACTCACACACACACACACACACACATACAGCTACATGCACGCATGTGTACGTATGTACACATTTTATGGTGTGGCGAAAGCGTATTAAAAAATTGGTTTGAGGGAAGTATTATTAAACGTGAGTAAAATAGTTTTGCTTCACGTTGATTTCTGTATGGATCCAAACATGTTAAACAGTGCTCACTTCAGTTACAACTTTTTACCACTCCTGAATTCGAATAGCCGTTCATTTTTTGGCCTTATGGCCTAAAGCGAGCCATTTTGCTGATAAACTCTCTTACATGTTGCTAACGTTGTAATTGGATCATAATTCTATCGTGGATCAGCTCAATTCTGTTAAAATACGGAAACGAAAATGAGAGAGAAAGAAAAAAAGAAGACCATTTAATATTCATAAGCGAATTAAAAAATTTTCCGCGTTGCCACCTTCGTATCCGCCGACTCATTTTTGGAAAACAACTTAGCCACAATAAGCGACCACACGCGTAATAAAGCGTTCATCACATTTTCGTTATAACATTTCACTCGACACTATTAAATCATAATCGTTACGTTGCTAAACGCTGTTAGTTAGAGTTTAATTATTGATTAGAAAAAAAAAAACAAAACACTTATCGTCCGCCAAGAAAAAAAAAACTCTCACGGCACTTGACTTGAGTGTTGTCATGTCACGATTGCTTCCTTCATTAATTTTAGGTTTTTTTTTTTCGAGTTGCTTAAGCGTAACCTGTCTAATATTCGCCACAGATAATTCTATTTTGATTTTTCCGACAAAGTCGTTGCACGATTTAATTCAATTCCTTCCGAGCATATATATGGCCAAAGAAAAAGAGGAGATCGGATGCTGCGAACAGACGGCTTCAAAGAATTTTGCGATATTTGTGAAAATGCATAGTTAAAGTATTTGGCTTTTGGGTCAAAAGCGAAATATTCCAATTTCACGTCTCCACCAAAATGTCAACTTCTTTGCATCCATCTTGCTGCAACATTCAACTTCCTCTTTTCCTCAACAAGTACAATCATTAGAGCCGTCATGTCACAGAGTTTCGCCGATAATTTTCGTCAACAAACTCGTTGTGCTCGATCTTTGATTTTTGAAGTATAAAATCAAGCCCTCAGAGGACAATTTTGTTGGTAGTGCTCTTTATTCGAAACTCACGACAACAACGGGGTATAGTTCCAGAAATCGTGTTTTCATTGAACGCAGCACAGATTATGTTCTATGTTTAAGTTGACACACTGAACGATAAACAGACGTATTAACCATAAGCGCATAATTTTTAAGCCATATTATTACACGGGGAATTCAACCATTTTACTGAAACTTTGGGCGCTTTTTTGGCGATTGTCTTTAGCGATTTCTCTACTCGTTTAAGCAATGGAAACAGTCACGTCTTTACTTTGTTTGCATATAACAACGTTATTCATTGAAATATATCCATCCTTGTGGCGCTTCGCTAGCCTTTGGAACTAAAAATCGAATGCAATATATATTTATGCTGCAAAATTAAATTAAATGTCACAACGTTTCTTACGAATGCGGCGGCTATTGAAAGTGCAAAATGTAAACATTGAACAAGAAACACTATCTCGATTATCACATGACCATTTCAACCTCACCAAAATTTCGATTAATTTGTGTTTGGAAATTTTCTTTAGTTTGATTGCGTAACGTTAATATATGAAAATTGCGAGTCTTTCAAAAAGAGATGGTGACGTTCTGAAAATTCACTCTCATTGATATCACTGAATTGGCAACATCATTCACGCAGCAAAATCGATTCGTAGTGTGATACTGTTTAGCTAACTTTCTCAAATGGGTTGGTTAATCGCTACCAAGTGCCACACTTGAATGCTCGATGCGCTCGTTCATTGTTTTCACAGTTGGGCTGATTCATTCAGAAGCATTTGATGATCGCTTTCATTCGTGAAGCATCGCAGTTGCAGGTGCTGCTGTTTGTGCAAATTTGCTTTAAGTGACGTTCGGATTCTTTTGATTTCTCAAAATGTGATCGAGAAAACTGCGTCAAGTGTAAAATAATGAAGTAGGGAAAGGATAATAAATGTAGTGAAGCAAAGTTTTCAGTTTTGTATTCTATTTCAAATGCATGAGTCCAGACGAAAACGCATCTAGCGTGAACAGCTTGAGATAAGTTTTCATGAAGTGAATATAGGCGATACTTTTGCGTACTTTCGAAACATATGGTCAATCCGACAGGACGAAGTTCCGCTGCATTGCACGTTTTGTTATTTATGATCTAGGAAAGTCCATCTTAGCATCGCTTTCCGTCTGCTTTCTAATCACGTCTCTCGCGGGCCATCAAATTGCTCTCGGCCAATTTTAAGTAATTCAAAGAGTTCGGCAGCTGCTCGATAGTAAAAAATGTATTCTGCAGAATGGTTCATAATATGAAAAATCACTAGTGAAATAGGGAAGATGCCAAGTTCTTTTTTTCCACTGCTGGCAAACGTCATGAATTGTTTACAACTGAGTTTTTGGCCATTAGCGCTAACCAGTGAGCTCTGCTTTTAGGGAGAGGAGGTGCCTAGTATTTACGCACATAACCTGTTATTCATTTGGTAGTGACTGAGTAACGTCATCATTTAACGCTCGTTGTCTTCCTATTTTGCTTTCAATATTCTCACTTATCGGTCTCTTGCACAATTCGTCCAATACGATAACGAGTTGCATAAATGAAATCTTGGATGGGCTTTTTTTAACCATAGCACACATCCATCACCCCCTTTAACACACAAGAATTTGTGTATTTAAGCTGTCTTGATTTTCTGAATATTGAACAAGTGAGCGGATGTGAATGCTTTAACGCTGCTCGATGCCATCGCATAAAAGCTATGAGAGAAGCGCCCCGTCTCTTGAATGAGTTCTATGTCATAAAGTGACAAATAGAAAGCTGCAAGCCTATATTGTCTCACGAATCTTTTTCGAAACGTTTTCACAGCTTCACCAAATGTACATAATCGGTGTGATTATCTGATACTTCATTTAATCGGTTGAATGCGTGCACTATAACTTAAGCATAAGGCGCTCGCACACTAAAACTGCCTCAACAAACTCACTGTTGAGAAAATTGGCTCTTCAACAATGCTTTTTTCCCCTCTACACGTTTTTCCTGTCGTCGCATACATTTTCGTCCACTTTCCATCGGATTTTTCACAAAAGTGTAAGAATACTGTCAGCGAGCAAAAACTTAACGGCCAACGTTCCAAGTTTCAAGTTTCAAGTAACCTCTCAACTATTTAAGTTGAAACACAAAAGTGAATGTGCTGCTAAGGGCGGTGCCTACCAAGTAACTGACAGCCACTGTTTCTGCATGGTCAATCGATCGTTCATTGCATTTCACAGGCAACTTGCGTTTACGACCGCACAGCAGCCACCGTCCAGATTCCTCGTAGAGCTACTGCAATTGACCATCGCTGTTTGCAGGAGTCCGAGAAGTTAATTGCAGCAAGATGAGCATAAGGAAGGTTCGTGCTTTATTAAACGCTCCGTTCTTAACCACTACAATATTATAGCATTACATTATAGCATTATAGCAATACAAAGTAAGTATGGCATTCTATTTTTATTTCGGTGCATTCATAAGCACTTAATTTTATCTGTCCTGTACTGAATTACTTCACTTCTGCAAATTACGTTTCTTTGAGTTCATTAAGGACTAATGAAAATGTAAACTGATTCATTTCATAAATGTGTGCAGATTTCTGAAATTGATGTTCTTGAATAGCGAATAAAATTCGCACTGTTAAAATTTATGCGAGTAATGCTAAACTAATTGTTGCGATTTCCGGAATTTATACATTGGAAAGACACCCTCAAATGGCTGAATAAATCTTCAATTGCATTCGAGCAGTCGTTGATTAGTTCCCGAATGAGTAGTAATTTGCTGGTATGGAAGCTCTCTTTGAATGCACTGTCATTCATTAGAACAGTTTTTCTGTTTATACTCCTATTTTTTTATTGCAAATAGACGAACTTTATTTATCATTCCACGTTTCAGATGATATAACATCTATCTCAAACAATTGTTTGAGATAGATGTTATATCATCTGAAATTGTTTGGACTATTTGTTTGGACTATAAATTGTTTGGACTGGCGAAAACAAAAACCATCTTTTATTGGGAAGGGAGCTGCTGATGGTAGTGAATCCGTTTAATTTAATCGATGGTAACAAAATTTACGCTCCCACATTTCCGGTTTTAGTAGCGTTATTTCCTTTCATACGAATACGCCTTTCAAATTAAAACAGAATGCCCAGAAGCTCATTAACTGACGTCAACTAAATTCGACTTAGAAGGAATTTCTGTTAAGCAAAAGTTTGATGGAAAGATTTTTTTGTAGTATATGTTTCTGTTTTTTTGCAGCATGTATCTCATCAAATTTTGGAACATGTACCACATTTATACGGCTATATCCGTTGTGAATAAAAAAATGAACAAGTTTTGCATCGGTTGAAATTAGTTGAAAATCGATGGACGTTGATATTCATTTCGTTTAAGAGATATTGCTCAGATTAATAGGTAATTTTGGGTAAAGCAAACTCTTGGGGGAAAAGAAAAAAAACAAAATGAAATAAACTGGCGCGTTTTGTTTTCTAGAAAAACTGAGGAAAGTAAAAACTTTTACTCCACACGAAGAGTGTTTTCAGTATGAACGAGACTTGAGTAAATAAAGCTTCGATCTTCATCTCTCTTAGCGTTTGCTTATTGATAACATGCTAGATGGATGCAGTTGATTTTGATCATCGAGACCTCGTTCAATGTTTAAAATTGAGATCTCATTCAATTTTTGTCATTTCCTCTCGTTGTTAACCATCTGTCGCTTTACCGTTCAATTTTTTTCTTTTAATTCCGCCTTTGTGGTTATGCTGTTTTTCGTTTCGTACCGCAAAACACAGCAATCACATAAGATAGCGTCACATAACGGTAAACTACATCATCCTTCTTCCAGTAGGCTTTGGCGGGCAACGAAAAAACGAAACTGCACAAGAATTTTAAAAGCGAATAGTGAAATTCAATTTGCAACTTCTCGACTCACCTCAGTCACTACAGCAATCATCATGCAAATTCGACAATTTGACTAGCAATTTTGTCGCCGTAAGTTGCGGACTTCATTTTTACGAATATATGAGCGAAAAGTAGAGTCCACTTTTTTTTGAAATTCCGCCGTTTATTTTGTTTCGATGTTACCAATGTAACCAATCGTTTATTAATAATATTCCGTCATATAAGAGTAGCCTTAGTATCATAGAAAAATCCCTACTAAATGTTAGCACGTTACCGCTCGGGCCTTCAGTGCGATGTTTCCATGTTATTGAGGCAATCGCACGCCGAGCACAGCCATCCCCTTTGGCTGTTTTAGCCTGTTGTTAACCACCCGCTGGCTGGGCTGTCAGTGGTATGGTGGGAATCAGCCGAGAATCGAACTCGGGTCTCCCCGCACGCGAAGCGGAGACTTTACCACCGAGCTATTACCGCCTCTTATTAGATGTACTGACTGATAAATCATATGAACGAATAGTAGTTCTCAAACTCAGGCTTGATATTTTGATTCAGTATGATATTCAGAGAGTACAAAAAGTATCTCGTCATTCTGCATTGAAACATATTTTGAAGGTGGATTTTAATGAGCGCAACTTCAGCAAATATCAGATGACTGCTTTCAGTTATAGCACTTTTTCGAGTCGGTTCTTCATAGTTTCTCATTTTTAATGCATTTTTTGTAAATATTATCATTTACTTATTTCTCATAAATAGCGTTTTCTTTCGTTTCGCTAAATTCCAATTTCTTTTTGATGCTCTCATTTGGTCTTTTAATACGTATTATTTATATATTCGTCAGCCTTTGACAAGTGATAAAATTAATGAGGACTTCGAGAAATACAAGTTTGAAGGATATGTTACGTTGTGTTTGTTGCGCACGTCGAGCACATTCCAGCAAAACCAAAAGATAGGTAGAATGGCTGCTTTCTTTTCTTAACTCCTCAACTTTCGCATTCCCCTACTCAAACGTTCCGTTGCAGACTGCTTCATGGAAATTATATCCCTACGATTTTTTTTTTGGTTGCAACCCTTATGACGAAACGTGCATGCTGCGTGAGCCCTTCTCCTGATTTCCTCCAAGGACCGCAACCAGCAAGTGTTCCCGCCTTTTCCGTCGTTGATAGCCCCATCAACAAATATTGCTTGCATAGTATCAGTCATAACGACGTCCTAAAAAGAATTCTTAATTAAATGAGCAACATGTAATTTCGAAAGTTCCCAAACGCTGGAGAAAGAGCGACCCAGTTCATTCCTTAGTTCGCCCACTGTCTTACGACCGCCGTTTTGTGAAAAGAAAAGAAAACAAAACAAGTACTTTAACTATCATAACAACATTGTTATGCGGGAATTGCCCAATTTAGTTTTTAATGAATGGTGCGCGTAAATTTCGTAGTGTGATAAGGAGAAGAACGATGGAAAGCGTTGCTTCTCTACATATGTGAGCCAGCGGAAGTGCGCTGTATTGTGACGACAGAACAGTCAGCGAAATTTGCAGTTTCAATGAG
>JPKZ01000265.1:263806-278260 GCA_000803305.1 Toxocara canis | reverse complement strand
GGAGAGGAGAGGTTGAGAAAAATTGCTTCATTTGAGAAAGGATATAACAAACGAGGAATAAATAATCATGACGGAAAATTATATATTTTAATGCTTTTGACCAATCAAGTAAGATGCTAAGATGACAACGAAAGTTTTGTGTAGAATTGATCAGGCTTACTCGCATAGAATTTTTCGGATAGGGTTTTTTTTTTCAAAATGCGGTCCCTGTCGATCGCATTCCTCTAAAACATAAAACTGGCTTGTGCAGATGCCATTAGCAAAAGCTAGTGATGGAGAACGCGCGCGTTAGCTGACATTTCGCATTTGGCCATCGAGTCCACATGCGTGACCAATGATGCAATTTTATGAACACCACCTATTGGCTGTGGCATATGCTTTTGCAGCTTCGTGAGATCTTGACGTTTGCCGTCAACTTTTTTGCTTTCTTAGCCACTTGTCCATTTCGCCGCTATCCATAGTCGAATTCGTATGTGATCACAAAGTATTGCTGTTATGCAAGTGGAAGAAAACGAGCACAGCGGGAACTGGAAGAAAATAAAAGGGAGCAGGAACACAGCAGAAATATTGCGAATTTCGTCGAGATGGTTTGCAAAGATTTCATGATCTGTAACATTGCCTCACAGATGAGCTACGCTATAATAAAGCGCTGCAAATTTTCCGTTTACTGCGGCACGTTTCTCACTTGCTTGCAAGCTGATACATCAGTTCATTAGTTTGTGTTCCTTTTTCTTCACTTGCTCTTCCTCGGTGCAGTCTTTTTTGCCTTGTATTACAGTAAGACTGTCAAACTTGCATGTGAATACAATTTTACCCGTTTCATCCAAATTTTTTATTGTCTTTTCTCAAAATTTAAAGCCTTCCTCCCACAGCTCTTATGGCAGTTTAAGCAATCCAGGCTTTCTTCACTCTTCTCGCCCCTCTGACCTCCCCCATCTGTCTCCCCAGTTTAGAAACACGGCTCATCCTAATGAATTTAGCTCTGCCGTTTTGTTGAATGTCAGTCGTATGCGCATATAAGTGTCATTTTAAAAAGAATACTAGATGGATTAGTTTCAAGACTAGTTAATCGATTATCGCAAATTATGAAAAGTTTTATCGGGTGATCGAGCGCATAATCACGGAATTTGCATACGTTCCACGCGGAGGGTGTGTGAACAAAATGTTGGAGTGTTGAGGTGGACAGATGGTTCACTCGTGCTATTCACTGTAGCATTTTTGGAGCACTATGGAGACAACATTCTATTATACAGTAAACAGGCAAACGTTTGTGGTTGTAAGCAACGATAAAGTAATGCGAATGCGTTATCGTAAAAATTTTTCCAGCTATATACTTACATACTGCACTATTTGCTGAAAGTGCACAAAGCCTTGCAACTCTATTTTTTGTTACGAACAATAAATAGCTACTACAATAACGCTAGCGGTTTTTTGAGATTTCTTTTTTGCCGTTTTCTTTGAAATTTTTAACAAAATTTTTAGGAACTATAACGAACTCTGAGTATTTTGAGTGATATAACAGATTCTGATGGGAAATTTTGAAAGACGCCAAATTCGGTTCGAAAAAATTTCAGCAAATGCCATATGGCTTTTGCCTGAGACATCTTGACAAATTACACATTTGTTCTTTCAGTCTCTCTTTTTTTTGTTGTTTATTTTTGCAGTTGTTCATTCATTCGTCCTATATTCTCTCTTCTTCAGTTCCTTACCGATTTTTTTTCAATCATGTACTAACTAAATAATGGGTTTTAATTATAGCATCCCATTCGTTCTCCATAATTTCGCTACTTATTATTCAGGACGTCGACAAACAAAAATTGTAGAGAGAACTAATGAAGTTTTTCGTTAACGAATTTTTTCATTATAATCAATCAAATTCTGACGTTTAGAATTTTTCGTGTGCTTTTTTCGTGGTCTTTTAATTTGCTTATTCCTCAAGAGATATATCCTTGTTTAAGAGCGTTTCTTTTTTCATCAATGAAATAGCGCATATATTTTTCACTCCTAATTGCAGTCTTTAAATCGCAGTAAAACAAGAATCTTTGGTAAACGTTCCCAACTCTCTCTTCACCTGTAAATTATCATGTCTATAACGCAGCTATACGATCGTTTGTTTCATTTTAATCTACTGACTTATTGAATAGAAAAGGTGAAAAGCGAAGAGTGTAACAACGCATCCCTCGAGTCCGAATAAAAAGAAATTTTTAAAGAGTTTCGGTGAGGAATATGTATTATACTTTTGCGGCAAAAAAAACACTAGGAAGTTACATCTCCTAGAAAGTATTAGTTACTGACTATTAACACAGGGTTAAGTCTCTTCTGTATTTCCAGAAATTCCACTTTTCCACCAGTTAACTTTATGTCATCCGAATTATTGACGCCCTTTCCAACCTTTCTATAATTAGCTGGTGCTTTAACCACGTGTAGAAGTTGCAATCATTTTTGAAAAAACCATAAGATGGAAAGCGAATAATAGCCGAACCTTTCGTAGAAATCGACAATTAAATACCACTTTTACTGCTTCCAATCTTATTAGCCACAGATGGGTGTATCTTAATCTTTCAGAGGTTTCCGTGGAAAAAAAAAAGAGAATTTCATAGCGGCTGTTTCCTAACGCCTCAGTGATTAGTGAAGATTGAATTACGTTCGTCGGCTTTAAATTGCTCATTTCATTAGTCTTAGTTGATGCCTCTTCGAGATAATGAATACAGAAAGTATATCATCGCTCCATCGTGATCTGTTCCCGGAATCGCCCTCCTGTCGTTTCTTTGCGCTGTCTTAGCACTAAGATATTCGTTAATCCTTTTTATGAGGTGATAGAATAAGCGTGTAAAAGTGCAGAAACGCGTGCAGAATGGAATGCCTGCCTTTCTTTAGCTGTTCGAGTGATGTTTGCATCCCATTGGGGCACTGACTGGCTGCGCTCTTCTTTTCATACGGGATTCATGAGTTGTCTCATGAAAAACTCCCTTCATTACAGCGGTGAAAAGTGCTGTTGTAGTTTTCGCAACTGCGTTCAAGGTAGCGAATGGAAATGGAAGGGATTTTCACTCGAAAAAGTGGCGTAAGCCCAGAAGCACCATATTCTGCCTTCGGTAAATCTGCTTGTGCTGACAGTTTTAATAGTGAAGCCGGTCACATAGCCACCAACACTGAATGATACTCAATATCGCGTTCAGTTTCAAAAAAGAAAAAGGGAAGGGGAAAAACGTTTGTCCGAAATAACTTTCTTAAGTTTATAGGGGGAAATTTGAAGATCTATTTAGTTGTCGTGCTGTCCATTTGATCGATCAAACTACTTTCGATATCATTCCGGGTAAATCGAGCTAACAAGCAGTAGCGGGAATTTTTTAACGAATTCGCTACGATAACGAGAAATTCCCTCTGCATCGTTCGTAAGCTGTACAGATTATGTGGTGGGAAAACATCCGTTTGATCTGTGATAGGTGACGAAACACTGATACGAGGGAGTTGCTGAGATACTCGGTGAACGAATATCTATATCAGAAGCCCTGTCTACTCACATTTTTGTCGATTCGAACTTTCAAAAAAAGGGGATTTTTTTTGTCAGTTAAAAAAGTAATCTTTTTCCCATTGAACGGACAACTTTTTTCATTTCACGTCTGCGAATTGCAAATCCGCTTTAATACGGCAGAAGAAAAAAAAAATGTAGTGTTTGAATAACGTCACTGGCAATATTTATTTACTTGGCGCCAAAGCGTTTATGTACGGTCGTTTTTTGCGTCACGCTTTGTTTGTGGAAAACTGGTACGAGACCAATGCTGTGTACGAATCCGACAACAGCAGTTAGTTAGTTAGCTGGTCTCATGCGATATAAGAGCTCATTTATGAACAGAGCACAACTGTAATCATATTGGATCGGAATCGTTCGAAACGCTTTTCGAAACTTTAATTTTTTTAGATTAGCGAGTGCAAAAACCATTGTTGTTGCTTTCCAAAATAGTACTTTGGTTCACGGTTGAGGGAGGTTGATTATACGCGGCATAGTTTAATTCCTGTCAGATCGATACGCAAAACATTTTTTAAAACTTCTTAATCTCGCACTGTCAGTTAAGAAATCCGTTGACGTAGTTACAGATTTCTTTTCATTGCCGTTAGCGAAAGTCGTCGTACCGTTTGGAAGCGACATAGGGGCGAGCATTAGTTTCGAAGAGTTCACTGAATGCACCTGTCCGTCGAATCCAAGTTCGCTTTATGTGTTTGGCCATAGAGCCGGCTAGCCCCGCTTGACTTATACGGAGCCGAGATGCGATCAATTTGGTGAAGCGGGCTGGTCCACGAAAAGCTGTCCACGTGAAAATGACGTTTCAACAGAACACACAAGTAGTGCCGTGCTACTGCAAAGCGTAAAAGCTCTCATGCTCACAGGCGTGCGCTATTTCGGCAGTATTCTCAGCACCACACGATATTCATCCAGCGCATGACTATCGGCTTATGCCTTCGGCCGATCCGCGCAACAAAAAATTGTCAAATCCGTCCCTGACGACACAACTCCATAATGTTAGCTGTTACTTTTACAACTTTCTGGTTTATTTGCGTAACCTGAGTAGTACTCATATCTTCCCAAGTAACCTAGTTTTACTAGGGGCCGCTTCACATTATGTCAGCTATCCTTTGTTTGCCGTTTCTGTGCAGTAACCTTTATCGTCATTTGCAACTTCGTTAATCTATTTGCCGCATCCTTACAGCGCTAGACAGTCTATCCACTTTTCGTCATCATCGCTTTCTGAGAGTTAAATCATCCTCTTCGAACAGTTCAATCCTCTACTACGAGTCCACGAAATTACCGCTACGCAGTAAGATGGCTCATCGTGACGCATCAATTTGTGAATGTTTTGTTTTGGGCTTGCTACTTGGGAAGAAGGATTTTAGGCCCTCTACGTTTTAGTGTGCTAAGGGAAGAGGAGGAGACATATGATCGATCGGTGGCCCAGGAGGGGGAGGCCGAAAGGAAAGAGGCGTAGGCAAGCACTAATTTTTCGTCAGCTTTTATAAACGAACTTGCGCCGCTACCAGTTTTACCCTTTTGTACGAAAAACCCATCCTGAGAATTTTCTATGAACTTCATGATCGAAAACTTTCCATTATCGGCGAATTTTTGCTCATTCATCATTGTTCCGTTCCGCGAGACCCTTCGATAAACTATTGCAAAGGAAATGTCATCTTAGACCTCCTTGTCGTTATTTTTTTTCCTCGTCATAACACTAACTATTGAATGTTATAGCTGCCAGCCGCCTGGAATATTCTGCGCATATCCGCCTTTACTGCTTCATTGCAAATACTTTTCCTTTCAAACATTCAGGCCTATGGAATTAACATCATCGGCATGTTAGCCTCGTTTCCGTTGTTGAGCGGTTTTACAAAGAATGTGCACACATCACATTGTTTTAAAAAGCGGACTTCGTTGGTGCCTCATAGTGTATTTATAGTTCTTTCGAAGCGGATACGCCAAAAACTCTCGTTTAATTTACTATGGGGTGTTGACAGGCAAAAATATGAGTGAGACTGGGCATATTTCATTGCTGAAGGAGTAGCGACAGATGCCTCCAACTTTAAAAAAAAAATTTCCAACCAATCACATCAGCGCTAAATTGTTAACGAGACGAAAAGATAATATCTCTTTTGGGATGAAGTTGGAATTGTTCGTTATTAAAGCAATAGATTTAATATCAGCAGGGATGTATTATCCATAAGAGATTCTCATCGGATGTCGATCATCAGCCACCGATATATATCGCTGACGGCGTCTTATTTAGAGGTCGTTGTCTTATACTAACGGCAAAGCACAGAATTCACATTATTCTTTAAATTTCTTCATTCTTTTGTAATATTTTCCTTTTTCGTCCTTTTATATTATAATTGTAAAACTGCCATATTTACTAATCTTCCAGTTCCTTTCTACTCATTCATATATTTTCCATTTAAATGGCTTCTTTTCTCACTTACAAATGCGCCTTATGATTGTCGATTGTTGGATCGGTTTTTGAATGAGCCATAACAAGTGTTGGTTGAAATAAATAAATGTATTGTTGTAACACATACTTTTGTCGCGAGAGCGACAACAAAAAACCGGCCAGTGCACTTGATTACTAGTTTTGACTTCATTTTAAAATTTCAAAGCATAGCTGGCATTGTTACCAGATACACCAAATTTATTTTTTGCTTTACCGTCAGAATCCAAAATCATGAGAAAAAAAACTTGAAAAACAATTTTTAGGTTTCCAAATTTATTCTTCCCATATAAATGACTCGGAGTTTCAGTGGAAGAGAAAGAGCCTGAGAAAATCATTGTATATTTCATTAGAACAACCGCAATTGAAGGTATAATTTTTGAAATTATGCTATGCCAAAATTGTGGCAATAACAAATGTACCTAAGAAAATCAGTGGTGTAAGCGTTTCAAAACTGTTCATATTCTATTCCGGCAAGCTTATTAAGTTTTAGTTCCCATACAATATTTCTAATGAACCAGTCTATTCCATCGTGAACCAGTCTATTCCATCAAAGGCTCTGTTCCAAGATAACTTCTGCGCTGAGATGGTTTGTCTTTCGGAATGTTACTGGATCACGGAGTGCTTTGAGCGGTTTGATCTGCCGACTTTAAGCAAGCGTGTTACTGCGTGTTGTAAAGCAAGTAAGTCACCGGTGCTTAAACGCTCTAGCGTTAATTGCCAACCTGTTTTTATGGTTCGACTATATTGTCCTATGAGCTGCAATACGAAAGATTCCCATACATCCACTTTAACTGACACAATTATTTGACTGACTCTGCTGTGGATTTCAACAAGTAAGCGTTCCCGTTCGACGGATGCCGACGTGGCAGATGTTCTCGGTGCAACGCACAAAGTTAATAGAGGGAAGTGTACGAATAAGAAGAAGAGGCGTTAGCAGCAACAGCTAAAGTAGAATATCGGTAATCACACAAATTGCTGGCCAAGCAATCGATAGAATGCGGAAATTTTGAGACGCAAGTGCACTGAGCGAAGCAATACGCACGCATAGTTGGGGCGCTTCGCATTAGGCAGTCAGACAAAGACACTGCGCTTTGGTGTGTCTGTGCCAGGTTTTTGGGGGATTGCACGTGCTTAGTCCCATGCTTTCTTCGACTTCTCGGATACAGGAGTCTCTGCGTTAAGTTTTCGACTTCTATGTCCATGTCTCTTTGCTGCATGAATGACGCCGTTACAGAGGTTCGTAAAAAAGCGATGTGTCACGGCTGTCTGCATCTCGTCAATTATATTTCCATCATTTGCACACCACACGTTCTCGCTAAGAAGAGCGAGAGGGGGGGGGGGGGGGCTGAGGGATTAGAAAAAGCGGGGTAAACAAGTGTGTATATCATAGTAGTACACCACAACCTCCGGCCCCTTTCCGAAACCCATAAAAATGTTCGACGTCGTTGCATGCAGGTGTCGGAAACATTGAGATTGACTCGTTATGACTATAAAGGAGTTAAAATACAAAGCAGCTATACTTTTGGAGGGAAGGAGAAGGGGCTGGTGCAGGCTATCGATACGCAAAAAGCAAAGAAAATGCCGACATGCGCTCAGTGACTTATAGAAAGTGCGATAGGTTCGACATACGACTGCTTACCGCAACATAGAACCGACATAATATCCAACGCTTTAAAATAACTTCGGCAAATGACTCACTGCCATCTAAGCCCAAGACTGTTTCAGAGTATCATTCGTCTTTTACCTGAGGCCACGTCTGAACAGGAGACTCTCTCCTCTTAATTTGGGTGAAGTAGAGGACCATGGTATCTTTATTAATGGGAGTACGGATTTCAGTTCATCATGCACATATGCGACGAAGATGTCATTAAGCGATTTGTTTGCAGAACGACGCTAAGTCGGAGATGGACTCGCCAATAGAGAAATGCCGTCGAGCGCTTCAAATCAAGAGCCAAGTTGTCGTAAACTGTTTATCAGAGCTGTATGGCACCTGTCTGCTTCTGGTGAATTGGCTTTTTTTTGCACTAATTAAAGCTCACCTTTGTTCGCTGATAAACTATTCTGCTATTGAGTGCTCGAGGAGGCTCAAACGAACTGAGTCTCGGACACCACTAATTTTTGAGAAAAATTAATCTTCAAATTTTTTTTTGTAAAGGTATCACAAATGTTCCTGTTTTATTGTGTTGTATTTGATTTCCCATGCAGGTTCCTGCGGAAATAATCAAGCATGACGGAAGTAGTAGTGCGATGAATAGCAGTGATTACGTATATGGCCACTATTCGTTTTGCATTTGGCTTACCATCCAGGCAAAGTCTAGACCACAGCTGTTCTTCTCTTTCTTTGGATTTGTTCATTTTGATGTATGACTGGGATCATGCGTTTCTGGTCGATTTCGTCTGTTCCGAATTTAGTTGCATCTTAGGGTATAGAGGAGGGGGCGGAGAAAGGGAAGTGATAGATATATTTCTTTTAAAAATTGGAGATATTTCAAAAGCATTTGTAAAGTTCACGTGAACTTATAATTAGGTTTGATCATTGCAAGTGCAGCCTGCTATGCAGTTTTTACAATAACGAAGTCGCCATTTGAACACAATGCTCTGTTTATCTTTGCGAGTAGGTGATATAAGAAGAAAGTGTTCGCCTACCGTTAGACTGTGTCAATCGTTCGAACCCACAATCAAGCACAGTGCAGACAAAACTGAAACTAGTGCAACTAGTGCGCACATCGTCGAATTGGGTACTGCTATAGAAATAAAGCAAATATTGCCTACTTTTTATTGGCGATCTTGAAAGTCGCATATACTACGCTCACCTGTCTGAACCTTAACAGTGGTATGTTTATCACAAAAAAAACTTCATTTTAACAATTTTTCTTGCTAATCTAGCATTGACGGAACAGTTATTGTGGTAAGTCGAAACCGAAATGATCGCAATAAAATTTTTCTCCGTTAACGTTAGCATACTCAAAATTTTTCGCATTCATTACGACGGAAGCGAGATGAAGAAGTGCTCTACAGATAAGAAAACGAGAAATGGACAATATTTAAATTGAGTTATGCGACGATGAATTGAAATTGCTTCGGGCGAAAAGTGTTGACGATACTTACGCATTTCACGTAGATCACAATAAGCTGACCTATATGAAAGAACCCGCCATTTTTCCATTTTTTCGATAAATTTATGTTATTCACCCCACAAGGTCGAGGAAAAGTCTTTAAAAGAAATAAATGATCGTAATGCAACTATAGAGAAGCTTTCAACTCCTTTCAAGTTGTCCTGCAAACTAAAAAGTACTAGTATTATTAAGTAACTAATAGCCAGTAATTACCTATGAGATAATGAGTTTCTCAAATTGTGTGCTACGCACACAGATCTCCCTTGAGTTTGACACGCATGAGAAGAAAACAACCTTCACAAAGAATTATTTAATGACCGGCAATTGTAAGACGCTTTCATATGCCTTATAGTTTGCCAGCCATTCAGCCAAATGAACAAATTTTCATCAAATTTTTTTTTTAATTTTGAGTTTTTGACATTTGTTCTTTTTGCTTTTTTAGCGTGCTGAACGAAAACAAATACAGTTGTTACACCATTTGAAAAACGCTTTGCACCTCTGTGTTTTTCGCGTGAATTCAATTCTTTGATATCATATTCCATCACAAATTTGCATTGAATTTGTTTACCAAGTTTCTGAAAGTGCTTCATTTAAAAACATTTCTTACAGTTCTGAATGAGACCAGAAATACTTCAAGTTTTTTATCTCAACGCGCATACATTCACCGTTCAATCACTGTTGTAAAAAAATGAGGCAAACTAAAGATTAGAAAAGCTGGGCTAGAAAATGCCTTTTTTACGCACTGTTATTTAGCCGCAAAAATATAGAAATAAATTTTATCGAGTGAATTTTTTCCGGTTGTTCACTTTGCATTTCTTCCTCTTTATGTTTTCGAATATTCTCAAAACCAAAATTTTTCTTCGAAAACTTAAGAACCTTAACAGAATTTTCATTTAAAACTTCACTGTGAAATTTAAAAAGCAGTTGAAATTCTGAGCCTTGATCGCATTTCAGTTCATTGGTATTGGCATAGTATGCCAGTTCGATCTCAGCCATAAGTCACTCAACACCTGGATACAAATCAACGTCGGATGGGGATTTGCGATCACTTTCTGCGTGTACACTATCTCCAAGACTTCAGGTTCAAATTTTACTTTTCAGCGGGTCTTCTACTGTTCAGCGGGCCTTTAATGATAAGCTAGTTGGAAGTGTTGGCATTAAAATTTTATAGATTTGTCAACACCGGTTGCAAGTAACTGCGCAATGGAGAGAGAAGACTTGGAAAACAAAAATTCGTGTATATTTATATATTAATATTTGAAAGAATTAACCTTACTCGATTCCACAGAATTATATCATGGAGAGGCCACTGCGTGACCTACAAAAAAAACTGCGTAGTCTAATTTTTCCTCAAATACGAATATCACATGGCCATATGTATGTTTTTCTGTATATCATGTTTTTCGCGAACATCGCATGATAGGACCTGATATAACGTGCCTGCTATTCCCTGTCATCTCTATAAAAATATTTGTGGGAAGGTAACAAACTGTATGTTTAATTCGATCTTCCTTACCGTTCCATGTCATACTTGCCTGTTTCTCTGTTGTACTTATACACGTTTCAAATTGAACTTACATAAATGTAATGCTGTGCGTATATAAGAGATAATTATAATTAATTTATGGAAAGACAGCTCACGTGGCGAAATGTCAACTGTTTATGAACAGCAGAGGCATTTATTTCTACTTCATAAAATTCACTCGACAACTGAATGTGAGATATTTCGCGTAGAGCAACTTTCGCACTCTTTATTATGATTAAAATCGGCCTACTGTAATAGTAATAATAAGAAAGCTCGTAATTTAGAAACCAATAGAACGCAGTTGTATACCTATCTTGCAGGTGGACATTTGAATCCAGCGATCTCGTTGATGTTCTACACGTTTGGAAAGTTGCCCCTCATTCACGTTCTCTACTACAGTATCGCTCAAACGGTTGGAGCATTTATTGGAACTGCGCTCGCCTACACACTCTACTATGGTAGAAATTTGATGAATAAATAGTTCATTTTTCTTCACAAACTAATTTATGGGTGACAAGCTTGAGTGATGATTGCAACGAACAATTTGTGGCAATGAATGCAGAAGCATGCTCCTCACGCCAGACGATTTCGTCGATGATATGTTGTTTAAAAGCGTGAACGAGAAACGTTTTTTTTTTTTTGATTTCGGAATGTCTTGAAACAAATTGTGGAACAAAAAAGGCGCCACTGTTGATCGGCTGCCTGTGATATTTTGACTCGTTGACATCGTTTGTTTCGCTAAGTGGTACCATTGCGCTTTTTGCCGTACCACCGAAGATAGACGGGTTGATTGAATGAATGCTTAGAACATCATTGATCACCTCATGTCAGTGCAGCATCTGCGATCGCCGACGGAGGTCGTGGTGTACAGCCAAAAAAGTGCGGATGGTCTAAGCTCAAATACAATCATATATAGGCCACATCTACGCATAGGCCGTTTGAGGCGGTCATCGAATTGTCAGGGCTTGTTTTTTTTAACTTCAGCATTTCGGATTTTTATCGAAAATTTACCGATTAGCTAATTAGCAAATGCATTAAGACGATGTTACAGACCAAATATGGCATGCTCTCGGAGCAGCTCGGATTGCGGTTGGTCCTAATGCTACGGCCACATTATTCACATCGATGCCACCGGAGCATGTCTCCAACGTGATTGCCTTCTACGACCAGGTAATTTCATCTGTGCATATTTATATGCAAATGTGCATCTGCTAGACGCTTTCAACGCCGTGTATAGAAACTGCCTTAGCAAATTGGGTAGGTATAATTTGCGAATTAGGACGGGTAGACAAAATGAAGAAGCACCATCTTCAGAGATCCATAATTCTCGAGTGAAACAGGAACTCGTCGGTTCAGCAGGACAATTTTTTTTTGATTTCGGAATGTCTTGAAACAAATTGTGGAACAAAAAAGGCGCCACTGTTGATCGGCTGCCTGTGATATTTTGACTCGTTGACATCGTTTGTTTCGCTAAGTGGTACCATTGCGCTTTTTGCCGTACCACCGAAGATAGACGGGTTGATTGAATGAATGCTTAGAACATCATTGATCACCTCATGTCAGTGCAGCATCTGCGATCGCCGACGGAGGTCGTGGTGTACAGCCAAAAAAGTGCGGATGGTCTAAGCTCAAATACAATCATATATAGGCCACATCTACGCATAGGCCGTTTGAGGCGGTCATCGAATTGTCAGGGCTTGTTTTTTTTAACTTCAGCATTTCGGATTTTTATCGAAAATTTACCGATTAGCTAATTAGCAAATGCATTAAGACGATGTTACAGACCAAATATGGCATGCTCTCGGAGCAGCTCGGATTGCGGTTGGTCCTAATGCTACGGCCACATTATTCACATCGATGCCACCGGAGCATGTCTCCAACGTGATTGCCTTCTACGACCAGGTAATTTCATCTGTGCATATTTATATGCAAATGTGCATCTGCTAGACGCTTTCAACGCCGTGTATAGAAACTGCCTTAGCAAATTGGGTAGGTATAATTTGCGAATTAGGACGGGTAGACAAAATGAAGAAGCACCATCTTCAGAGATCCATAATTCTCGAGTGAAACAGGAACTCGTCGGTTCAGCAGGACAATTATTTACATGACACAACCATTTCTCTTTTGAATGTAGCGAAGCGTAGTGACCTTTGAGAGGCCGTAGGCACTAGTTCCTACAGTCCAAATGAAATCTATTTAATAGCCTACCACTCGACGTCTCCTTTTCTATATTCCTTATGATGGCCTTTAACCTTGAATTCCACAAACTAATAAAAAAATTCAGTTTGTGGGCACTGGATTCTTGGCTCTGTTCGTGGCGGTGATTGTTGACAAACGCAACGAGATTCCGGTCGGCATTCATCCGCTTCTTGTCGGTTTCGTGATTGCGATGATCGGCATGGCATTCGGAATGAACGTTGGATATCCGATCAATCCCGCTCGAGACTTCGCGCCTCGCCTTTTCGCCGCTTTAATCGGATACGGCCCAGAAATGTTCACGTAAGAATTGTTTTCTCTTTCAATTTTTTGTCACGCTGTATTTTTGTCATCACTTATGCGTGTTCTGCCTACCTGCACCCAGTTCATTAAGCTATAAACGGTTAAATCGCCATAAAACCGACAATTGTTACCCCTTTCTTTACGTGATTATCGTCGCAGCGATAGCGCGTTAGAGGCCTGTTATGTCTGTGTAAATCTGTGCAGGTATGCATGTACGTGTCTATCTATGTGTCTGCCCGGTAAATTCGACTCACGCAGCAGAAAAGCTTTCCCGACGAAATTTGGCCGGTATGATCTATGGTATTTTAGAGGCTTCCAAATAGAAACTGGGAACGACTCATGGATTCCTAGAGTAATCGTGGCGCATAGAACGAAAACTGAGCTGAAAAGACAGGTAACATCTGCCGTCAAGTTCAATTCCGGGAACCGAAATAAGGCACCTCTCACGCAGGACATCGTGCATTAAAGACGGTTCGCAATATGAATTCGTGGATGGGAAATTGGTAGTTATAGGGAAATGAGCACCAATGTTTTAGGAAAAGTGGTTATCAAAAGCAATTTTTTGGTCGCGGATCAAGCAAAAATGTCCACACCGATCGAAAGCATTCTTCATTTGATTTCCGGATATTTGCTGCACCTTTTTAAGTAGGATTTCGGGAAGTGTATGTTATGTTAGCCCTTGATAGCTTTTTGCACTATGGCATGCCTCAACTTCTCTTGAATATACGCCCGTTTCCGGAGGTTGCAAATTCCATAAACCTCTTCTTCATCACTATACACGCCTTTCTTCATTTATGGAATACACATCCATTTTCGAACTTTGTTAGCGTTTTATCGCAAAGGGCACACAAACAGTTGAATATGTCGCATGCGTATGTAACAGCATTGTTTCGTTGAAGAAGTGAATTCGACCTACATGCATAGACAAGACAATGCCTCACTATTCCAGCAGTCACAAAGTACGAGAATTTCTAATGGGTAGAAGAATCATGTGGTGCTCGCTTTGCACTACCTCAAAAGGTGGTACTCAAATTGCGAACGATTCTTCTATGCGTTTCTTCTTAAGAAAATGAACGGAAGATGGATTTTAAAGTGTTTTAAATGCATTTCGCTTTTTGAAATGTAATTTTAGAAAATTCAGAGTTTTTATGTTCTCGGCACGCGTTCCTCCTTAATTTGGAATAAAATGGTTATTGGGATCGTAAAAAATTTAGCCGATTAGCGCGCCACTTAACCATGAGAATAAAATCGTACAGAAAATGCTGTTCTTAATTAGCAAGCGAACACTCCATAAGCTCGGATTTAAACCTCGAGAACTATAGCATGCCGGTTCGCCCAA
>JPKZ01000265.1:240732-262096 GCA_000803305.1 Toxocara canis | reverse complement strand
GTGGGGGGGGGGGGGGGGGGAGGTGGAGGGGAGGGGGCACGGGAACATGTAATGCAAATTGGTTCCGTTAGATCTAAACTGACTGTAGTAGACAGAACACTGATTGGTATTCAGTTCTGTTATGAAAACTCAGGAACTATAGAAGTCGTTTCGGAACAAGCATGTTGACAATTAATGTTAGAGTAGTGCTGACGAAAAGTATGCAACGAAGAACGCAGATAAGTTAGCGAGAAAGTGGATGGCAGACACAATAGCATGTGTTTCTCTACCTTTTTTTGCGCATGTCATTCATTTCGCGTTGCTCTAATTTAGCAAAACTCCAATGGAATGAAACAGCGAGTCATAAGAACTTCTACACACAATGATAATCCGCAGTCATTTTCGTCAGTCCTTATACGCAAAACTTTTGCATAGAAATAGAATGCCGACTTGACCAAAAAGAATGTTCATTAGAGCAATGAAACTAGCAGTTTCGTACTGGGTGCAGGTGGCCGTTTTTATAGCTCCAAGAACACTACTTAAGAGTCGTGTCATCTGTTAAACGAATTCTTATTTTGTTTTTTTTTTGGAGAGATGAAGTTCCATCATTATCAACGAGCTGAATTCATTCTTTTTTTCGCATGCATAATGTAAGGCATTCTATGATGAGGTCTGGCTGATGTTGGCAAAAAAAAAAGCTTTTTAAATTCAGCTCTTTGTCGGCTTCATTTGAAACGCCTTTGGAGTACCTCAGGCACCTGACTGAGTTGTGGAAATATTGAAACAAGTCGGTTTTCTTCCCTTTTTCTTTTATATCACTGAATATCACTCAAGAAAGCCATCTAAAGTTCGCAATTACAGAGACCTCGCTTAAAACAGCTGATAATGATCGACCAATCGAACGACCACATTCGCCATTCATATTTATTTCTTGCGGCTTGATGATGGATGCTGGTTGTCTTTTTGTAGCATCACTGCAGCGAAAAACTCAGCTACTGGGACGATTAAGTGCGCACCAATAGCACGCATTCAGCAATATACACTAACGAATCATTTAGGTATTTTGTCTTCCATGAGCATTTATCAGTTAGTTTAAGCAACAAGTTTCCAAAAGCAAGTATCTGAGACGTTGTCGAATCTAGATTATAATAAATATAATCTCTCTATCATATAAAGCATTGGTGACGTTGAAATCCTTATTAAGCAATCGTTATTTTCCGCCATTTTTTGCGAAAAATTAATGCTTTATGTGAAAAATGCGAACAACTTTTGATTCGTCATACTTGGGTACAACGAAGAGAGCTGAAGGCTGTCTGCCAAAGACACAGGTGGCTTTGTTCTCCCCGCTCGTTAACTTCTATTAAATATTTGTGGACGATGAATAAAATCTTTTCCAAACGTCAACTGTTGTTGCCAACAGCCCCGTTCCACTACCTCAGAGTAGCAGCGTCAAATAATTCAGCGAAACATTGAAATCGTTCTACTTATAAAATGACCTGGATGATTGCTCGACGACGTCAGCAAGCTGGAGACGTGAAATGGCAGCGCTGTGCATAAGTAAAGAATGAAAAATAAAAAGCGATATGGATGTGGGCACCGACTATCCCCATTTTCGAGACGAACGGAGCATTCAACGAGGACCACGGCAAGGTGCCGAGTTGATTCGAGGCAATGCAATAAACAGTTCCATTGTGATGAGTGAAAAGTGTTGTTTCCGAATGGAATACGACTTAGGCAAGTAGGCGAGGTGAGCTTTGGTACGATAGAGTGACCGTAAATGAACGGACACAAAAAGATGGGTAGAATCGAGTGTTGCAGATACTGCTAACTGACAGTGCAGTCATTAGAAAAATCCTTTATCGATATCAGTCACTTATTTCCTCCAGAACAATAAATTTAGATGATAAACTGGTGCACTCAATGCAACAAATTGTTCTCTTTGTAGGAAAAAGTTGCAGCGCGTACTCATGCCAAATGACACCAATAAAATGCCTATAACCTACACTTTATATGTTAACTTATTGGTGTCGTTCTTTGTCCAAAATGGGAGAACTGAAGTTTTGCAAAAACAGAAAAAACGCATAGTGCGATCTTTGAGATTGTGACCAACACTTGTAGTTGCAATGCAAGTCTGAGGTCTCAAATGCGTTCGGAGTACATCAAATCTACTCGAAACAAATGATTTATTGGATATTATGTGTAGCACGCGCAACTGCATATGAACAGCGTACAAATAAAATCAACGTTACGATTTTGCCTACCCATTGGCCTCAATGCATTTCGGCAGTCACAAAGACGCAATAGATTACCGCAAGGCATGCAAAAAGTGGGCGAGGAATCGTGAAAAACGCCTTATTTTTTCTAAAAACCGTTATGCGTTCTTTAAATACATGAACAACAAAATCAGGTCACATTACTGCATTGGATCCATCACTACTGACGACGGTCGTCACCTCTCTGATGATTATGCAAAGTCGGAACAATTCGCCTCATTCTTCGAGCAGGTTTTTAAAACAGATAACGGCATTCTTCCGTCCTTCCATGTGAATATGCAGCATCATCTGGGTGCCATCAGCATAGATTCAGACATAGTCAGAGAGGCTATTTCTGAGCTTAATGATAAGGTATCGCTAACACCAGAGGGTATACCTTCGCGATTTATCAAGAAAACTGCGACAGGCCTTTGTTACCCCTTATGTATTCTATTCAAACATAGTATTGCACTGGGCATCGTTCCGAATGCTTGGAAAACTGCGATAGTAATACCGTTACCGAAAAAGCCCCCCTAAACCGCGTTTCCAACTACCGTCCCATTAGTCTTACCTCATCATTTTGCAAGGTGCTTGAAATTGTTTTAAGAAAATCAACACTGAGTCACCTTAGTCTGTCTAACATTATCAGCGATAACCAGCATGGTTTTCTGAAAGGAAAATCTACGCTCACGCAGCTGTCAACATCCTGCTACGACTGGTATGCTGGTCTCAATAACGGTTTCCAAACAGATGTGGTCTATATTGACTTCGCCAAGGCGTTTGACTCGGTGACCCATCCAAAGCTACTGCTGAAGTTGAAGGCCTATGGAATAGGTGGCAGTGTCCTAACTTGGTTAAAAAACTTTTTATGTGGACGCAGTTTTAGAGTGAAAGTCGGGAATGCCTTGTCCTCTTCTCATTTTGTGCTCAGTGGGGTGCCTCAAGGTAGCATTCTAGGGCCTCTATTATTTTTGCTTTATGTCAATGATCTTCCAAAGAGCTTGCTAAGTTGCTGTAAGCTCTATGCTGATGATGTGAAGATATACAGACCTATTACAGATCCCCAGTTCGATTACAATGTGCTACGTCAGGACATGATTTCACTGGAACAGTGGTCACAGCTATGGCAACTTGATATATCCCCTGAGAAATGTTTTGCCCTGCATTTAAATTTCTCGACTGAATGCCCTCTACATTTATGCGGTTTCGATCTTCCTGCAAAGGAAGTGATGAAGGATCTAGGTGTTTATGTGAGTTCCGACCTCAATTGGCATAATCACTGTGTTGAAGTTTCGCGGAGAGCTGCTCAAGTAGCGAACTACATTCTGCGCGCTGTGCAATACAGTAGCGTTGAAAGTTATCGGAAAGCCTTCGTTGCTTACTGTCGCCCCATCTTAGAATACTGTACTCAGGTCTGGTCCCCGTCTGTGAAAAGGGATATCGAAATGATCGAAAGAGTCCAACGACGATTTACTAAGATGGCTTTTAGGAAAGCTTTTCGTGGACCGTTCCAGCCCAATTATGAGCAGCGACTTCGCATTTTTGATTTGAAACCTCTATGGTATCGAAGAACTCAGTTCGACCTACATTTATGTTTTAAGATTGTTAAAGGTTTTTCGGGAATTCCGTTCAAGAGCATTTTTTCTTTTACAAAGTTTGCATCACGCTCGAGGTTTCACCTTCTGCAAATCGAAAGGAAGACAACGAGTCGAATTGATGTGCTTAACTCTTTCGCTTTTCGTGTTGTACCTATCTGGAACTCCTTGCCATGTGATGTCGTTATGGCTGGTAATTTGTCTTGTTTTAAGCGACGCTTGGAGCAGTGTGATCTAACGACAATACCTGCTGCTTGCCGGCTGTAATTCATTATCGACTGTTATTATGCATTCCTACATGTCCATTGCTTATGATCTCTTGTTTTTCTACTCTCATCAATGTCTATGGGTATTTAAACGCATGGTTAATTGCAGTGTCTATACTTATGAATATATTATAGCTTTCGTGTATACTTTTTTTTTCTGGAGGCGTTGTTACATGCTTTCTTTATTGTAAATAAAGATTTTCTCTCTCTCAATAAATATTCAAAGCATTTTCAGACATTCAAAATCACTCCAATTTCTGAATTTTTAAGAATTTCGCGTCCTGAATAAGAATTGAATCTTTTTTATTCCCCCAGTTAGAGGGAGGAAATTTTCGATTTTCAAGTTATCTTCGTCTACTTATGCCTATAACTTCACTTTTTTCTGCTCTTGGATTAGCCTTCGGCTGAAGACGTGAGAAACCTTATACATTTTTGATCCCTCTTGTGCGATCACAATACTTCTAGCTTAGGATTCCTCTAGCTCACTCACTGTCTAAGGCGTTCCTTTTCTTTGACTGTGGGAAGGAAACGTGAATAAGGAAGGAACAAAACATCCAAACTTCAGCTCCAATTGAGGCATGCAGACTCGTTACTTTTTTTCCAGTTCACACAGTTAGCAGAAAGTGGAAGCTGCCAAACTATCGTACTTTCTTAGAACTATTTTGCTTCGACTACTTAAAACAAATATTGAATTACAGCAGCTTCATCTAATCTTAAAACGCACATTCATTTAAAAAACACTTGGATGAAAAAAATGGAACAAAAGGCAAAAGAAAAAGATAGGTGAAAACGTTTGCAAATCACGTCGCACGGGTACACGATAGAACAATCTAATAAAGAGCGAGCAAAATTCGATAAAAGAAGTGACCAAAGAAGCTGCCATAAATTGAAATGCCAACAAAAGTGAAATGTTCAGCCGAAACAGCTGAAAACTATGAATGCCATATACGAAAAAATAATAATAATTTATCACTGTATTCAGCTGGAACAAAAAATAACAGTATTAAAAAACTAATAAATCTTCAACAATTAAAATCAATTCGACCAGAAACTGAACAGTTCGTGTACGGCGACACTCAACTGTATATTGACGGAAGAAGCAGCTGTGAAGCCAAAAAGCTTAAGGGATTTAGAGGAACCTAACGGAGAGAATACAGAAAGTTGTGAACCTTGCAAAAGGATGAACGATAGGCATAAACGCTTTCATTAAGAATGGAACAAGGGAAGACGCTAAACGCATGTTACAGCATTTAAACAGCCAGTGGGATGCTTGCAATCGGTATCCAGGAGACGGGGAAGAACAACAGCCTAGCAGCTGCGAATCTTCAGGAAAGTCGCATATTGATCACCTCAAACGAGATAGACGAAAAGATATGGAAACTGTTGCGACAGCTATCGATGCAGTTACACATCATTACCTAGCAAATTTCATTGGGTTAGTTTACGGAAGGTTACGTTTAAAAAAAGTGCAACAGATGGGAGGGGGGACATACAAAAATACCAGTAAAGAGATTTTGAGAAACAAAAATTACGCTGAAATGCATTTTTTTAATGCAAAAATTATGGGAAAAATGACGTCGTTATTATTCGACAACAATAAAAAAAATGGCTCAACAGCGTTATCGCCTTGTTGTTTTCATACGAAAAACGAACGCAAGTTTCCCCGTTCTTTTCCGGTTACACGAGGTTTTTCTTTGAAAATTTCCGTTACTTTTGTATGAGTATTGAAATGACGTCACAGCAATGTTTAGAACATTGGTGAGTTTGAGGTCAGGTACACCCCAGGCATCTTTAGAAGTAGAGTGCATCTAATTTCCTACGCTGGTATAATGTTACATCTGGACATTATAAGGACAGGCGCAAAGTGCAGTGCTGCGTACTTCATATTTGAGAAAAGTGTAACGACTTCATCGTTTTTTTTGCTGCAGTTGGTGAATAGTGTGAAAAACTAGTGCATGTGAAATGCTGCGCTTCATACTACTTTTCTTTTTTACATTATGCCGAGTGTAAAATGCGCCTATATCACAATTGTTTATGACGTACAGGTAGATAGGTACCTGACGAGACAGGTGCGATACAACAGCAACAAATTGACTAAGCGGAAGGACGATTCACAGTTACTACATCACCTCCAATAAAGTCTTCTCGACATGACCTGGCTCTCGATTAACTCAGCCCTGCAACGAACGACCCAGCAGCGCATAATTTGAAGGAACGTGGCAAATTTCAAAGTGAAATTAAACGACGATTCACATTCGTCATTAACATGCGGGTGCTCATGCGTCGCAACGGGCAGTAATTTTAGTTATTATATAGGCTCAACGTTGCTTTGTAATCACAACGAGGACGACGATCGATAGAAAAGATGAATGGGCCAGGTTATCTGGAACGATTTAGCGACAAGTGGTTCATCGACGTTGAAACGAATAACCTCTGGCTGATAACGACGTAACTTTACATTCACGAGTGTTTATAGTGTCTTATTGTCGGGTTTCGGACAGCTATCCATAACACATCATCCACTCTTGTTTAATATCTATAAAACGTCACAGATTGACGCGACTCTTCGTAGAGAATCATCATCACAATGTGACCGCCTCGTCTCCTCTCGTACATCCTTTATCGGTTAGCTGTTCTACGACAACATCGTCACTGGAGAGTCTTTTTGATGTGTAGGTTCAGCGAGTTACATTAAGCAGGTCAATTATGACAAGGATTGCACGAGTGAGTTATGTATATGGAAAAGATCGGCGTTGCTTAATGGGTGCAGAAAAAGTTAATACATTCGATATGAGTGAATCGAAAATTATTATTACTAAAACCGTTTTTGTTCCCGAGTATCCCGTACCTTTCGATGTTTTGTGTGCTTTCAGCGTTCCCTTCAGATAGAAGTTTTTCTTGGACGTTCCTTGCTTCTCGGTATTTTCATGGGTTTATTAACTCAAAAGATCCGTTTTGGGGAAAAACTGAGGACACAGCAGCTCAATTACAATATATTTCCCGAGAGTTTCGGGGATCGGCGTCCCCGGCCCCAACTGTTTCGGCTGTGATGTACTGCGTGACCTTCTCCCCACTCGGCCTCACCGGAACTGCCCTCCTGACTTTTATTAGCTCTTCACACCGCATTAATATGCTCACTGCCACCAATCAAGGGGAAGTGGCTACGAACGATAGTATTCGGGAAGTACGGTGATGAGGAGAACTGAGCTGAAAATTCGGACGGCTATGAGCCTTGAGGACCATCGAGGAGCAGTTTACCAAAAAGTCGAGTGGAGGGTGAAGGATGAACTGGAATACAGAATCGCTTCACATTACGAAACAAGGTCACATAGGACGTTACCCCAGAGCATGTATTCAAAATAAGAAAGTGAAATCCAAGTTTGGGCGCTCACGTAAAATAGCCAAATTAGTCTACAGTCCATACTCATGATTCCGATTCCACACGCAAGCTTCTCGTTCAAATTTCGCACTTCAGCTTCGAAATTTTTAAACGAGCAATATTATAATGCAACTGTCGCAATGTCCGTTTTCAACTAAGCTACAATTTATGTCTTTGCAAATTCATCATCCCATTCTTTTCATTAGCTAAACGACGACTGGGTTGAATGCGATCACAGCCGCTGCCATTATCAGTAATACAGTGCCTCTACAAACGGGATATATAATGTTTTTGCTACTTGACCATCAACTGCGATTCACACATAAGCTGTTTAATTAGCTGCATTCCCTGCTCAAAAATCTATGCTCATCAGACCTCTCTCTATCCACTTCAATTGTATGTTATGTTTAACTACCTTTCACATAGCTCTAGCGAGTCGTCTTTATTCATTGTAAACATCTTTTACTCATGCCGGTCACGTACCACCTCGATAATCAGTGGCAAAAGCACTTAACAAACAGCTAACTATAAAATGCTACTCAGAAAATATGCCATGATAATTGGCAAACGCTGCCCGCTGCAGCTAAAGATTCAGCAACCTTATATTTTGGAGTGCTATCAATGTTTGCCTGCAATTAGCCACTAAAAAGAAAACAGTTCACCAAATCCTATTAAGACAGGTCACATGCTAACAAATACTGAGCAAAAAGCAACGTCCTGCTAACAATATCAACTTCCTCACAAAAAGAAGGCATGAGACACATTAAGTACAACATGGAAAAGAATGCGATGAGAAAGTGCTATAATGAGAGAGAACTGAAGCTGATTTGAGGAGCCCGAAAGGGGTGTAAGATCATAATGAGGACCATTTTCTAACAAAAACCACTGTCTCGCTTTACTCAGTCTTCTGCTTGTTAAGACAGCTTTTTATGTCTTAGCCAAATCTCGTTAATTTCCTTCCAACCAAAAATTTGCGCAAACCTTCTGCTCAACGCAGATCTCTTGCGCTTACTGAAAGTATGGTCCCGTTTTACTTCCCCCCTCAAAATGAGGCGGTCTTACATGAGAATATGACAAGCCTGCAACATTTCCTGATATATTTTTGTGCCAGTTTCATTAAGCCTGGAAAATCGCGCCTCAAGGGAAGGCTGCTCGAAAGAAAAAACATCATAATCTTCAATCACAGGCAGCCGAAATCCAATTTATTTCTTCTCGTTACTAGCGCTTTCTTTATCCGGCTGCGCCAATTCGATATCCTCTCCACGGAACTGTCGATAGTATTCAATTTTGAGCTGCCTGATCCTCTCCCTGTCCTCCTCTCCAGGCAGCCCTGCCCTTTTATCGATATAGTCGCTTTTCGGCAATCCGTACAGTTCCTCGATGCTCATTAGACTGGACCAATGCGGATACAACTTCCGACCCGATGGTGCCAGCTCCGTTATCCATTCTCGCTTTGCTCTGCAGTTCATCTCTTTAAAAGTTCGGTTCGAACCTGCACCTGCGGAAAAGTGTAACGGGCTAAAGGCAACTGCACTGAATGCTAACATCACCCCTTTCAATAACAAAAATTCACAGTTTATAGATATCCGCTATATAACGCGCGCCTGCATAAGCAACTTGACAAAAGGGTGCAGGCCAGCGCAAAATACAAAAAAAAAGGGCCAGAAACGAAAAACCCATTAAGTATATAAAAACTAAGCCATCACAGCCCGCAGAGTTTAAAGTACACCAAAGAAAGCTTCTCCAAAAACATGAGAAGAAAAAACCTCCCAGGCGAAAGAAACAAATCTTGAGAACATACTTCAATTATAATGCGATTTAATGAGTAGTCCGAAACTTAAATACCTCTGAATGATATCTTTTACGTAATCCTCCGGACTGAATGAATTAAGCTCTTCGAGAAGTTCTTTCATACGCGCACGAAAAGCTTTTTCTGCCTGCAAAAGCATAAATTTTGCACGTAATCACTGGCGTAAGTAAGGAGGGAGACGGAATGACACAACTGGGGCTGTACCTCTGCTTCGTAATTCAAACTAATAAGAGATTTTTAAACCAGTAAGTTGGAAAGCTGCACTTTTAAAGTGTTCAAAATTCACAAACAATGGAGTTCTAGTAAATTACAAGTGAAATCTACTTCAGTAATACAATTTTTTAATCTTTGCAAAGATTACGTTATTTTTCACCAAACCCATGTTTCAGACCATTAGGTGATCTGGACTAATAAATAACCCTCTACCTCTTCGGCGATCCCTGGGTACACTACCGCTCCCGCGGATAGACCAAGGCCGAGTTTTCAGACAACTCATCCATAACCAAGTATATGCCAGAAAGAAAGTGAGAGGGACAACGAGGTAAAGAACCTTTACAAACTACTCCATTTAGTACTTCAACCGACGCGGTGCTAATGCACGAGTGAGTCCCACCACATCTGCATCGGAATCCCCATTTCAGAATGCCAGAATTCTTCGACTATTTGTGATCCGGTTCTAGATCGAACAAATGTCTTACAGATACATTTTGAGAGCTTCTGATTCCATAAGCGTCGTCAATCAGCATTTTGGTCTGCACATGCTTACATTCGTATCGTTTACTGCTATTCCACATGAATAAAGCACAAATGCTTGAAGAATATAAGCGCCTACTTTGAGTTTTTTTTCGCGATGATATTTGGCGTACTTGAAGAAATCCCTATCGTATCGTTTCCTTCTTTTGTGCTTATTCATCTTTTTTCGCCGTATAGTTAGCAGCCGCGGGGCTGCATACATAGCCGTTGCTGTGCTGCTGGCTGACGGAGCTTCCATGGGTACCTGCAGCAGAACTGCGACCTTTTCGGAAGAAAAAAAATTCATACGGTTGCATTTTGGAACTTCGTGGTAATTAAATGTGCCGCTGGGGAAAAAATGTCAACAACTGACGTAAAATTTCTGGTAAGGTTATGTCAAGCAGCATGCATCACCTGTTTGTGACATGTGCCAATAATATCGTCCTTACACCTCGACCTAAGATATTTGCTTCGACTAAACACTGTTTGTTCGTCGAATGTGGAAATTTGGAAACAGTTCGTTTGTTATGCATCGAGAAATAAATAATAATGGGTATTCAACAACAATTTTGAAAACAACGCAATAGATCGCTATTTAAAACACATTCAGACTAACTAAAAATGCCGATCACATTTTTCTTACTGCACAAAGAAGCGACACTGGCAGAAACAGTTTTCACAACTTCTCAGAATTGGGAGCTTTCTAATAACACCGATACTTTTTCATCCTACTTAAAACGGCGAGCAAAAATGCCGCTTATAACCAAGATAACAGGCAAAGATGCGAAGACATTTTCATTCTGAATGCACCACTACACTGTCACTGAGTCACATCTGCTACACTCACTGCTGGCCGATAAAACGAGCGTTCAATTGTAATTTGACTGGATTTATCGTCTCAATTATCAATCAAGAATATGACAAGCGCTCTACAGCTAATCGAACGCAGAGGTCATAATGGAAGCGGCCTGCAACAGAAAATGCACGCAGAGATAGTTCGTTGCCGTTGCTTGCCGTTGCTGTTGTTTGATCTCCCAATGATCTATCGCTGTTGTTCGTTGCCGTTGCTTGCCGTTGCTGTTGTTCGTTGCCGTTGCTTGCCGTAATTCTCGCCTTCTTCCTTTTTTTTTTCAAATAAAACTTAGAGGAATGCAAGCATACTGCTGGCTCACTTCATTATTATTATTTCTGGACAGCACAGGTTTCAGAGGGGATAATGTGGGCTAAATAGAGTCATCGCCTTATCTGAAATGAACTCCTCTCTCCCTCTCTCCTTAACTCGCGTATCTCGCATAAATCTCCTATTCAGGTGGAGGAAAACTCACATCTTAGCAAGTCTGAAATGTTATATGATGTGCCCAAAGCGTTTGAGTTTAAATAAGAACAAAACGTTAGAAACTGCGTTTTAAAACCCTTGAATCCCTTTGCGCGCAGAGCCGTTATTGATTTTCTGAAGGAAAAGTCGTCATTTTTGAAACCAACACCCATATTACAGTTCCCATAACCTCGAGCATTCCCGAAACTATTTTTGCAACCACAAGTTTCATGCGGAATTACGAGGTTGTTAGCTAATTTTAATTAGTTTAAACATAAGCAAGCCACGACGAAGAATGCGCAAATCGGAAACTACTAAAAGTGGCCATGAAGAGGTTTCAAAAAAAAATTCGTGAAAGACAATTTGGTCATAGTTACCTCAAACAATTTTCAGAAACATTGAATTTAATCTTTTACACAACTTTAAACGCTTCTTTAAGCAAAATATAACACTAAAAGTGCTTAGAAACCTTATCAACGGCCGGATCGAATTTTTCAATCAGTTCTTGCAAGAAGGGAGCCGGAGCCCATATCGCCTCTCGATTAGTTGTTGGGAAAGTGTACACCTAAACGAAAGCAATCAGCTCGCGCGATCAAAATCACATGAATGGATACCAAGGAAGAAAGCGGTTACGATGTCCGGCGATGCTATTGTGGGATTGTTCACTCTGAATAAATTTTAGGCGTTCATGAACACCGTTCCCTATTCATCCCAATCTCTTCCCCCTTACCTTTCCCCTTAAACAAAATCTTCGTGCAAAACATGCAAAGTAGCGGCTTTCTAAGCGTTTTATTTCCTTTTTTTGCAGAACAGCTCAAAAAATCGACATGAAAAAAACAAGGTTCAAAAAGCGCGCAAATTTCCCCGAAATCTGGAAGATAAGACGCCATTAACGACCCATAGGAGAAGCGGACATAAGATCCGAAACACAAAAAATGCTCTTTTCATGAAAGCAGACGGATACCGATCAGGAAGAAAAGCTCCTGACTTCAGTCACATCCACTGATGATCAACTGTCACCTAGCTATAGCATTAACGAAAAACTCTGATATGCATTCAAAACGAACGCAAAAGGAAGCGAGGAGGAGGGGCTTTAGACAATAGAGGAGAGGCAATGCTGAGAGGGAACTACAAAGTCCATAACTCTCTCAAAGGATGGGCGCTTATTTCAGGTAATAAGGTAGATTACTAATGCAGCCCTCTGCTAATTATAAAACAAAAATAACGTTAATATTTTGGAAGAGAATGGACGAACAACTAACCTTCTACGATTTCTCTTACTACCCAGTCTCGGAAAAACGATAGCAAGCGGTCTAATGTTGCGGATCCCTACCTCAAAGCGACTATCACTATTCATGTGGGGAGTGGATGGAGCGTAATGGTGAAGATAGGAGGAGAGTATTCGCTTAAAAGCGTTTACTCAGGAAGAAATAAACAGCATACCATAAACACGTAATGACATACCTTTGGATTTCTGGCAGATCCAGGCAAGTAAAGAGGTCCTCTTCTAACTGAAGGATTCAAGACTTCGTTATTCAGGCATGCAGGGTTCAAACACTCCTCCGATTGCAGCTGTTTTCTTGCAGCTTGTTTCATCAATGATGAGCATACTGCCCCTAAAAACGGAGATCAGATAATGAACAGTGAATTCGCTCCCTCCTCTCTGTTCACATTCGTTGCACAAGCATACTTGGATGAACGTGACTAGCACAACATGTGAACTGTTCTGAAAACTGAAAATAAAATCGACATCAGCAAAAACAGTGTAGGGCGACTCTCGAACAACAAGTGCCGACTCAAACGACCCAAATATTGGCCTACAGAGAACGGCAGATGAGGAATTAGGGCAGGGATGGAACAAATGATATACTCCTTCTCCCACAAACGGAAAGTGAGGAGAATTGTCTTCCCTTTTGAAAGGAAGCTCTTGCTGTATTTCATTCTTTGTGAAAAGCACCTCTCTGCAACGGAGTGAAGTTTTCGTGACCAACTGACTCGCTAATGAAGCTTTTTTCTACTCATCAAGTTACGCTCGAATTGAAACCTTCTCTCCTATACTCATGGGTAAGGTGGACGGGAGAGACGAGGGGGATCGATGAGAATTATGATATCGGATTGGAAAGTTGTTTGAAGCGTTTCAGGGTTCTTGCAGTGTATGACATTCCTCGATAACAAAATATGCCATCGTTTTCGTCACACGACGAACATTTTCAAGCATATGACTATATAAAACTTTTTCCCACCTCCTTTCCATTAGTCAGAAAAAAACACTTGAAACTGAGACCTGAATTTCACGAAAGGTTCATGCGGAAGCCAATCATCTATCACTTAAAAACAGCTTTGGAAAGCTAAAACTGTTACCAATACATCCGGTTACAAGTAACGATGCCTCTGCGGCACTTACTAACATATGCGCTGTAAATACTTTCATTGTTTACAGCCTTAGAATTCAACTGGAAATATACTACTACTTCGTTTACCATCGCCTGCTTTGCATCGACTTCTTTCGCTTACACATCTACACCTAATTTTCCGCCAACTACATAACCAAATGCTACCAATCGTGCCCAGATCGAGTTCCGATCACGCCGACTTGAATGCCACCTCAAACAACAACCGACCTATGCAACATTTCTGCAACGCAACAACTGCAGCGGACTTTAATACCTATATTTCGCATAATACTACTTGCCGGCATTCACTCCAAAGATGCCGTGCTTGTATTTCCTACCCTTCAGAAACCAAAACTTGCCCGGAACTGCTCCATTACCTCAAAATGCTCTTCAGCTCGTTTACGATATAGCTGAGTAGACGCTGTATAAACGGCGACTGGCTCGCCAACACGCGATTGTCGCGCGTGTCCCGTTTACATCGGTCAATCATTGTGACCGCGCCACAATACAAGCGGTTTTAGATAAGTGCCACGTGCCCTATAAGCAGACTGGCAGCTGCCTTTAGACGATACTGATGTTGCATTGCACATGTGTACTCGCCTAGCAGTAGTTGTTTTGACCGTACCTTTGAAGCTGTATTCATATGCGGTTTAGTAAAAAAGCAATTTCTACGGAGAAGGCAGTAATCTGCAGTACTCATCAAATTCTCAACTGTACGGCAGTGTAATCGTCGCATCAAGATACCAGCTAACTTGCCGATCGGCCCTTAGGACCGATAAACGTCGCATCAAGATACCAGCTAACTTGCCGATCGGCCCTTAGCACCGATAAACGTCGCATCAAGATACCAGCTAACTTGCCGATCGGCCCTTACCATCGATAAACGTCGCATCAAGATACCAGCTAACTTGCCGATCGGCTCTTAGGATCGACAAATGTCGCATCAAGATACCAGCTAACTTGCCGATCGACCCTTAGCACCGATAAACGTTTCGACTCAATACTTCTCTCCGCTCCCCCCTCCCACCCCCCTCTTTTTTCGATAAGCAACTAACTGAAGTGCTTACCCCTGGAAGCGGACAGCTGCGACAGGCGTGAACCAATGCGGGAAACGAGCCCGCTCATTCCTGACAGCCGCCTATCTGCAACAATCAAACATCTCAACAGGCCAACATACTAGGTCAGCGGGATATTTGCGTATGCCAATAACCATAGGCTTTTCGCTCGTTTTGTTCAATAGTACAATCTCACTAATTACTCATTGAAGCTATCGCGATCAATATTTGCAAAAAGTGATCTAAACCAGCGTGAGAGTATTACAATAAAATTTTAGAATGATTCATGAATTTCTGAATGAGTTGTAGCGCATCGAAAATAAGTGAGTGGAAAAGGCAGGTGAGTCGAGAATGATCGTCAATTTCAAATTTCCGATTTTATGCAAAAGTCACGAACAGGTAAAAAATACAAACTGAAATGCAAGAAAGCAAAACACAAAACAACAAACAATCACACAATGTAAAGCGCATACGAATACTCGAAAAATAACGCCGAATCGTTGGCACACTCACATCAAACCAACTTCCTGACAAAATTTTCTTTCGCTGTATTTTTTAAAGTCAACATATCTTCCAAGCCATCATATTCCGTTCCTCTCGAGTAGCTCTCCCGACTTGGAAAATTGCCATATGTAAACCTCGAGCGTTCGCAGCATATCGAGCAAGGTGACTAAGGGACTCCAAATTCCAAAACATGAACTTAGCAACTCTTTAACTTAACTGCATTTTCGGACGGCTTTCAACGAAGTCCCCGAGGTCAGCGCTTTGAGTATTTTTACTGCCTAAATGAAAGCAAGCGATTAAACTAAATTCGATTTTCAAATACCTTTGCCTGAGTCAGGGCGTTCTTGAAGTTTGGGACACTTTTGCGGTCTTTAAATGTGCGGCGTCTTGTTTGCTTCATGTTCATTTCATCTAGAGTTCTCGAGCACTCCTTCCATTCCCTTCGCTCGCTCCGGTCGACCGCAGAAAATATCAAGTGAAAGTCTCATAAGCTTCCAGGGAAATCGAGTAGCTTCCATTTAAAAACCTCTCTTCACTATTAGTTCGCTCCATCCCCTCCTCCACCCCGCGCCGCCTTCACTTAAACTCAGTCGTTTCAACATGATCCACTGTGCGCCTGTCTTAGGATTGCTGCTTATGGGTTCAGGTATATCGCCATATTGTGTGACATTTCAAGCATCCATTTCGATAGTTTGTGTATGCGCAGATAGATCTGGTAATCGAGTCGATGGCAGAAAACGACTTCCCATTGTGGGATTTCGTTGGAATTTTAACGTCCCTTTATAATTCTTATTTCTGAAAGATTTTGAACCCTCGTAATAAAGTCCCACAAAATTTTCAGATTATAACGTTTGCGACAATTTTATTTCACACTGGTACAGTTTTGAGACAGCTGTAATGTGCTGAATCTGTTTGGCAATTTTTATTTTAAAAATGGTCAAATTCTTAAATTTTTTTCTGGCAGTTTTTTTTTCTTATTATAGTTCAATTAACGAACTGTAAATGTTATCTCTAATCAGTGGCGCTTTAAACCAAGTTTTTTTTCCGCTCTTTTGGTTGTTATTTACTGTTATGTATTCGCAACGGTCGACAGTAACATGTGACGATTTCATTTCTTTTTTTTCTATTCAATTGATTTTTATGCAATTTCTATACAATGAGAGATGAAAATTATCTCATTTTCACAAAGGAATGTATACAGAGACTAGTGATGACATCACAACTTGTATAAAAGGCAGTGAGGAAAAGGAACGCTCATTTTAAAAGAACAGAATAGACTTCGCTTAATGCTTTCATCATTCATCAGTTCCATTGCATCTATCGAGAATTTATGGGCGTCTTTCAGATAAGTCAGAAATTTCGTCGTTTTTTTTTTGCGATAAGGTGGTCAGCAGTAAGAATTTGCGATATTATCTTGTCTTTACGTTTTTTTGAACTTTATTAGTTCCTCAAAACGAGGTTGGATGGGGCCGCACAAAAAAGTATTTTTCGGGTCGATACGTATTGTAAGAAATGTCTTCTTTTTTGAAGTTATCCTCACACGGTTGGTGAATAAAATTGTGCCGTGGCGGCATTGTAATTTCGATTTATGTCACAAGAGTCTCTGATCATGTTTGTTGAATTTAAGAAAAGCACAAAAAAAAGAACTTCATCGACATCACTATTCCGGAGTTAGCTTTGTTTTGGTGCTTGAATTCCAGAGCTAAAATTTTTGATCACTGTAGACCAATTTAGACTGAAGTTGCCATTTCCGGTTTATTAATTTTGATTTCCAAGATAGGCTCTTCGTTTGCCGCCTCAAACTGCTGTTGTTGTTCACGCATCGCCTTCTATTCGATAGCTGTTCGTTCGGCGAGTGCCGCTTCCGCTTGTGCGAGTTCATCCTTCAGGCGTTGCACATACTGAAAAGTTTCACTAATTTTCCATATCATCGAAAAAACTTAATAACTAACTGCCAGCATTTTAATAGTTTACCTTACACTTTTCAGGCCTGATTAATGACTCTAACTTAATTCCCTTCTAATCCGCTTTCGCTCGCCTTATCCCTCCCCCTGTCGCGACTACTCGCGAAGTTTGATTGAGTTTGTGGAAGTATGAATGACGAAAATATTGAGGTTTTAAACCAAAGAAGGGTTGCATGTGCATTCAAGGCACCGATAACAGTGACCTGTGTCGATCAAACGGATTAATGAATGGCTCTAAGTCGAAAGTCGGCAAGTTAGATAATCACCGAGAACAGGGCTGGCTCTAAGGAGAAGGTCAGCCCACTGCGCCTATAAAAGCGGACAGCAGAAGACTAGAACGAGTTGTCTTTCAGAAACTACGGGGCAGCGTGGAATACTTGTTGTGGGTTGTTTTATGATTAGACTTGTATTGTTTAATTTTCATTCCATGTAGGTCATTGCCGTTTACTTGCTGTGTGAAATGCTACAGTTTCGCTTTCTCATCATGCACCACAATATTGTACCACTTCTATCGAAGAAGCTTTTAGTTGATAGAATTTGACTTGTTGTGCTTCGCTAAGATACGTAGAAGAGTTTATAAGTTTACGGTTATGGCGTATTGGTGTGCTATTCCTTCGAGTTTATGATTATAAAATATTGATAGATTATTCCGCTGTGCTGAAATGTTCTTTGTGTTTTATTCGTATGCGATTGTATTATAAAATATTGATAGATTATTCCGCTGTGCTGAAATGTTCTTTGTGTTTTATTCGTTCGTAATGCGATTGTGTCTACGTTGTTCGTTGCGCCTTACGCACTAATAAAATGCAAGAGGTTTAATTACCCAAGTTTGAGATTGCATACGGACGAACGTTTGGAAAAAGCGAGACGGTAGCAGTTGTTCGAGTGAGGAGAAATGGTGCAAGTAAGAGTAAGGAGAAACGGTGCAGGAAATCGTCGACCCAAGCGGAGCAGCGACGATCGACGAGAAGCGAGCAGGCCAGTCAAGTCTCACGACTCTCAGTATGTATTGATCCGGGTGAGAGGAAACCCGGCAGTCAATACACCCGCTACTCCCTCCAAAAAAAGTCTGTACTTCTGTGTGCTTATGAATGTGCTCAGAATACATTACAGAACATTGTACTCATAGATTGTCGCAACTTATCAACAACGTTTTTTACGCGGACGACGTCCAAAGCGCTCGAAGGCTACTCAGTAACATCGCTATCCACCTCAAATCAAGTCATTCACAAACGACGCACGTAAAGAGACGATGAAGAAGCTAATCAGAACAGTTCATTACTTGTTAGTAATTGTTACGTTCTGTACCACGAAGTCAACCTCTTCTGTGTCAGCTTGATCCCTCTTTCTTTTGCATTCCAGTTTGCATTGTTCGTATGCTGTTAGCACCTTGATGCTTTTTGGTTTCGCGATGTGTGGCCTGTGATACTGGCGTTGTTGCTGCAGCTCGACCGGTGGTGGTGCTCTGTAGGCTGACAAATGCTCTTCGCTCAGCTTCGAACACTGCTGATGCTTCGACCTCTTAAAACTAGTTATTATACACCGAACATGGTCGTGCGCAATAAAATTAATAATTATTTTATG
The DNA here is from genome assembly GCA_000803305.1 of Toxocara canis. Lineage (NCBI taxonomy): Eukaryota > Metazoa > Nematoda > Chromadorea > Rhabditida > Toxocaridae > Toxocara > Toxocara canis. Next base: position 243,268 of record JPKZ01000265.1, on the reverse strand, counting down.
CATTAAGGTACTCAAATGGGCTTTGTAGGCGACCTTCGTTTCTTATTGGGTCCCGCATGGAATGGGTCCAAACCTCGCCTGCTTCCCCCTTCCCCTTTCTCTTATATATGCCTTTTGCTGAGACTGATTCAAGTTGAACTATATTTATGCACATACGGGCGTTCGCCATAATGTTCGAAAATTATTCTGGAGCACCATTTTTGGTTCATGTTTACAACGAAGGAGTTTTGATACCAAACTTTGTGATTTACTATTTTTGAAAAAAAAAAAAACTTTGCGATCGTGATTTGTGGGCACAAAAGCTTTGAACTGTGGGAATAGTAGGCTTTCAATGGTACGAAAGTACTGAAATGTTGGAAATTCCATGTTTTAGTCTATTTTTCTCGAAAATTTCCGAAAATTTTCGATTCCTTTCTGTGCTTGTTGGCCTGCGTTGTTGCGCATCCCAAAAATTCTTGAAATTTGAAGGCGATTTTCTGTTTAAGAGGATTGGGGTTGCTCATGATGATTTTGAGGCGCTTCCCACGAAGACGTCTAAAAGGAAAATTTGCGAGGAACGCAAAATTTCTGAAAAGAAGAATTCACAAAAAGCGAACCCTTTCTTATCAGGAATTTCTTCGTCTTCAGTTTTTTTCTTTTTCCACCTTTGTGGGCTTCTCAACGAAATTCTTTTCCTTTTCTTTTTTGTCTTTTTGCTCGTCCACTTCCCTTTTCACCTTCTCGCCTTTTCCTCTGCAATATCCAGCATCCCTGGTTAACAGCAAACAAGACGATCTATTAAAAGTGAAAGTATTTTCTCGTTCATAATTTAGTGGTGCACCTGATATTTTTAGGAAAAAAAACTATGTTAGTTCAGCTAACGGAACAATTCTGCAGAGAGCAGTATTTTGATAAAGGCTTTTTTTCATATCTGGCATTTTCAATCGAAATCGAAAAAAACTGCCGACCAAAAAATGCTCGAATTTCTACTGATCAAACCCTCCAAAAAATATCTGTTCATAGTTTTCCTGCAATTTTTTTCGCTGTTTACAATATCTTCATTAAAACATGGAACACGATTTTTTTTTTGTAAAACCCTAACTTCTCAACAGACGTCCCCTAGCAGATTGATTAGCAAAATTACCTAGTGAGGTTTGTTCGTCAAATAACAGGCATTGTAGTAGGAAACGAAAGATACACTAACGCTTTTTTAAATACAATTCACCTAAACTTTTTGCAAAAAAAAAATGTTGAAAATTAAAAAAGGAAAAAAAGAAAACCAACTATTTTGCGTTTTTCTCTTTCGCGTCAGTAAGCACACTTGTCAGAAGCACGATAACCACAGTAAACACGAATAAACGCCGCATTCTGTAAGTAACGAAAATGATAAGTGTATGTCACCAAATAACGATCAGCGTTTTGCTCTCTCTTTATCAACTTGTCAACAGCAAACAAACGTTCAATACGACTTTTTATGTGAGCAAATTTTAGAACGAATGCGTCCAAATCATCTCTGTTATGCTCTCATTATTACGAGTTGCATAATCGTTTATCAATTATTTTGAAATGATTTGAACAAACGCTTTTATATTTGCTTTATTACAAAAATTTGCACTATTTTTTTAACCTTGAGGGTTTTTCAACTGAAAAAAAGATTAACAGAACTCGGCAATTTTCCAAATACGCTCCTGTGGAAACGCCTCACAAAATGATAACAATGCACCGTTCCCACCTATCTATCCTCAAAAATGATTTAATAAAGCCAAAATTCAAAAATAACTAACGATGGTTGTATAAGCTAAAATGTGACATGAACAAATGTCTTCACCAATTTCCAACGCATTCATTTACAATGGATAAATCTCACCTTTTTAATGCACTCAAACTTTGCTTAGTTGAATTATTCACTTGATATGGTCAATATTTGCACTGCGGCAGTGAATAGCGATGCATTAAGCAGCAAGCAAAAGAAAAAAAAGCAACATTCTTAACACCTTCGACGAACTGTAAACGACTCATTAAATCGAAAACGCGTACCATCGCAGAGAGCACGATCGATTTTGATTTCGTATTGAATGCGTGAGATTTTAGGGCTTTTTATGTTAAGAAAAAAAAACAGACACGAGATGAACGGATGGAATGAAAATTTGCACTGAAATGCACATTCATAGTACTCAGAAATTATCTCGATGAAAAAAAAAAAGACAGATCTTATTGGAAGTTGCTGAATTGAAAAAGGATTGTGCGAACCCTATCCGTCTTTACTTTTAAATCACTCATGTCTGTATTATGTTCGCAAGTGAATTGGGAAAGAAACTGTATTTTTGTCAGCGATTTTCGTTGCTTTCCCGCCTTTAATTTCGCACTAGGTGGAATTCAAACCCAGAATCATCAGCCACTTTTGCATTCGTTACCGATTGCCCTTCACTTACGAATGGCGTTGTCAGAACGGTTGCTATATAACGCATTTGAGCTTATCGTTTTAATGGCCACCACAATAACTTGCTGGACAAGAGGTTACCGTTTTTTAGCGGGTCGGGATCGAAAGAGGATGCAA